>CM024753.1:17985333-18032203 GCA_014218235.1 Colocasia esculenta | reverse complement strand
AGAGAGAGGGAGAGAGTGGGTTTGTGTGTGTGAGAAGGAGATGTGTGTGGGAGAGAGAGGGGTGTGGGTGTGTGGGAGAGAGAGAGAGAGAGAGAGAGAGAGAGAGTAGAGAGGTGTGTGTGTTAGAGAGAGGAGGGGTATGAGAGAGAGAGGTGTGTGTGTGACAGAGAGAGAGGGGTATGAGACAGTGGCGGATCCTAAAACTTAATCCAGTGGGGTCACTTGAGTGTAGGGGGGTCACCTTAAAAGTCAGTGGGGTCACCTTATATAAGATTACATAAAAATTTGACTTACATAAACAAAAAAAAAGAAACTCTTTAAGACCCTCTTCCAAGTCAGTGGGGTCACGTGACCCCACTGACTGTGGAGAGGATCCGCCATTGGTATGAGAGAGAGAGAGAGACAGAGAGGTGTGTGTGTGTGTGAGAGAGAGAGAGAGAGAGTGTGTGTGTGTGTTTTGGGGGTGACGGAAGAGTGGATATAACACGGAGGATTTTAAAAAAAAAAACTGAGCTGAAAATTAAGTTCCAACAACTTCGAAAGATTGAGTAGTTGCCTTGGCTAATTATTATCCAAAGCAGACAACACACAACCCTGAAAAGAACACACGAAACTAGGATTAGCATAGTACGTGGTGGTCTCAGCTTTGGGGAAGAAGAAGAATAAAAAAAAATGGGACTAATTAGAACCTTTTAATTAAGAGATAAAGTGCTTTTGAAAAAAGGTATCGTATAGGGGATGCCATCAGAGAACCAAGGTGGACCACAGCCCCCTGTCGTCTAACCGGTGGTCCTCAAACCTGTGGTCCCTCGTGACATATGTGTACTTAACCATTCAAGTTGTGGAGGGGTAGAGCTAACCTTCCTATTCTAAGGCACTGTTTGGAAATATCTATTGCATCGATTTTGAGAAAAAAAAGTCTGACAAAATCAAAAGTGATATCAATGGAAGTAACCCATCTCAACTTGCGTGAAAAATGATTTGGGTGCTGAAGAGAGAGATGGACAGAAAAAAATTTCTCTCTCCATTTACTCAAAAGCTGTCTTCAGGCCGCTTCCTCAACAGATGACCCGATTTTATCTGCAAAATAACTAATATATCCTCATCTAGCGTCATTTGTAGGAGAAGATGGCAGGGTAATATAGTAAAATATAATAAAAAACTCTTCTCACACTGCGCAGGTCCAAACGATCAGGTGGCTTTTAAAACTCATCATGGCAAGCCCTTTTGTGTCAGAAACCTTTACAAAGCGGCTTGTAACAAAATCTCTTTTTGAGACTTCTGTCCCAAACGCTGCCTAAGACTGCTCGCCCGATCTATTAAAGTGAAAAAAAAAAAAAAATTGGAGGCAATGCTCAGTCACCATTCTACTTCTTAACGACGGCCCATGTAGAATAAAAAATGTGGATTCGGCCCATCAAAATTTAGACTCCTCGACCCCAATCCACTGGCATCCAATCTAAAATCGACAAAAGCGACTCACATTGCTCGTCGTCTTAGAATAGCTCTCCACTCTCTAAGACCTAGTCCTCAACCTCTCGAGTCATTATAAGACTCATCACTTCGGCATCAATGGCGTGGCCACGCCCACAATTAGACACACCAGGCCTTCGGGTGACAAGGTAGGGTCTCATCGTCTATTCGGCACACCTCTACCTTGCTAAGAGATGTTCTCTCCATCTATCCAACATGTCCTATCTTTCTTGAAGACCAATGACAACAAAATGAACCCATCCATGTCTCATAGGCGAAATGAAACAACGCTCCATCCCTTGCTTGAGGCTACGTTGATTCGACATGCGTCCCCCATCTACCCCGCCAATGGCCAAGCAATATATGGCCAAGCAATATGGCCCGGAGATGGACAATAAGCATGGGGGATCCCAAACACACGTTTAAAAATGGATGAACAGAGAACAAGTGAGGTACGGAACAACCTCCAGACTTTCACACTCGCACATAAGAGCATGTTAGCTCTCTTCTTCTATTCACCTTGTTTCGATTAATTTTCTGACTTGAGTATTAGAGAGTTCTCTTCCGAAATTACTTTCGAACCCCTCCCCCTATTCTCGTTGGTTGCAAGTGCGAGTGACATCTCTCTCATCAACAAATTCAATAGTCTATGAAAATAGAATAATGAGAGTTTGTCGATCGCTTTCCGATCTCTACACAAATCATTTGAAAAAAATGATAATAATCATATTAGAAGTAATAGCATGAAGATTATATTATTTGAGAAATACTAACTACTCGGACAATCAAGTAACTAGTCGACGTGAAGCACCGCACGACCGACTTGATTGGTCGGCCGCGACATAGGTCTCACGCAACCACAGAGTGGGACCCACGTGACGACCAATCAAGTCGGCCGCGCGGTGCTTCCACATGATCATCCGAGCTACCTGGCTGCCCGAATAACTAGCATTTCTCATATTGTTTAGGCCCGCAACTAATTAGAAAATTATATCATATGTATGATTCCAGTTTATCAAACATTCTGAATTAGAATTCGCAGTGCAAGTTTTAATCCCTATTTACACAAGTTTTCTTGGGACTAGGTTATTGCTCTGATTTTGCATTCCTCTTATATTGTACTGGTCTTTCACACTAATTTGCACATTCAATATTGTTTTGCACACTTGTGAAGATAAGGTGTGCGGTAAATATTGAGACGTGGTGAGCATATTGTTATGTACTTGATCTAAATAAGACGACAAAGTGTAATAAGGGAGTGGGAAATAAAAGATATGATTTTTCATAAAGACACATGCAGCTAGGGCACTGGCCAATGGACACCTTCATGATGGGTCTTACTATAGTTGGCAGTTTCTCTAAGATCTTTATCATATATTTTTTTTTCATATTTAGATTAATCATGCAAATATTCTCGTCACATCAATTCTTGTTCTTTCACAATTATGTGGCAAGCCAAGCATCACTCAGTTCTTTAATTCACCTTAAGCTTGTTATGTCACAAGTATACCCCCATATCAATGTCAAGCAAAACAAACAGCTGCATGTGAAGACAACACAACACAGCATAGAGAAATCCATTCCAGCCTAACAAAGATAAGAACTCTACACATATAGTATAATTCAATAGCATTCTCTTAATTTTGATATGAACGTTGGCAGCTCCATATTAGATGTCTTGTCTGATAACTATTACAAAATAAATAAATAACTCTTTCTTCTTTCACAATTCGTGACTACGTCAACTTCTACTTAATTCGTCTCCAAACCAATGTATATTGTATGTTACAACCTTTTTTTTTATAACAAGGAAATTTCGCCCCGTGTGATTTGTAGACTCAGGATTAGTATCGTGAACTCTAAGATCAGGTCTTGACAGCTCCTATTTTCCGTATATTCATATTGCCCTTATCTCACTTGATCGAAAAAAACTTCGAATTTACACACCTCGAGAATTGCATGTAAATCAAGTAAGTCTCCCCCCCTCCCCGAATCGAATATGTTACAACCTAATCCATCTCTTTTGAAGTGTTATATGTTTTAAGTCAAATTCACACGATTTTATTTTCAAATGGTGCCTCGTAATTAATTAAAGATTATAACTCTACATGTATAGCATAGTTTAATAGCATTCTTTCGACTTTTCATATATATATATATATATATATGAGATTAATTCGGTTTATTCTTATCACAATTTTTATTTATAATAATAACTCCTAATTTTATTGATAAGTCCACGTTAATTTTTATTATCCCGCAACCTTTTTTCTAAATAAACAGATAACCCTATATTCTCCATTCTCTGGTGTGTTCTCGGACTGCGACCGCCGCCCCCACAACGGCACCTCCCGACAGCGCGGGTAGCTGCGAGGCCGCGGCGTTCCCTGCAGCGGCGCCGAGCCAGCGCGCGGCAGGGGACGGTTGCGAGCCCGACGGCGCCCGTGGATCACACGGCCAGCCAGCATGCTTCCCTTCTCGATCGGTGGCCCCCGCCGGCTTCCCGTGAAAAGGAGCGGCCGTGGTGGGTGGCGGCAGCAGCAGCAGCTGTCGTCCGCACGTCACGGGGACCGTGGGCCGCTGCCGCCGCAGCAGCTGCGGGCTGGTCCACGCGGCTCTGACGATCACTAAAGTCTCATATGTCTGCCGCCGCGCTAATCCCCACCACCGCCTCCAGTTTTTTATTGCGTTATGTTCGCACCCTCTCTCTCTCTAACTCTCTCTCTCTCTCTCTCTCTCTCTCTCACAGATGGGGACAGGAATGTGGCCACCACCACCTGCCCCACCCCACCCCCCTCCCGTGTAAAATGGGCATCTCCATTGCCGTGGGCCGGCTCTGCTCCGGAGCTACGGACGGAGGAGAGGAGAACTGTTCGCCAGGTTGGCCGAGGCATGCCCGGGTGGACCCTGCAATCGGAAGGACGCGTCGGGCCGGCGATGCGATGTGTTGGGGGAGGGGAAGACTTGGGAAGTGGCAGCAGGTCTTGCTGTTGCTGCATGGGGGGGCCGTACGTGGTCCGTGGAGAATCTGGGGTTGGCGTCGTCGTTGGCCGGTGGGGACCGGCGGGGGGTGGCGCGTGGTGTCGCGCTCGTCAGAGGGGCCGGACGCCGGTGGGGGGCCACGGTCGAGTGAGGTACTAAAGCGGCCACCGCCGTGTCCGTGGCGGGGATCGGAGGGGGTGAGATTATTGAGGGCGCAGCGGTCGCCGCATGGCTGGGGTCGTGGTGGTGGTGGGACGCGCCGCCCGCCGGGCCCCAGGCGCCGCGACTGGTGCAGTTGTTGGGGGTGTGCATGTGATGGGTGATGATGTCGACGGCGGCAGAGGGAAGAGAGGCCGACGGCACCCGTTCGTGCACGTGTAGGTTTTTTTTTTTTAATCGGAGAAATATTTTAATATACTAATTTGACAAGATATAAAAAATTCCTCATTATTTTAATAGGATGTTTCTTAATATTTTTAAAGAAAAATATTTTAAGGAGATAAAATAAAACTCGAGAGTTAAATGAAGTTAAAATTAAATCATTGCAAAGAAAATTAAGATATGCTAACCCTATCCAAACCCTCTTTTATCCCTCTTTTTATCTTGGGTAGTCTATCCACAAAATACTTCTCTCCCCTAACCCTTCCCATGTCTCCTTCTAATCCATCTCCAACACCCCCCCCCCCCCTCCTTGCCAAAGCCAAAGTTTAGATTGAATTCATACAATTTTAGATTAGTCTCATAAATATTAATCCCCCCGATAAGAGAGCAATCTTACATTACAAATATAAGAATATTCTTATAATAAATATTTCTCTTTTAATCGATGAAAAATGTTTACTAAAACCCATTAGGCCACGCGATTGACTCCACTATTTTATTAATCTTATGAATGATAAAAAAAATAATTAAAAGAAATAAATATTTTATGTATTTTTATCACTCTTAACCCACAAAAATTATGAGTGACAAATAATTTTATAAAAAATATTTCATACTATTATTAGATAGATCCTAAACGATAGCCAATAATTGTACGTTCACACATAGAACTAGCATCACAAAAAAAAAATTTATTTATTACACTTGTTAATTGTACTATTGAGTGCATGTTTAACCTTCCTACTGACTAATAGGATGAGGCCCACCCAATAGAAACTTAAGAAATGGAACAATAAATATTGAAAACTTCAACTTCACATTAGTAGATGAGGAAGACTTAGTGCACTTTCATATTGCATTTAAAGTGCAATATAACTAGGCGCTCATCTTATGTGGCACCCAATTATTGGGTTGCCACTTTATCACCCCCATGTGAATAGTGCCACATGAGATGAGTGCCTAGTCATATTGCACTTAAGTGCAATAAAAAAATGCACTAAACATTTCTCTTAGTAGATATGTCACTCGCATCACCCACTTGATCATAGGGAAGGGAATTTAGACTCTCCCTAGTTTGTGATGTGATGTGAGAAAGAAGGAAAGCAGTGGAGCATCTATCTGTCATGGGTGATGACATTTTTTTTGGGGGGCCACAGTTGGGCCGTACGCAGTCCATCCAATGTCCCACTGGACACAATTTTACCAATGGCGTGCTACGTCGTGTAAGCTAAAGAGCAGACCTTGAAGTGGGAACTTAAATGGCAGCTAAAGGAGTTGGATCAACACTCAAACCACGTAGAAGAACCCTTAAAACAGGATCACAGATTGAAATCCGAATACGAGAGATCTTGAAATAAAATGTTGTTCGAGACCCACATCACATGATGCAAGAGGCAGCACTTGTGATTGGCATGTAGAGTAAACTCACTTGAGACACATCAAAAATAATTTCATCTCGTAAGTAAAGGTGTAAACGAGTCGAGCCAAATTGAATATTATACTACTCAAATTTTATTTGTTAATTTTAAATCGAGTTCGAGTCAAACTCGAATTTCATCCAATATTAAAAATAATTGTTCAAACTTGATTCGTTTAAAAACTAACGAGTTCGAACCCTTAACGAATATCTTAATGAATCCAATTGAATTTACGAATTATATATATATATATACATATATATATATAAACCCAATTCAATCTAAAAATGAAAAATAATTGTTTATAAAATCTAAATCTATCTTATTTCAATATCATACCTCAAAATCCTTCATAAATTACTTATTTAATTATTTTAACATAATATTTAAAATATTTAACAATTATATTATAATTTTTATAATTAAAAAATTAAACTAACTTATTCACGAACTAAACAAGTCGAGTAGACATTTACTTATATTAGACTCGTTTATAAAATGAGCTTAAATTTTTATTTGAACTTGACACGTTTATCTTATTAAAAAAATTAAATTCAAAAAACATCTGAACCGAATTCAAATTACTTGTCGAGTGTATTAATTAATTTACAGTCCTAGTCACAGACGTGTAATTATACACAAAAGAATAGAAAATTTTATATGATAAACTAAGCTAGCAACCATGCGAGAGAGGGGTTGCCAAAAAGATGAACATGATGCATAACTTAGCTGGAAGCTCGTGAAGGTGGCTGATGCTCTTTCACCTCAGTAGCCAGTTAGCCACCACAGCGCACGATGGGAGTCCGGGTTCAAAGGACCCTGTGATGTGATGGAGCCGTGATTCTAACCACAAGAGACTTCCACAAAATTCGCCTAACTCAGATATCTTCTGCATCGAGAAGGGATCGTTTGATCTTGGTATCTTTACATGCCTTTGCTCATGGGGCAGATGTTGATTGGCTGCCAATTCTCTTCAACAGCAAGAAAGGGAATTCTATCAGAACCAATATTAGGGTTATTCATAATATGGTTCAACCTGAAAAATCAAATCGAATCGATCCATTGGTTCGGATTGACGGGTCTCATGATTCAGTTCGATTTTTTTCTGTTGGAAAATCGAATGAACCAAATTTATATTAAATATATTTGATAATAAATAATATCACAAAGAAAAACATAGCCCAATGAACTAACGCTCTCCATTCTCATGGGACGGTCCTGAGTTCGAAACTCAGGACCACCGACCGACCTTCAAGTGTTTTTTTTTTTTTTTTTGGTTCAAATCGAACGAACTGATTCGGTTCTGTTCGAACATGATTTCGATTCGATTCCGAACCGAATCGGACCATGTTCACCCCTATGTGTCTCCATACATATATATACATGTATATCTATACACATCCATTGACGACAGAGGTCTATGTATGTGTGCATGTGTATGTGATATATGAGAAAGACTTAGTGCACTTTCATATTGTGCAATATGACTGGCAACAAGTCCATGTGACATCCAACAATTAAATTATCACTTTATCACTCTCCATGTGAGAAGTGCCACATGAACTATTACTTAGTCATATTACACTTAAAAGTGCAATATAAAAGTGCACTAAATCTTTCTCGTGATATATACATATTTGCAGGTATACATGGGAAGGGGCCGCAGGCTCAGAAAGGGAAGGGACCGGCCCGATGACAGAGACGACGTGATTGATGCACCTGCCTGCCTAGGGATGTGAGGATGTTCTCTAATTTTCTTGTGTGTTTTGATTGGGACGCTGAGCTACTCCCCAGTGCCCTTGCCACGTAGCAGCAATCTCATATGTATGTGGGTGCATGTCTGTGGATACGGATGCACATACATAGGATTAATTGACAAGAATAAAACGGCATACCTTCAGAAAATATGAGCATGTGCTAACCCTTGAGCCTTGGAGCCTTGAGAAGATAAACACTCCTTACAAACCCTTTACCAACTTCCCCCACTTCTTTAAGCATGGAAGCAGGCTCTCCCCTGTTATCGTCTGCATCTTCTCTTTCCCGTTTCTGTAGAATGTGAACCTTGATTAGATTTTGAAATACTGAAAGCAATGGGCTCCAGTGTTTGCACGCTCAACATGTTTCTCGTTCGTAATTGTCAAAGAGAAAGGCTTTCTGCACTTCTGAAAGTGCAGAAATGCCAAGTCAACTTGCACTTTCTCCCTCCCATTGGTGGGAATCAAGCTGGCACATGGTCCTCTCACCTCTTCCCACTAATGGGAGGGAGAAAGTGCAAAATGACTTGACGTTTCTGCACTTTCAGAAGTGCATAAAGCCTTTCTCTTTGTCAAAACCTCAAACTCAAGCTTGAACAAATATATAATAATACGATATACATGCAGAGATCCAGTTACCTTTGAACCTTGTTTCTCCCACGTGAGGCCAATGGCATCAGCTCCAAGAGAATCATACCACACCTTGAAGGTGTTTGGGAACTCCTCCTGCAATCATATATACAACAGGTCATTGCACCTCCTCTCATTCTCACAAAGGAAAAAGAGGTTAATATAGATTTTAAAATAAAAAAAAGACATTAATATAGATCTTTACCTTTAGGTCTTCTACAAAGCTTCTGGTTGGATCAAAACCAACCATTAGCTTATTCCGCAAGTCATCCAAGCTTTGTATCTGGCCAAGGGACAAGTAGGGTTGAAAGGCGCTGTCTGCTTTTCCCTGAATTACATGTTCCCCTGCTAGCACCACAAGGTGGATCCAGGTTGAAAATCCCCTTAAACCACCAGAAAATAAAGAAGCACCAGGCATACCTTGTTTCATATCAGCAGTAAAAAGGAGGCGCTGAGGATAGCAAAGTTTATCACGATGCAACAGGATGACCGCATCATAGTTATTTAAAGGAGTCCGGAATAGGCACTGTAAAGCAGGATTTTTAGATTAACAATATTAAAGCACAATTTAAAAAGAGTCAATTTGTCCTCACCTCCCATGTGTAAGGACCAGCCTGACCTTGTGAGATGAGGTTAGTTAGGAGGTCTGCACGCTTCGAGCATAACACACCAATCGCTTGAGCACCTTTTCAGGGTAAATGGTTTAGCCAGATGAAGTAATACTTTGAATATAAGTAGAAAACAAGTAGTCTTGCAAAAAATAGCGCGTGCCAAAAATTAACAAGTACAAAATCATGTCAACAGATGATTCCATCCACCACAGTCTACTCAAAAGGTGCAACATGCAATTATTCGGATGCATTCACCACTCAGTATCATCATCATCATAATCACCATCATGCCGTCAATATGAAGAATACAAGGAAGAAGTGGATCAGATCAGCATATCCAGATTCTTCCCAATTCAACTTGATCCCAATCTGCATACTCCTTATACTTAAGCATGATCAATCAGATATGGGCTGGGTTGGTGAGATCAGCCTGGATGACCGGTTTGGAGACCGATCAGTCAGAGAGACCATTTGTTTGTGAAATGCAATATAATCAGCAGAGTTTGACTTTTTTTTCACTTTTTTGCATTTTCATGTGGAGAATCAAGATATACATAGGACAGTTCCACCAAGAGGTCTTAAAAGAAGGCTTTCCTAGGTTCATCAAACTCTGTTATTTAAGGCTGCTTCCCTCGGTCCTGTTTCAGCAGTCTCATAGTTTTCTAATATTTACCACCTTGGAATTTCAATTGCATAGGTTTCTACGGACAAATAAAGAAGAAAGAAAGCAAAAAGATATTAGGCAAAGATACTCCATGGTAAGTAAAAGGGTCACAGAGAGAAATGAAAATACCAATGTTTTCGGTGAGAACTTGGTCCAAGATTCAGACAACTTGTCATAAGATGTAGCCAAAAACATTGCTGGCTCTACATCATCAGCTTTTCCCTCATACGACTTTCGGCTTAGGATAAATTTATCCTGGTTCATGGCAAAGGATAGAAAATTAAGCATTAACATCCAGAAAGCAAATAACAAAATACGAGGTCAGAGTATTACAACCATACATTATTTGTTTTTTGTCCTCCAGAGTTAGATCATTGTTTATGTCGACAACCAGGGGGGAAAAGGACCAATCATAGTTTGCAAGTAAACGCAAAAACCTGCCAAAACAAAATGCAAATAATTGCAGAACATAAGTGTTTAAGCCATCTTCCTCCAAGGTTTGTTGGAGAAATACTAGCAAGGAGAGAGTTACTGGCTATGAAAAGCATGGACGGCAAGTAACATTAACTATTACCTCAAAAATCCAGAAACCCGTGAACATGGAGCACAGAATGGGAATGGTTTCAAGAAGAGATAAGCAACTAACAACTCGACTGCCTCCTCTGCCAGAAAAGAAGAGAATAGATGCGATGCAACCCACCGCTTTGCAAGCCTACATAATGAAAAGGACATGGTAATGAAATCGTAGATCCTGACAAGAAGCCTTTGTGAAAGATATGTCTAGACCCAGAAAAGAAAAAAGGGGGGAAAGGACATGACATGCAAAACAGAATTTAAGTCCTCACCGCACAACTGGCCCATATAAAGGATAACAGCCTTGCAAACCATTAATCATACTAGAATGTTGTCCACGGAGAAATAGCTCTCTGTCTGAGGCTGAAACACCCTTGATTACTCCATTGTCAGCTGCAATAGACAATGTTATTCACTACATGGATAGGGAGATCAAAAACTAACTCAGAGAAGAAGCAAACCTTGATTTGTCAGCAATCTTAGTCCCTTCTCATGCAAAATCCTAAGACGGAATGCATAACCAGAAAAAAGAATATCCACAACATCCTCTGAGGCAGTACAGAAAATTTCCAAATGATCCTGAAGTCTGGCTTGACAGAAAACAAATCTTATGACACATAATTCTCAAAGAAAAAGCAGTCTTAAATACTTCTTTTATCCAGGCACCTATTTTAACTTTCAATTAAAGCAGTTATCAATATACATTCCTTTTCTTCAGGTACCTTTTTGCAATTTCAATAAGCCAAGCAATTTTTGTCTTCTCAATGGCTACTTCATCAAGAGGCCACAATCCTGAACTCTCCAACTATATATAATTCAGAAAAAGCCTTCAGAAATGACACTAACATGTGATAACCAAGAACAAAAATTAAGGAGAAGCAGAAAGCCCATCTTACCTGAATCATAACATCAAGTGGCTGAACACAAGTAGTGGCTGTGGCGAATTTCAACAACTGTTTGTTGACAGCCTTTTTTTCAGCTAATGGATGAGGCTCAGGAGGAAAGACGGCTGTGTACCTGAATGCTGAAATCAATTAAATATATTTGTCAAAGGCAGAAATAACACATGTAAAGAAAAATTGCAAAACTCGATCAGTGAAACAAATATGTAGATCTGTCAGTATAATCTCTAATTGCGAAATACGAAGTCCACGGCAAGAAATCAAAATACGCCCATGAACTTGAAATGCAAATATCTCAATGTAAAACATGGCTTTCCTACAAAGTCAAACAAAAGAAGATTATTAAAATGTTGGGAAAGAGTATTTAGTTGAATATCAATGTATATTCTTTTAATCCGCATGTATCTGAAGTATTCGCAGTCCATCTTCCCTGTAACTGGGCATAATTATTTGACCTTCATATATGGATAATTAATGGTGACAGACTTTAACATACTAGGAGGAACAAAATGCTAATTCAAGCAATTGAATAGAAGAAACAAAAAGGGTAATTGAGGGTATTGGAAATTTCCAACTTTTTCTGTACAAAGTTATTTGGAGAATTTCTTCACTTTTTGCTAGTTCGGGGAAAATTACTTAGTCTGGGGACATATTGGTACTCAGAGGATTTTTTGTTATTTACGGGTGTTTTGGGAATTAGAAACTTCAGTAGTCTTAGGAGTATTTTAGGTATTCTAACTCTTGGGGAAGATTTGAAGGCAATTCAGTGATTTTTTTAAACTAAAAAAATTAGGAACACTGGATAATATATATTTATGTACTCTTCACATCCAAAATGGGCATATAACACCATCTTTCTCAGTTGGACATAGAAAACCAGAGAACTTTTGAAGACATGAAAACTAACCATGGGTGGAGAGGGAAATCCCACAATGATCTGCACATGTATTTTCTAGCAGACAAGGTCAAGCATCTATATACATTCATGCCCTGTTGGTTCATCAGCCAGTAACGTATGCCATTCACAAAGGGTGGAAAACAACAGAAATTTTGTAGAAATATAGACTACAGCAAACATAAGAAATAGTTATCACCAAACATTCAGAACACAGTTCATGCACATGTACACACATGTATATATACTGTTAGCTGATCATTTGACCAAGAATGGGAATGTGAAAGAAACAGAAAAGAGTAGAAGAAAGTGCAAGTATGCCATTGTTCATTAAGGGGGAAAGAGGGAGCACCTGGGTCCAATGGCTGCACACTGGATATCTTCAAGGGAGCCCATCCAATGAGCGCAAATTCTTTGACAGGACCTCAAAAGCCTTCATTAAACTTCCGGAAAGTGATATTGGATCTGGTTTATGATATGAGAGTATATGCAATAACTTAGTTGATGCACTAGAAAATGAATAGGAAAAGGAAAAGAAATATTCCATAAGTAATTTGTTTTTAATTGGCATTACCATGAGAACCATGAAGAAGGGAGAAATCAAGCTGATCCACAACTTGTACCATATTGTCATTTGACAAGAGGAAATGTTTAGAAAGAACATACTGCATAATTCTTTTCATAACAAGATGTCTCTCCCACTGTCTGCATTCCATACTGTAAGGTGTAGAAGGAATCAATTTCCACTCATTCTAATTGATACAGTTAAACAGTGATGTTGACAAACAAAAAGAAAACTTGCCTGTGCTCTCTGCAATAGTCCCATCCTTAAACCTCCGCAGCTCAGCTTTCTCTCCCCAGAATGCTCTGAATGTCGCAGCCTAGTGAAGAAATTACCATTTCATTTAACATAGTTGAGTCCAAGTCATTGTGAACACTTTCCAGATTCGATTAGGGATCCACAGATTTGGCAAGCCTTCAATTAGCTGACTACCTGCAACCTACTACAACGGAGTACCAAGGACTTGACCTATGTTAAACCAACAAGGCAACAGACTCTGCTCCTTGAGGAGGCGTAAAATTTGTCTTTTTAATTTTATTTTAGCTTTGATGATGAATTAGGTAGAGTTTCTTTTGGGGATTTTATTTATTGTTAACAATGGTTTTGCAGTTTCAAGTGATGTTGTTGAGTAGGTGAGGAATCTCTCCTCTACCTCAGGTTGTAGAGTCTTTTTATCTCAAAGAAATGGATGGTAAAATCTGCATCCATTAGAACAAAGTAGTTGACCTATGTTCTTATGGAATATGGAATGGTTTAGACTGCCTCTAAATGCCATAGAACATCTTTCATGCAAAAATCTTTCCCAAGCAGCAAAGTTCCCCTGGGATTTAGAAACAGTAAGACTAAAAGCAGGCAGGCACATTTACCTCCACTTTATTCTCAGCATTTGGACCAATGTCAATAATCCGAGAGCTCTTCTCAAAGGAGCTGAATAATATTCCAACATGCACTGGTTCATGACCAAAGTCTGAAAATCCCTGAAAATCAGAACAAATAAATGATTGTTCTTATTTTTGTTCAATATGATTCCATATTCAAAGCCTTTAAATGTTAGAGGTTAAAAAGTACATACATATTTACATCCCATTTAGATGGAGTACATCTCAAGTCACACGAACCAAGTTGACTCTGTCATTCAACGCTCGTTCTAGAAGAGAATGCAATTCTTTTTCACACATTCGCCAACGTTCATCATCCAAGCAATAATCTGATGTATTAACTTTCTGATTTCCTTTCATATTTAGTCTGGAAAGAAGCAAATCAAAGTCTAAAGATGTGAAGTTATTTTTAGCACTTTATGGTAAATGTCTTATGGTTTCTCGAGTACATCAATCGGTTTAACAAGCGTAAAGTGTAATCCTCAAAGAATTTCAGATGGTAAACTTGACAAAGACAAAAAAGACATGAATACAAACATGTAATGCATCAAATGAATAATACGGACATTGAATGTGTGGTCAAAAGAAAAGCTGTTAACAATCTCCAGATCTTTGACAACAAGTTTCCAAGATATTCCAGGTTCCAGCAAGAAAAAAACTTAGCTGAATAAGAGCTCAGAAGAGAATTCCCCTCTCCTCTGTAATCCGTATTCTTCTTTTGACATAGTCAACTCA
Organism: Colocasia esculenta; assembly: GCA_014218235.1. Taxonomy (NCBI): domain Eukaryota; kingdom Viridiplantae; phylum Streptophyta; class Magnoliopsida; order Alismatales; family Araceae; genus Colocasia; species Colocasia esculenta. The sequence goes on along the minus strand of CM024753.1, from coordinate 18,017,745 downwards.
TTTTGATATCAATAAAATGCATTGCAGTTTCCTCTAACAACAGGTATCATCATTTCAGAGAATACATGGTGATTCTCAATGAGAAAACATTGAAAAGGACAAATAAAATGTTGATAAGCTTTAAGTTGAGAAAAGGTTCAAACTGATCAAGCAAAACATGCATGACAGAAAAAAAAAATAGCCATTTGTGTACTCATTACTAAGGCCAATAGATTGTAAGTTTCTATCACAAAAGAAATATTAATAGTAGCAACCCATTAATCAATCTTGTCCCCATCAAAAGATACATTCCATTTAGCCATAAGAATAGTATTGCACCTACACTGCATCTGTAGTACCAATTGAAAATAATACCTCATGAAGAGATCAAATTTGACAGGAAGTCGACCTTGGTCATGAAAATTTCCTCAAATCCACCATCTCTACATTGGTTCATGCAATCAAGTGTCAACGCAGCTTCATCTTGCAGCTGAGTTACATTTCATCAAACATTGTATCCTCAGAGAGATAAGTCATGCACTGAGCAAAATATAAAAGATGTACTATATTGCCAAAAGTGAATATTTATTCAACAACGCAACTGTGATTCAAAACTACCTCCAAAAAGGCTGACTTTGTCATCCGAAATGCCAAGTTTGCAAAGCCAGACACATCATATATGACAACATCAAATAACTGCAGATACTGGCCCATTTCCTGGATTTGTTTTTCCCAAGTGAAACATTAGAACAATACTAGGATTTCTTGGAATCTTGGATACTGCTTAATATCAAGAATGTAAACATGTGCCTGCCATAAAAGACCTCCAATGGAAGACATGATTGAAAATTAGAGATATACAAGAAAATATCTTTTCTGGGGAAGGTGGCACGGCTATGATGTGTATGAATGACAGTTGTAACCAACAAACATACAGGCAAACATAAGTCAACTAGAAAATGTTAACTGGAGACTGAATTGCAAAGCTAAAAGGCAAAGCAGCATCAGACTAGACATGCATAAAACTGATTTGTAGGAAAAGTGTGAATTCTACAAGGAAAGGTCGGCTTTAAAGAAGCGGTGGATAAAAGGCACCTTCCTGCAGAAGTCAGGTATGTTGATCCAGCATGAAGAAAAAGAAAGATAGATTACACAGAAGACTATGTTGATGAAGATGTCATATGCAAATGATAGGGAGAACACAGAAGAGAGGAAGAAATTGAGTGGATACCGTCAGCAGGATATTTGAGAACTTTCTCCCTAACCTCTGATGTCCAGAAGAAGTATAAACACAGCTCCATGTGGAGTAAAACTGGCTGAAACAGGGCGAGTCTGAAGAAACCCTTGGGCTCTGCACTTACCAGTCACTTTTTACTATGGGCCCTATGTCTAAGCAGATTTTGGTCCTGATGGATGGAGTTTACTCCAAAATGTTTTAGATAACAATGAGATGCTTTACTTTTTGAACAACCCTTGAAAGACCAAATAAACAAAGTAGACAATATTCATTATTGATTATTTGCACGTGAAAATAAAAGAATAGGAGCCCAAAAAAAAAGCATTGAGATGAGTGTAGAATGAAGCAATGTACCTCTTTTGATAGTTCATGTTGACGGGGAACTTCAAATAAAAGACCCTTAGTCCATGATGCCGAAGTGGCTGCAAGAAATACGATAAGTCGAAACGCTTCGGTTAGCAAGGAAAATATTTCGAACAACAGAATATGTATGATTCTGTGTTTTATTCACTCTGTTGCAAGGACCATTCATTCTTCTTTTTTGACAAAGGCACAATGAAATCCAAAAATACAGAACACTATGCAAGTGACGGAAGCTGGATTTTTTTTATCTTAAACTGGCTAAGCCTGGCAGTTGGTGCCGGTGAGAGTGGTTTTGGGGTGTGAGTTGTGAGGCCCCAGGTTCGACCCTGGGCGGCCTGGGATTATGGTGCTTATTTGAACTGTGCCCTTCCACTATGGTAGGGACCTCAAAGAAAAAAAAAAACATGAGGAACAAAATCAAGATTGCACACAGACATACCAATAAATTTCAAGGAAATGCGAAAAACCTGCAGTGCGTCCATTGTTTTGTTAATATAGTTTCCTCCATTGCCTGCTGCAATGTATGATAGTATGACAGATATTAAGAATCCGTTTAGACAATCATGTGTATAAATGGAACTCCTGTTCCGTGCCCAAACCTGCACATCATCAAATTACGGAATTAGCTTATGCCTGCACAACAAGTGTAAAATAGCAGGGTATGGTATTGCAATTAAAAAAATGGTGAAAAATTCATAGTCATCCAGTATCTAGCGTGAAGCTATATGTTAAAAGTCAAATCACGATATGCAACATTTTACAGGGCATCCAAAAGCATCAGGGAGACATTTTGCTATAAACGGGGGTACCTAAAAGAGTAAGGAAAACCAGAGCTTACTTTAAGAAGAATCAAGGCCTCCTCTAGGCTTCTCCAATCATGAAAAGTTTTCTGGATGAACTCTGCATTCTCTTCTAAGAACATGTCTTCCAGTATGCTGCAATTGTACCTCGGCGTAGCTCGAGTGTTCCCTTCTGCAAGAAATGAATAGTAATAACCGAATTGACATGTCATGCATGAGAAAGAAAACATAAAAACAAGAAAGATTAAAGTTGAGCTGGAGAACAAGAACACAATGATGCATATGTTACCTTCATTCAGTGCGCGAACATTGTTGCGTGACAAACTCAGTCTTGAAACGTTGAACACAGATGTTGCAGCCGGAATTATCCTTATGAAAAATCCAGAATGTCAGGGAGCTCTACATCTAAAAGATAGAGGAGGACGTCAGTTCCACATTAATAACACGACCACATTCTAAGGAAATACTTCTTCCCCATCCAATACACCGAGAGAGCAATAGATAAGTATGAACTGGGTGGAAAACAGAGCAAGCTCTACAAAGAACCTGGAAACACGAGCAGCACAGGTTTTCGTGCCTCATTCTGAAACGTCGACCACTCCATCCTGCGGACGATGGGAGAAGACTTCAGGTGCTCTTCAATTACGCGGAGGTAGAGACACCTCTTGGCGTGGTATCGATGGTTCAGGTAGTCCTTCTCGTGGAAGCATTCCTTTCAAACAGAAATCAAAACGAACACTTGAACAATGTTACTTCCCTAGCACAGGAGGAAGCGTGTGAGAGGATTAAGAACAGTGAAGACAGGTGAAAGAAGCACTCCGACGTCAATTGTCCACCTTGGGGATTCGAACAAGCAAGTCGACATGGACATCAGGCTTGGCAATTGCCGTGATCGAATGGCTCCGGCAACGACGATGGACTCCGGGGCCTGAACACGAACGCCGCCTTCTCGAAGGGCACTCCGAGGTCCCTGACAAATCCCGGGGCTGCATCCGCACCCACCTTGGACTCGGGCATCCTTCGAATCACATCCATGGTGGAGGAGACTGCTTGGTGTAGGATTTTGATGGCGGATTGGTCGAGTTGGACGTCCTTCAGGAGCTCTGCCACCTTGAACGCCATGGAGTTGGTTCCCATATCAATGCTCTTGACCGAGAAGCCCATGGGAGGTGTGACGACCGGAGGAGCCCCGGAAGGAGACTAGCGCCCTCGAAGCTGCGTGCTCCGGCTTATGGCCCGTGGTGATTGCGGAGAGAAGCTGGCGCACCCTCTGCCCCTGCAGTACTGCCTGAGGGCCGCCGGAAGTGGAGCGCCGGGGACGGCGGCCGCGGGAGCAAGAGGAGGCCGGTCCGCCGGTGGGGGGAACGGCGGGAAGCGTAGCCGGAGGGTAGCAGGGGCCAAGGGGAGGAGGTTTTACGTTTTTAGGGTTTTTGGAAACGGACCGGGCTGGGAAAGGACGAGGAGTGGGTGGTTAATGGGCCCCATTTAAGCTCTTCCGACCGTAATGGGCTGGGCCCATTGCTTGAGTGCATCCCGTGTACGGTGTGTAATTTGTGTTTAGCATTTATTTATAATCTTTTTTTCCAATTTATAAATATTTGAAATATTTATGTATAAAACAAAAATACTCATATTCCATATATACAAGAATATAAAGTGTCAAAGTATACTTCTTTTGTATACATAAAAATGGCTTTACGGCGTTTATGCACACATTTTCAAAATTATAATTAATGTAGGGCCTGGTACCTATATAATCCTATAAATTAGGTATTTACATGTACACTCTAAAGCTTCATAAATTATCAGAATTGAGATATATCCAAATATTTGGTGTTATACTCTTATCACGATGAAAATGAGACTATGCTTATCACCTCATTGTTGGGACCAAACGTCTGAACCATATCATCGAGACATAGTGAACTTTTTGGTGGAAGAGGTTCAGTGACCAAGTCTTTTACATCGACATTTTCGATCGCCTTAAAAGAGTGACTTTTTATAAGGCGACTTTTTATTTCACCAATTAAACTACACACTTTATGGTGACATTTCTTGTCACTGCAATAGAGTTGCCATAAAAAACCCTACATCTATATAGTCTCTCTTAAGCATTTACCTCCATCATTGGTTTGATATGGCAAACTTTGGCATTTGCTATACTTTCTTGGTAGTTGGTTGGCATATTTCTCTAGTAGTTTTTAACGTCTCAACATAAGTATATTACTGATATTCTTCGACATGCTATTCTTTTGTATTCTTCCACGTATGGTATTCTTATGGAGGTTCATCTCAAGCTTCATCTATTCGATGGTGTTCTTTATAAGGATCATATATGTTATCGACAACTTGTTGGAGTTTTTATGTATTTGACTAGTTCTCATTTCGACATTGCTCATATTGTGCATATCTTGAGTCAGTTTGTCAATGCATCTATTTCAATCCATTTTACTGCTTTTTTGCATATTCTTCGGTATTATGTCATCCACAACTACATTGGAGCTTCATGCTTATTCAGATGTTAACTAGGTTAATGATTCATTGATTGTTGTTCTACAATTAGTTTTTGCATTTTTTCAACTTGTCTCTCATTATTGGTGGAGCAAGAAGTAAGTCATTATCTCTCACTCTAGCATTCAGGCAAAACATTATGCCATGGTTGACACTTCTACTAGATTGTTTGACTTTGTTATCTTCTTCGTGATTTTGGAGTTGATTCTTTAATCCCAATGCCACTCTATTATGACAATTGGAGTGCTCTTCAGCTTGCAAGGAATCCTATCTTTCATGAACTTGCCAAATGTATTGAGATTGGTTGTCATTTTATCTGTCAACTTATTTTTTCAGCACTTCGTCACTTCGTTACATTTGTTCTGTTGAGTAGTTTGCTGACCTCTTCACGAAATTTGAAATTATTATGCACTTTAGAGAATTTATTGGCAAACTCTCGGTGGATTATCCCCCATGAGTTGAGATAGGGTGTTAAGAGAAAGGTCTTCTCTACACATCCTTACTCTTTTTTCTCCTTCTATATTGTTAGAGTGGTAGAAATAAGAAGTCTAGTCAGTGGTTAGTGGCGGATGCAGAAATTTTATCCAATAAAATTGTCAAAGCTAAAGTAGCTTAAGAAATAGACCAGGGGTCTAAGTCAGTGGGATCACCCATAAACATTATGAATCTTTTGAGCATAAATTTTAAAATAAATTGAAGATATTTGAAAATTTTAGTAAGATCACATAACTCACTGGAGAACTGCTTTCTTTTGGGGTCATTATACTTACACACACACGTCCCCAAACGGGACCTGCATTTCACATGCCGTCGGATCTCAATCCGACGGTGTGGGCTGTGGTACAGCAGGGTCGCACCGCCGTACCGCAGCATTACTATATATATATATATATATATATATATATATGAAACAGAAGAGGCTTAGGTGAATATTAATATTATAATATTCTTTCATTAAATATCTATGTAAATCAAACATGTACACACGAGAGGAGTAAACTTACTGCATATTTAAACTCTAAATATATCCTAACCTTTAGGTGCATTATTCTTATTCACAAGATAGCACAGAAAATATATGGAACCCCGACATCGTTGCATGCACCCATCAAAAACCAACAAGTGTGGATCGACGAGCAAGAGTTATTCTTCACATGATGGCACAGAATAAGGAACCCCCGAATCTTTGCACCATCAAAACAACCAACCACCAAGAAAAAAAAAAGCATGCAAATGCTCCGGAAACAAAGCTAAATTAAAGGGCATCTACACGTCTGAAACGCTTGCTCAAAACGCTAAGTCCATAAAGTGATCACCGACCCAGAAGCATATGCTTGGAAGTCGTCGTGCGTGGGCGTTCCACACACACACAGTAGCCTTCTGAGATGTGGAGAAAGAACTTTGGAACTGTACCTCGCACACGCAATGGGAAGATCCTTGCACGCAGTGATCAGGCAAACAAACAAACAGCTAGCAAAGTCAGAAGCATGCGGGCTCCCTTTAATTTCTCACCTGTTTTCTGTACTTTTTTTGTTGTTCTTATTGGGATTAATCCACACATACCTGAGAGGAGAAGGGGGTCGATCGATCTTTGCAGCTTCATATATATCTGGACGTGGTGGCGGTGGGATCGACGATCGGCCCTTTGAACAAAGGGAGGTCTGTGCATTCATGGAAATAAGAGAGGGAAGAAGTAGAGGCGTACGTACTGCATGGTTTCACGAGCAATGAGGAATGAAGCCTGGTCCGAAACCACATATATATATATGTATATCCTCTTCTACGACGTACGTTTGCATCACGTACGGTCTCGGACCAGACGACGTCCCTCGCAGCTCTGGAACCGGAGGTCGACCTGCCATATCCAGCTGCTACCGATCGAACCATCGCATGCAGGAAGAAGATGCAAAAGCCACGATATTGCCAGAAAGATATATGGAGAGGAAGCGCATGCGTAGAGAGATCTACAGTACTGTGAGAGAGGGTCGAGAGGTATGGAAAGGAAGAAGAGAGAAGGCTGAGGGGGAGAGAGGGAAGGAGATAGAGTACCCAAACGTACGCACTCTTCTAATGTGTAGTTAGGAGATGGCCACGGAGAAGATGGATACAGAGAGAGAGAGAGAGAGAGAGGCGAGAGAGAGAAGAGAGAGAGATCTACCAGTGAGCAAGGGAAAGGAAGGAAAGAAGAGAGAAGGCTGGAGGAGAGGGGAGAAGAGAAGATACAGTACCAGGCCTACTCTTCCTAATCCTTGTTGCAGCTTGTTCTCATGTGAGCTGGGGGCTTATATATGTACTTGACCAGCTGGGGGATTCTTTCTTGCGGCAGGTGGTGTGACATGCAGACAGGAGGTGCGCGCTTTCCATGTTTCAACAGTACCGGCCCCTTGTCCACACTCCTTTCACACTGGTCAGGGGACTAAGTTTGGTTTTGAGTGTTGTTTAGGTGTGGGGTATATGTATTGTACTTTTTAGCACAAGAACTGTACTTTAAAAAGTGTGAGTCTAATTAATTAACATCAAAATCCATTCATTAAGGAAAGCAGGTCCATTTCTGATGTTTCTAAAGATATATAGATGAACAAAGATTTTGGTGCATAATTCTAACAATTGGGTAATTAGGGAATTGCTATGATCACCTTTGTATATTTATATATATGTTATATATGTTAAAAATATGTTCTTTCCCACATTCATTAGGCTGTGCCCTTGTAAGAATGTCTACCCATCTCTGATACACTCATCTAAAAAAAGATTAGATTAATAAACCCTTTAGGGCCAGGCACTACTAGATGTCATTATAGCTAGAGTATTAAACAATTAGGGCATGGATTAGTCTTTAGATGCTACGTCCATGTGGAGGTCAACTCATGGGTTCCTAGCATCTAAACTCATCTCATCCTCTGTGGGTCTTCTTACCAAGCCCTCCAACATTGAGAGGAAGGAACAAATTAATTACAAAATCTTATTCAGAGAGTGGGAGTAGTACTGCAAAGGTATGGATTCCACACAAATCAGAGGTCAGCATCATATCTTACCTTTTCTTTTCCTTCATCTTTCAAAAGTGACACTCTTCTCATACATGGGGATGGCCGGTGCAAGCTTAAGAGAAAGGTATGACCTTTAATTCAGGAGCAGTACACAGATCAACGTGCGATGGCCGCCGTCGGATCTCGATCGGACGGATGAGGCTAAAACTCTTTGATCACCAGAGAAATTAAGAAAAAATAGGACAAATATCTTGGTGCATGTCTGAGATCTCAAAGCAAAGGAAGAATTGATCTCTTTTGGCCCCACTTTGCAAGAGAGAGGAGAGAGAGAGAGAGAACCTCCCCTGTGGGGAGAGGAGGGTCTGCTCACGCCAAGTTGGATTCCAAGCTTACATGCCAGCTGTGGATGATGGGCGGGAAGAAACCATCACAATGTAAAGAAAGAAAGTTGTAGTAACCCAAGGACCAACATGCAACAAGAAAAAAGGATTCTATCCACTTAAAAGAGGGGATATTTACAAGTAGTGAAAGAGACTGGCAGGAAATTAAATTGGAACCATACAAATGCTTCAAAGTTGAACTTAATTGGCACACCCACCCACCATTCCATGATCAACTATTGTGAAGGCTGTGCAAGGTTAAGACATAGGGACCAAAGAAACATGAACATGCAGTACACAAGTTAGATGTGGATTAATTTTTCCAATCTCACTCAGTACTACTGATGATGATCCTGCATGGTATGGAAGGGAGTATGAGGATATATAGATGAAGTTTAAATGAATCAACTTGTAGACACCAGGGTTATGATCTCTGATGATTCACTGGTTCAGAGAGTTTATGAAGAGATATAAGATTCAGTATATACGAGAATTTTATCATGGCATGATTGCAAGTACGTGTTGGGAATTAGAGAAAACATAAGATTTCGGTTCATGGTAACAGCAGGATTTCACGAATTAAATTCGCCCAAATAGATCAGTAAATACAACCAGACCAAAGGGCTTTTGAAGAGGTACATGAAGGCTACCTAGGATAATTTTTATACGATTTTTTTGCTTGAGAGATTGCCTACCTTAGCTTGCAGTAATGGAAACCCTAGTTTGGAGACTAAAAAGATGAAGAATAGCCAACTCCAGCCCTTCTCCTCCAAGCTCCACGTCCAAGAATCGTCTCCTCTCCGTCCTCCAGAGTTCCTCCACGTTCTAGGGTTTTGTGGGGATGAAAAGGGTGTTTTGATGGCTTTGAGAGTCCAATATACCTCAAACTCTCTCCTTCTCTCCTAAATTCCGAAAATTCACAATTATCCCTTATTTTTCTACCATTTATCCTAATGGGTAGGGAAGAGAGGTTAAATTTGTGGCCAAGGGTTAGGATGGGGTAAGGGCTCTTGTTTTTGATAAACATGACTCATTTAGTGTTATCTTAGCCTTTTACTATTTTCTAATTAATTAGATACGAAATTCACTTAATACATCTCCTCCAAGATGGGCTTCATCTTATTGGGCTCAATCTATTTGGTTTGGATCATTTATTTAACCCACTACTAATTTAGCTTAATGGGTTATTCATTAAATTCCTTTTATTTCATTCAAATCTCTTTATTCTAATTTAATGATTTATCTCATTTATTAAATAATAATTTTTTTATTTATTTGGATTTAAAAAATCCATGGTACTACAGTGAGTCCAATTTGAAAATCGAGTCTCATTTAGATAACAAGTCTTATCTAATATCGAGTCTCATTACTAGCCAGAATTGAGTGTTATTGAGAATCAACTCTCTCACAAAATCGACACTCTTACAGAATTGACTCATTTATAGAATCAACTCTTAACTCATAGAATCAACTCTGACATGTTTTTAAACTATTATGCCTTACAACTTTTATCCTTTTTTGATTATTCTATAGTTAATTCTCTTTCTTTTCTAAGCACACTTGGAGCCACTTTTGCAATTCATATACTATAATTTTCTTGAAATTACTTACCATAAATTTTGAACTAATTTTTTAGAATCTCCACCATTCAATTGCATGAATTATCAAATTAGTATATTGGGGTCTTGGACCTTATCTCTTGGACTTATGTTATTGTGTCAGAGTCCCTGATCAAGTTTTGAAAGAAGTACTTAAAAACTCTTATTAGTCAGTTGAAGAGTGCATGATCAGGTGTTTTGACACGACATCATTATATGTTTGATTTGAATGCTCAAATGACAATTTATATAAATGAATGTTGTTACTTGATATGACATTCTTAAACATATTTGTCAACAGTCAGTTATTACATGACTCATATTTACTGAAATTTCTTTTCCCAAAAGAAACCACTTCTTAAGTGATTATCCCTGACTTCTTGTTAATTTTGATCATCCCCCCAATAAACATTTATTTTGGCTTAATTTTACAAGATAATCTTACTGGACATATTATACTCAACTTAAACTTTTGATTATTTTTCAGGTGACCTCCAATCAGATAACTCTCTCATCCCAAGATCTTAGGAAGACCCTTTTGTCTTATTGTGTTGTTGATTTTCTTCCCAATATGTTGGTGTGAACTTTATAAATGGCTTGTATAACAGTGAAATATAAAGACTTAAATATTATGAGTTGTTTTAAAATTTTGCATAATATAAGAGTGTTATAAGTGAATTATTTCCTTTAAGTATACCGGTTAGTAAGACTATGTTTGTCTACCATACCTTAGTGTCTGTGCCATTGGAGTGCGACACTCCTAGCCATTCCAAGCTTCCCCACGTTAATTAGCCTCCTTCCTACTCTTGTTTGGGTTCCTTTTTAACCAAAACCGACATAGAATACTATTTAGTATTTTTAATGTATTTAATTATAGCAATATTATTGTTAAAATTATATTTCAACATGCTCAAACCCATAATATCTTTATTTAATTATTTAATTTGTTGATCGATATAGTATTACTCTAAACTCAAGAAATCTAATTATAGAAATTTTATTATATTACTAATTACAAGTAACTTATTTTAAAGTCCTACCAAACATGTAAGGCTAAAATAATAACTTTAATTATTTATTAAATTTGCTGGTCATAACGACATCGGACTTGGAATTTTTGCCGAAAATACATGTCTTAAGAGAAATATTTATTGCAATACATATCTTGTAAAAAAATTAATGTGGACTATTAGAAAGTTGTCATACTGATTGAAAGGATGGACCAGGCAAAATATTTCTCTCTCTCTCTCTTTTAGTCTATACAATTATTTTCTTATGCAATCTACATTAATTTTATTGTAAGACATCCCACTGTTACTACTTTATATGCAGCCATGCATGCGACTTATATGCATGGCTGCAAAGTATATTTTTTCCCATCGACATTGCATGGCCCATCAAGTACCCATGCAACTATATGGTGATGAATGATGCTTTTGCCCTAAACATTTGGTGACCTATGCAATAAACGTTTAATATCATAAATATTTATTACAAGATTAATTTTATAATAAAATTGATGTATTCAATTTTATTAGTAAAATTTTTAATTTATTATTAAGTACTAGTCTATTATAATCGTGAGGGTTAAATCGTTGATGATATTCATAGAATTTTTTTAAAAAAAAATTGTAAATCTATTATCACTAGGAGTAAAATTGAATTTCTGATCTTCGGATGCACAATAAAGCGTCCAACTATTGAGTCACTCTTATTATTATTTATTAACAAATTTATAATCTTGTAAGAAGTAAGTATTATTCTATAAGATACATCTTTGAGTCAAGTCACGACCAGGTAGCCATTGAGAACACAGCATAAAGCACCACCTACAAATTGGATTTGTGGCAACTATTTTTCATGTGGACTTCTTAAGAATAGAATTCCTTCTGTTTAACTTCATTTGTGATTTGGGCCCAGAAAGGCATGAAATGTAGCTTTGTAATATAGCGTTTGGCCTTAAAAGGTAGAAGAGCTAATATATATATTGTTTATTTACTAGTAATATTTATTGCATATCTAAAAGAACATTAAAAAATATAATATGATGAACATATTTTTTATATGATTGATGGACATAAAAATGAGAAAATTATAGATAGAAAATCAGAAAAGTGATAATGTACACTCGGCTATACATAAGCAAGAAAAAAGGTGACAAATCAAATCGAATTAAGAGTTAACCCTATCTCACATGCCAGTTATAACCTACAGATGTTGGGAGAGTGAACACTTGTAAAGGCCAAACTCAACTTCTTATATTAAACTTCATGTAGGACAGTACAGTTGAATTGCTGTCAGTTTAGATTAAATAGGTAAGGTTTTTTTTTTTGGTAACCAGAAATCTCTATCTTATGGATCGCGTTTATACGTACTTATGAATTGGTGTTCATAAGCTCCAAGTCAAAATTGGTAGTCTCTAATTTTCGTATGTTTGTAACCCATACTGCCCTATCTTATCAGACGAATAAAAAATTTGAACTAACACACCTTGAAAATTACATGTAGATCAGAAATCTCCCCCCGCCCCACCCCCCCTAATTAATAGGTAGAGTTGATAGAGGTGATGTGGCGTAGGGATAACAGAATGGTGGCGATTGATAGCAACCAATAATGATGACGGCAAGGACAAGTGGTCGATGACGACGATAGAACATCGACAACAATATGAATTGCGACAGTGGCTGACGATGGCACAACAATAGACTTGCAGGTGAATATGATGTGTCAAAACTCCAAAACCCTAACTCCTACTAGCTAAATACTAAGCATTTCTCTGTATGGAAGCATGCTTAAGTTCTCTAAATGGCAGAAACAACAATGGAAAGAATTAGTTAATGAAACTAATCTATTTAAATAGATTTGATATCTATGGACAAGTGCCTACTTGCAGACTCGAAACCTAACTGGACCCACATTAGGGTGGTCTTCACAACAACTAAGGACAAGTTGCTTGAAAGATAAGAGGAAGTGATATATTTGAAAATAGGAGATCGGTGACAGCCTGACACAGGCTCCTTTTTTTCTTCTTATCTTACACAAGGATGCGTAAGATCAATAGCATAGCAGGATTAAAGCAATAATATAGCAGATCTTACACAAAGCTGTGTAACATATCAATATACCAACTATCACACCGATATACCACTATGAACATCAACATCCCACTTTAGTAAGAAGGTACCTTCTGATTTAGGATTATTCTGGAAAAGAACATTTGTGTGGAAGCTTCTAGTAATCTCTTGGATTTTATTTGGAAGCTTCCTATTAGAGGTGGCTTCATGTAAGAAAGATGAAGTCAGGGAGCAGGGTTGAAAAGGGTGTGTGTGGAAATGGAATGGGCATCTTCTATTTTTTATTTTGTAAATTTTACCAAAGTTGAAAATGGAAATGGAAAGGTTAGGTTTTGTTTTGACGTCTATTTTCAATTCTATCAACCCTATAATAATAGAGGTCCCTTCTAATGATTCTTTAGGTTGAGGAAGCAAAGAGATTCTATGGACCGGGCAAGGGAAAACTTTGTGATACCACTTCAAGAACCTTAAACCCTAATGAATCTTTTTTTTTTGACATATAAAAGAGTTTTCCATTCAAACAAACACATCGTACAGTAATAACAGAAGCTCCCCATGAGCATACAGCCACATGCCCTAACTGGGAACAAGAAACACAAGTGGAGTTCAAGATCTCAGCTTCAACAAATGCACCAACATAGCTCTTGAAGGCTGAGAACAGAACAGCAAAACTTTGACATGAAAAAACCTGAGATGAAACCTTTCCTAATAGAGGAGAGAGGTTGATGGAGCTAACCTGCTAAAGCCAACCAAAAGATATCCACAGAGGTAAAAGAAACAGATAAGAAGGTAATGGAAAGGCAAGGTGTGATTTGGATCTACAAGTACTTGTGTAGATGAAGGAGAATAACCAAAACCATCATTGGGATGAAGGAAACAGATTAAGACACCAAAAGTAGATACAATGGAGAAAACATATCCTTTTCAGAAGAACACCAAAAGATGTAAACCCTAAAACGTTAACTCCCAGGGAGGTGAAATGTTTCCTAACAGGAAATCCCACAACTGAGACAGAGAAAAAAAGGAAGATGGGAGAGGACCTGAGCATATACCCAAGAATGAAGAGGAAGAATTACATACTACTAACATGCACCACCTTACAGATCAAATCACTACATTACAGGTCAAATTGGGAGAAAGAACAGAAGATTTCCAAATGGTGGCAAGAAAAACAAAAGCCCTAAGAGTATAAAAATCCTTCCTTTTTTCTAAAGCCTCTTCTTTTGCTCCGAGGTATGTCAAATTGGCAGTAAAATACCCCCCCAGAGTTGGTCAAATTTACAAATGGTGCCCCTTCTACACAACCGGCCACCGATCCAGACCACCACAGACGGCGGCGAGCCACGCGCCGCTCTCTACTTCGAGGACCTCGTCTTCCTCGCTGCCGGCTCGCGGTCGACTTCACGCTCTTCTTCGCCGGCGCGGCGGCCTTCTTCGCCGGGGCGGCCTTCTTCGCTGGGGCAGCCTTCTTCGCAGGCGCGGCCTTCTTGGCAGGAGCGGCCTTCTTCGCCGGGGCAGCGGCCTTCTTCACCGGGGCGGCCTTCCTCGAAGACGCCGTCTTCCCCGGGGTATCCTTGGCCGACGTCTTGGCCGCCTTTGCCGGGCGGGCCTTGGGCTTCGATTTCGCCGCCGCCTTCGGCTTCGCTGCGGCGGGCTTCGACTTAGCCGCGGGGGCGGCCGTCTTGGGCTTAGGCTTGGGCTTGGGCTTGGGCTTGGCCGCGGCCTTAGACTTGGCAGCGGCGGCCGGTTTGGCCTTGGCAGTGGCCGGCTTCGGCTTGGCGGCCCTCGCCTTGGGAGCAGCAGCAGCCTTGGGCTTGGCGCAGCCTTGGCTTCGGCTTCGGCTTCGGCTTGGAGGAAGTGGATGCTGCGGGCCTAGGGCGCGCCGGGGGAAGCTTGTAGGAGTTCTTCACCTTGGTGAGCTTGCCGCCGGCGGCGAGCTTCTTGAGCTGGGAAAGGAGAAGCTTCCTGAAGTTGGTGGGCAGGTGTCCCTTGTGCTTGTCCTCCATGTACTTAGCGATGGCGTATTGGCTCGACCCCCGTCTTCTCCTTCAGCGTCGCAACCGCCTCGGTGATCATCTGAAACCAGACACAGAAAACCAGAACAACACACCCAGATCAGAACACACCGATACCGACGAAATTTGGCAAATGGGTTGTGCGGGAGAAAACTTGCTTCCAAATAGGGAGGGTGGGCGGACGGAGCACGGGGTTTCCTGGGCGCGGCGGGCTTCTTCGCCTTGGGTTCCTTGGCTTTCTTCTGCTGGGCGGTGGCCGGGGCCTCGTTCTCCTCCGCAGCGGGCTCGGTGACGGACGCAGGCGCATCTGCTGCTGCAGGCTCCGCTGCCACGGTGATGGTGATCTCCTCGGAAGCCATGGACGCGTACTGGAAAGGCACAGAGGGAGGTCGGATGGGTCGAGGTCAGGGAAGAGGTGGTGGTAGTGGTGGTCGACGGAGAGCGGAGCCCGGCGAGCTTATATACCAGTGCAGGTCGAGAACGGTAGGCCGGTACTGCTTTCTGATTGGTCCATGGCTCCTCCAGCCGGATCCCCGCACGTTTCCGACTTTGAATCTCGACCGTCCGATCATCCCCTATCGACGACTGTAATGGCTCCTGAATTTAAGGTGTGGATAGCGGGGGACGTGTGGCTGGGGAGACTAGGGTTTGGGTTGGGGTGTGCTTTCCCCTCGGATTCAATTCGGCATAACTCTCTCTATACTCTATCAATCTCTATCAAACTTAGATCAAATTTAAGCTACGGAGCCTGGCTTTCAGATGAACTTGGCCCCACCGAGAATGGCTTAGTATTGTGGGAGATATTAGGGTTTGAATGGGGACTGGTCTGGGAGGGGGGTCTGTGTGAGTGCTGAAGTTTTGGGACCTTTTAGGGCAGTAATTAAGGAATCCCTCAACATTTTGACTGGGGATGTTAAAATAACAGCTGAGGTGCCTCTGGGACTTTACAGCATGGAAATGGATGAAAATTTGATGGGTAATGAGCCATTGGAAGAGCATGCAAGAGACACATTTTCTTGATCAACAACATAGTTCAACCATGGTGGTGCTGATTAGGGTTCTATGTTCATCCATGGCTCAGAGCAACATGGTTTCACCATCCCATCTATTCACCTCTCAATCAAATGTCAGTTCTAGTATGCCTCTCCTGATGTTGTTAATGGTTTTATCTAGTTGTATTTTCTCTTGTGCAAATTGGGATGATGTTATAGCTTGAGATGTTGGTTGTGGCAGAGTTTGGAGACCAGTCAGATGCTACTAATTGTTCATCTGAAGAGTTCAGATCCTGTGCCAACACTCTCATCTCCTTTACCTATGCAAAGTTATTGATGAAACATTGGACTCCAGGCTTTTTGCAGTGAGATGATGATAACCATTCTTTTGTCAGGATTTTACACTGGGTATATAAATTTATGTTCTAAGTTTGGAAGAGGTTCACATAATTAAGGGGTTATAAGGGATGGACCCAAGAAAAATAAGTAGTCTAATAGGGTGGATCTAACCCTAAACCCTAATAGCAAATGTTGTGAATCCCTCAAGCAACAAATGTTGTGAGTACCAAGGCACCATATATTTTTGATTAAATGAAAACTTGACAAAACAAAACTAAACATGCTCTGCCTTTGTATATGATAGTTCATACTTGAAGCTTGATCTTACTCCATGATAATTGAATAGTCGCAAACTAATATATAATCATTGTAGAGCTAGAAAGATCTTAGAAGCTTGATCTAGGGGAAATAGATTAGTTGATGCCTTACATCAAGGATGTATGGACACTAGAGCTTTTTCAAAGCAATTGTGGGTGATGGTGAGCTACCATCTTGATACTATGGAGTCCTCAAATCTATCCTCAAAAGAGACATGTTTCAAAGTATTTGAGAAGATGTACGGTACGTGAATAAAAAGGAGAGGAGGGAGAATCAACATGGAAAAAAGGTCGTAGGAAAGAGATGCCGACAAAATACTCAATGTTTCTTTAAAGGCGAGGATTTGAAGTTACGTCACTAGAGGGCCTCGATCTTTGAGTCATTCTTTGCGGACACATATGATAACTACTCTCATCTAATATCAATCATTGAGATGCCATGTGGACCACGAAAGGCGATTGGAATGATTAGAATCACTTGAAAAGGATAAGCCGGCCGACAATAATTATTAATCACTATAGCTACATAGATTCGAAAAAGTTAATACACAAGAAATAACTTAATTAGTGTCGCATGTCATGATCGTATGGAAACTTCTTTTTTATAAATACATGTAGGGGCGGGAATTTAAATTTAGGTTCTAAGATATACATCGAGAGATCTTAACTAATGAACCACTCATATTTACAAGTCATATGAGAAGCAGAGCTTTCTCTCAGACCATATGATCAAAGAGAGTGGGAAGGGAAGAATGCCATCTAAAAATTTCTAAAAAATATATATGTTAGATTGCTTACTAGACAAGGTTGGTGATTCCAAAAATGCATCTCCTTCTACCTCCCCCCCCCCCCCCCCCAATAATCTAGAGGATGATCAATCATTTTATGAAATGCTAGGGTGCACACTATTACCACATTTTTTTGTCACATTCTTTTGCCATTCAATCTGAAATCAAACAACAACACAAATAATCCAAGTTTGGTGTTCAAAATCAAGATCATTAAACTTGAATTACTCATTTTCAACATCCCTTCACATAATCAAACGATCAATTTGAGGGCAATAAAAAGGCATAATATGAAGCTTTTATTCAAGCTATATCTTATGCCAGACTAGGTTCTTAGACTGATTCAGAAACAGAGAGGGAATGAGATCTTAGTGTGGATTGTTTCTAGGACCAGTTTGTGGTTTAGAGGGTCAGTTTAGCAAGAGTATTGAATGAGGTAGATCCCAAGCAACAAAGGGATTTAGTGCAGACTGCCAAATCTCATAATTAAATGTGACATTATAAGGCTGAACAGGAAAAGGAATAAATGCATGTTTTAACCTCCCCCCCCCCCTTTTTTTTTGTGAATCTCTGAGTGTAGATTGTGGCAAATCTTCTAATTAAATGCAAATAAGATGGTCAAAAAAAGGGATAAATGCATGTTTCAAACTTTCTCTGGGAAGCTAACTTATTAACACCACCTCTTGACATCAAAGTTGACACCAAGCAAATAAATATATGCCACTTCATAAAAGATGGGGTTGTAGTGTATATACATTGTGTTAAATCCACTGTTAGAAGTAGTGTCAACAAACCATTTCCCTCAAGAAACCTTATTAGTGTAGACTCTGGCCAATCTCACAATTAAATGTGAATTAAGGCAGGTGAAGAAGAGAATAATTAAATGCATGTTAAGACCTTCTCTTGAACTGGAAAAATGGTCTAGTTGGGATGGATTCCTCCCTCCTGACAAACAGAGATTGGTGTGGATGCTCCAAGCAGATTTGAACATATTGGACTTGGAATTGGACCATCTACCAAGAGAGGACAATTGAACCTGTTTTCAACAGCACAGGGATAGCAATAGATGATCATATGAGATTGCCAAAAAGAGAAAGAAAAGAATAATAATAATAATAATAATAATAAGGTGTGGTTTCTTTACTCTCACCACCATCTCCTCTTAAGTTTCTTAATTTGTAGAGGAGTGTTATTCTATTGTAGATAATTTAAAACCATTTGGGGTCGCCTTGATAACCAAATAAGTGAGTAGATATATCGGATATAGTTAGCTTATCTCTTTTTAGCCGCATTTTGTTTTGATAACTTCATTTTGGTATCACTTTTTACCCATTTATGTGACTTGAGATCGATGAGGATAATTTAAGATAAGTTGGTGTGGACACCCATATAGTGGAAGAAGTATTATAAAATTCTTGAATGCAAACCCTATGTGATCATCCCGATGTAGTGAAGGAACAACGAAATGACCTCCACTACCCTCCACCATACCCGGATAAGTTTAAGATAAGTAGGTGTGGCCGTCCATGTAGCGGAGGAAGTACCATAAGCATTAGGGGTGTAAACGGAATCCGATATTCTGATATTCCGACCCAATTTTGATAAAAATATGTTTCAGAATCGGAAAAAATAATACGATAGTTTATCGGAATCAGTATCGGATATTGCGATAAGCTATCAAAATGGAATCGGAATTGAAAAAATAATCGAATCGAATCGATATCGATTATTACGATAAATTATCATAAACTCAAAAGTAAAAATATGGTAAAACACCTTAAACTTATCGGAATTCGATTTAGATAATGTTATCGAAATCAGAACAGAATAGGAATTAACCATTCCGATTTTATCGAAATCGGAATCATATTTTAGTTATCGAATCTGAATCAGAATCTGTGTTTCCGGTCCGAACCCGACCCGTTTGCAGCCCTAACAAACATCCTCATGTGCAAACTCTCCTATTGACATCCTGGGATAGTGAGGGAACAACGAATGACCTCCCTACCTCCACCTTATCAACTTGGCACAAGTGTGTAAGTCTAAGTAGGATAGTATATCCTTAGTTAACACTCTTTTAGCCTGGTTGAACCTCTTTATCACGGATTAGTTTATCTAAATGTTTAAAGTGGTATAACATTTATAACTAGGGATAACTATGGTTAAATCCCTTTATCTGATTATCTAAGCACCCCTTGTGTAATACTTTTGTCATTGGACAATTCAAAGATTAATTACATGGTGGGATGTCTCTGATGCTATCATCATGTGATCTCTCAATTCACAAAGTACCAAACTTAGGTTACTGCTAATTTTAATCTTGATAAAAATAACAAATAAATGATCAAAATATGATGGTGTGGCGTTTATTATTAATTTTGAAAAGAAAATGACTATACCACAACAGTTAATTTTCACTTTCGTTATTTTCCACACCATTTGATCCGAAAATCTAAAATTAGACTATTAAATAGAGTGAACACAAATTTGATCCTTCCAATATTGGATGTCCCAAATCTTAGTTTTAGACCAACCATACTTTTATGAATTAATCACATTGATTAGATGGCCGAAATGAGAGTGGCAGCTGATATAATAGGATTTTTTGCCACAGAGTATTTCTCTATAAAGAAAATGATTTCAACTACAATTTTCTTTTTAGAATGAGTATTGATACGGGAACATCCCGGCAGGTCAGCTGCCCTCGAGGTCGGCCACCCCCAGTGAGAGA
The DNA here is from genome assembly GCA_014218235.1 of Colocasia esculenta. Classification (NCBI taxonomy): domain Eukaryota; kingdom Viridiplantae; phylum Streptophyta; class Magnoliopsida; order Alismatales; family Araceae; genus Colocasia; species Colocasia esculenta. The sequence continues at coordinate 17,997,634 of CM024753.1, read as the reverse complement.
AGCCCATCAGCTCGGATATAGCTGACCTCATCAGCTCGGCCAGAAGGTCCATCAGCTCGGATATAGCTGACCTCATCAGCTCAGCCAGAAGCCCATCAGTTCGGATATAGCTGACCTCATCAGCTCGACCAGAAACCCATCATCTTGGATATAGCTGACCTCATCAGCTCGGCCAGAAGCCCATCAGCTCGGCCAGAAGCCCATCAGCTCAGACATAGCTGACCTCATCAGCTCGGCCAGAAGCTCATCGGCTCAGATATAGCTGACCTCATCAGTTCAGCCAGAAACCCCATCAGCTTGGATGTAGCTGACCTGATGACCAACAGGCTCATGCGTGTCCAAAGGAGGAGCTCACGTGATCAACAGGCGAATGAGATAAGGTCCGAGGATCACGGAACGTTAAGCACGGCCATTAAGACCACGATCGCCATGACCTGGCAGTACGTGGGCCACTTCGAATCCGGCATCAATCACAGAAACCGCCGAGAGATTGGCGGAATCGTCCAGCTAACGTACAGGTATCCTAACACTATATAAAGAGCAGACGCTCCACAGGCAAGGTACGTTGTTCTACCCCATGCAAGGCCATTCTGCTCGGCTAGCGACTGACAAGAGCGTCGGAGTGTCTCCCCGTCGGGACCTTTCGGCGGACTTTGCCAGGTCATGTCTAGAGTTCGGAACAAGCGTCACACTTCAGCCAAACGCGCCTCAGACGGGATTCATCGGTCTGGTCATCTCGACTCACTCTGGCGAGAAGCACCTCAACGGTCACCTCGGTCTGAGCCGACCTATGTACTTTTTTTGTAACATTGGCGCCGTCTGTGGAAACACGCTACTAAAGGTCAGTACAACTTTCCCAACACCTCTTTAGTGAACTCGACTGTCATAGAGGTCCGAGCTCCGAGCTGACCTCGAGAATTGACGTATCTTTAGTAGTCATAGAGGTCCGAGCTCCGAGCTGACCTCGAGAATTGACGTATCTTCAGTAGTCATAGAGGTCCGAGGTCCGAGCTCCAAGCTGACCTTGAGAATTGAGTATCTTTAGTAGTCATAGAGGCGCCCGAGCTCCGAGCTGACCTCGAGAATTGACGCATCTTCAGTAGTCATAGAGGTCTGGCACACGTGAAGAACGTGGACGTCATGTTTCTGGACGAGGTCGCTTAGGCACTCTCCACGAACTGAAAGACGACATCCAAAGTGATTTGAAGGCGTGTTCGCTCCGGCACACGTGAGGAACGTGGACGTCATGTTTCTAAACGAGGTCGCTCAGGCACTCTCCATGAACTGAAAGATGACGTCCGGCGTGATTTGAAGGCGTGTTCGCTCTGGCACACGTGATGAACGTGGAGTCGTGTTCCTGAACGAGGTCGCTTAGGCACTCCGAATTGAAAGACGACGTCCGACGTGATTTGAAGGCGTGCTCTCTCTAGCACACGTGATGAATATGGACGTCATGTTTGGACGAGGTTCCTCAGGCACTCTTCACGAATTGAAAGACGACGTCCGACGTGATTTGAAGGCATGTTCGCTTCGGCACACGTGATGAACGTGGACGTCATGTTCCTAGACGAGGTCGCTCAGGCACTCTCCACGAACTAAAAGACGACGTCCGACGTGATTTGAAGGCGTGTTCGCTCCGGCACAGGTGAGAACGTGGATGTCGTGTTCCTGGACGAGGTCTATAAGTCTCGGATTTTTACCGGATCCTTATCGGGTCTTCTTCCGAGTCTGTGTTTGTTAACGTTCAGAGGTTGCTGACGTCGACAGGGGGTGACGTCCAGGGTGGCTGGCGTCGGCTTTGTGTTGGCGGCAAGGTGTTGCCGTCGGCAGGTCTTTGGCGTCCATCGATCTTGTCGTTAGTTGTTAGTTCCTGAGTTTTGCGGAGCTAGAACTTGGCGGCATGTGATGTGGACGTCAAGTGTTGGCGGTTCAGTTGGCGGCAATGGGGGTTGACGTCAACTGATCCGGCCTGTGTTTTAGGGCAACCCGAGGGCTGTTTTCCCTCATCCTCTCTCTCTTTCCCTCCTCTTTACCTATGTTCTTCTCCAGCACTTCCGATTGCTGACGGGAGCACGGGGAAGGTCGTGATGCGCGTGGTGGTGGCGGATCGGGCGGGGAAATGACAGATCGGACGGCGGTTCTTGCGAGAAGCTCCTGGGGGTTTGGCGCGAATCGAGGTTATGTGGAGTTTTTGAGCGTTTCTGAGGTAGGGACGTAAACCTTAGCTTCCTTGTGTGCTATTCTATGCATGTGTGCGTGTGATTTGCGTAGAATCGAGCTTTGGGAGGGTTTTTCTCCATGCCGGGTTTTAGGGTGTTTTGGCCGATCCATGTGTTGGATCGTGTTTTTCCGGTATTGTGGTAGGGCTGTGATGAAAGGAGTGTTCCTTGTTCATCACCCCATTGTGGTTGTGGGGTTGGATTGCCCTGTGTGGGAATCAGTTGGAGACTGGTTCAGCTACTGGAGGCTGAAGAAGTCAACGTCAAGGGATGTTGACGTTGATCTCTTCAGGGAAGAGGTAAACGGCGTGATCCCTTGCCGTTAAGCTCTTCAGGGGAGAACTAGACGGCGAGATCTGTGCCGTCAGGTTCTTCAGGTAGGATATAAACGGCATGATCCTTGCCGCCGAGTTTGGGTAAACGCCAAACCTGTGACCGTCTACCTTTGTTAGCGGCAGTCGATGCTGCCATCTACTGTTTGCTTGGCAACAATGATGTTGTCGTTTACTTCTGGTTAGCGGCGGTCGATGCTGCTGTCTACCTGCAGATGTGTTCCCAGCATGCTGTGTGTTTCCCTTTCCGTGGTTTGAGGTGTTGACATGCGGTGTCCGCCTGTTATCACAGTCTGCCAGGTGTAGAGAGTGTCTCTGCCTGTGCTCGCGTTGTGTTTGGCTGTGTTGTGACGTTGACACGTGGTGTCTGTCCGTTGTGCGGTACTTTAGACGTTGAGAGTGTTTCCGTCTGTACTTGTGTTGGGGGTTACCGCGTGCCCATTTCTGTTGTGTTTCCTAGGCGGGGGTGCGACTCCGTCTAGATGACTAGCGTGTGGTTGTCCTCCGCTAGTGAGCCAGGACGCCGAGTGCGACTCTGTCCTGTGCGTACTCCTTGTGGTGGTTTCGAGCCGGTCTCCGTGGAGCCCCTTCTCTACCGCTAGGGTCAGGTGTAGGGGAAAAACCGGTCGTGGACCAAACGCGAGAGAGAGCGTCTGTAGTGTGCACACGTGGTTAGGGTTGAGAGACTCTGTGGTGCCGGGACGCCGAGCACACAGACCTACTAGTCCTACTTTGTGAGAGTGTGTGTAAGCTCTTGCTTGTGAGCTTGTTGTGTTTGTTGTGCTTGTAGTGCTGTCGAGCCTGCGAGGTTCCAGTTTTCTCAGTGCGCTCCTGAGGGAGTTGCGTACTACGCCACCGGTTCCTGTGTGTTGTACAGGCTGTGAGTGTTACTTACTGAGCTTTCTTCCTACTGAGTAGTTTTGTTACCGGTGGGGGTTAGTGCCCTACTGGGTCTCTTTCCTGAGACTCACTCCCTTTTCCCCAGGTGTCGTGTGCGGCTTTCGTGGCTGTGGAGCCTTGTCTCTCCGGTGCTGGTCTTGCTTGGCTGCTGTGAGTGGTACTTTTCTTTGTACCCACTGTACTCTTGCGTTTAGCTTTGACTCTGAGTTGTTCTTGTGTTAATTGTTTTAATTTGTAGCGTGTACATTTACTTATATGTTCTCCTCAGACACTCTTTTCTACCCTTTCGAGTTTTAGCTCGTGGGTTAGCGGGTCAGGATTCGGGTTACTGGTCGGGTACCGGTAATGCGGATCTTGGGTCGTACAAGGTCACTCAGGCACTCCAAATTGAAAGACGACGTCTGACGTGATTTGAAGGCATGTTCGCTCCAGCACATGTGAGAGTGTGGACGTCATGTTCCTAGATGAGGTCACTCAGGCACTCTCCACGAACTGAAAGACGACGTCTGACGTGATTCGAAGGCGTGTTCGCTCTGGCACACGTGAAAAGCGTGGACGTCATGTTCTTGGATGAGGTCGCTCAAGCACTCTCCACGAACTGAAAAACGATGTCCAACGTGATTCAAAGGCGTGTTCTGTAACGGACCGGGGTATTATACCCATTAAGGCTCTATATCCAGATCCGCCTCCCGCGAACGCACCGAAGTGTCGCAGGGATATCTCACACACGTGTCCAGTAAGAGTATAAAAAGACAAACATAAGAATATAAAGACACAAGAAAGTACATGTGCTCATATCTGTTCACAAATTTGTACAACTGTCCCATTACATTAATACATGTCCAATTTAAAGAGTACAAATACCTGGGGCATACCCGAGGGAGCACAAGCTCACCAACACTAACTACTACACTACTGCTGGTGGTACAAGTCTGTCACAACACCGCTGCAAGTCAAACACACGGGAAGCCCTGAAAAGAACTGTAGGGGAGTGAGCCTCAACAAGTCACTGGCTCAGTAGGGGCTACCCAAAACAACAATGCAATCACAGACACCTCAATCCCAATGGGTCTCACTGGCAACAACAATAGCCAAACCATTTCATGCTCACATCATTACAATAAATAACAATTAAACATACCCATGATAATAAACATAAAGTCCTCAGAAGAAAAGTAGGACTACAGGACTAACATAATATCATTAGTCAGCCCAACTACTAAAGTGCCTAAACCACAGTCTCACTGGCACACTATTACAACAATTGGTTGCCTAAGCTATAAGCCACACAGGCTAGACACTGCCTAAGCTGCAAGCTTCACAGGCAAACCTCAAACACTTGAGTAACAGGACTGCTAACAAAGAGCTGGTCCTTTATACTCCAAACCTCACTACGTCGGTAACTACACACAAGACAATAGGACTAGCTACCACGAAGCCAATCCATAACACACTAAAACTATAATTAGAATCATACCCAAGAAGAGTAAAACTCAACAAGTAGAAGGTCTCATACGGCCTCCACGGAGCATAGCTCTACTAAACCACAATATGCCTAGGCCACAAGCCTCATCGGCAAATTACCTACAAAGGTAACATAATTAATAATTACAAACTAATCCACAATAATCTTATAAACAAAGATCTACTTAAAACAGATAAAATACAACAAGTGGCAGGTCAAACACAAGACCTCCACAACACATAAGTACCCGGAAAGGTTGGTACACAATGCACCACCACAAAATTACAAAGTAACCCACGAAGGATATAGTACCTGCTACTCTGAGGTACCACAACTCAAACACCCGAACAAGGGTACAAGTGGGTGATAAACACCACACTGAACCACAATTATATTATACATCTACTTAGGCACAATATACATATGAAACCTTAATCGATGAGTCCACAAACCACAACTCAGTCACAACTGTGCCAAACACCCAGGGCACACCTCGAACTGGTCAAAACCTCGTGTCACGTCCTAATAATTAAACTATTTATCGGAAGTGACAGAATATAACATACATACACGGAAAAGACACGATATCCATTCATAAAAGATAACTCATAAGTGTCTTATTACAAAAGTTTCCTCATTTAGATCTCATGAGGAACAAGTCAACAGAAACTTATTACATCACATTTACTATGCTAAACACTATAGAAAACCATCGTAATTAGCTCCTTGTAGGTTGGTAGTTCACTCAGCACACTATTCCCCTTAAACATTCGTTCCATCTGGATTACCTGAAAAATAGAATTCTGTGAGCTAACTAGCTCAGTAGGATTCAAGTCTATAATCAAGGAGATCAAGATACAAGGTAAGTGACAAGAAGTTATACATGTAATCATGCTTTTGCAAACTAAACTGAGATTGCTATCTGACACTAGATAGCAAAGTTATGGAACAATGAACTCAAGATTCAAGGATTCATAGTAACATTCACGAATTGTATTAAACTCATATGAACACACAATAACATGAAATGATGACCAATCAAACACTTAATGATGCTATGCCAAACATCCACTAATCCTTTATCGTTCGCGCGGCCACTTAAACGAATTTGGGTGCTCCTCCCAGGACTAGACTAGCCCTTATTTGCCAAGCATAAACTCTTAGATTGAGTCCAAGACTCACAATTTGTCATCACCATACTCTTACCTTTGTAATGAATCAAGGAAGTACAAAGGTTTTACTCAAAGTCACTCAAGGTTTGCACAAGAGAATCAAAGGACTTGATTCCGTCACTGATTTCAGAAATTAACAATTTCACGAGGACAATTTTGTTCGGAACTTGTAGAAATAACTCAAAGTGACAAGAAGGTTAACTTGACTGGTTTAAATGGTTGTTTTGGTAGTAAAATACATAATCTAAAGGTATACTAACAAGTAGAACAAAAGAGTATGATTTTCATGAAAGAACGGGGTCAAAACAAGGCTAGAAACAAGGTTTGGTCATGATCTGTCGACAGGCCTTGGTCTGCTGTCGACAGGGGCTGCACTGCCAGAGCTGGGTTTTCAGCTCTGTGTGTATCTGTCGACAGCCAGCATGGATCTGTCGACAGATGCACTCAGGCTGAAAGTTCTGGGTTCTGGCCAGGGGTTCCTGTCGACAGGCAGACCTTCGTCTGTCGACAGAGGCTATGTAATGTAAAGCTATTCCGTTTGACCTCCAAAGGTTCTATAAAGTTACTCTAATGATCCTAACATGAATAAGACTCTAAACAAGTGTGATTTCAGATATAGAACTCATGGAAACATGATCTGAAAACTGAAGATCATGGGACTTAATTTACAAGGGTGTTCTAGCTAAAAGTGAACTCAATGAGGATAATTGGAAGTACTACTTCTTAGAACTCTTTTCTCCTCATCTTTCTATGTGAGTCTTATATGAATTGAACCAACTAATGAGTCTTTTCATACCTCAACACATTAAGTTACTAAAAGTAGAAAATCATTGAGGTTCTATCTAATCTACACAATAGAAGCAACACTCTAATTTGTGTTGAATGGTTTGAAGACAACAAGATGTAGATACTTATAACTTGTGGATCAGCTAAAACATGATGACATATTGATTTCCTATCATGAACATGATTTCTAAACCTTGTAACAATAGGATCATATCAAGTTTCCAGATTTCACAAATGTCTGGATTTTTAACATTGGTCTTAGATTTCTTCATGCCACCACCCAGAGAATCCAAGTGAGGTGGTAGAAGAAATTGGAAAGATCAAGAGGAGAATCCTACCTTGTTGAAGTGAGAATGAGATCCTTGGCTTCAGAAATCCACAGAAATATAAGGAAGCAAAGCACACTTGCACGAAGAAGAAGTTCCACAGCAATTCACCCCAAGGAGATGAACCAGAACAACCGTTGAAGCTTCCTCAAAGAGAATTGATAGCTCAATTTACTAGAATGGCAGTGGAAGTGGAGAAACTTCTGAAGTAGCACACACACACCAGTTAGAAGAGAGAAAAGAGGTGTGTACGATGGTGATGGAGGGCTTTTATAGAACCAAAAGGTTACATGCACATGAACACGTAGGGGGGGTAGGTGTTAAGGTAAGAATCCTTTTTACCTCACTTGGACACCTAGCCCATGCAAGATGAGAGAGTTACACATGGTAACTGAGGTGTTACCATGTTTCCTCAAGTTTTGTCTTCATCTAAAGCCTCCACGTACCCCCTATACAATTAACCCAGAAAAGCCATTCCGTAAATCCTAAGTAATTCAGCTGGTCCACTAAGGTTGATGTAAACATACTCAAATGATATCCATTAATCATGAAATTTTAACCATACATTAATATGATGGTTTTACTAATTGTGATGATTTTAATAAATTTTTAGATTTTATTTTGCAATAGGTGAAAAATCACCCGAAAAATGGTCGTGTCGACTATACCTTGAAATCCGTACATCGAAAAATTCATATGATTACATATTAATTTCTCCACATTTTTCTAGAAATTATGATGTTCTCAGATTTTTATTTCGACGTCGTTTTCTGGTTTCACCCTGTGGAGGCACGCATTTCGAGGTGCGACACTGGGATAATATTCATTACCCCTAACTATGTCTATCATCTAATTATCACATTTTAATAATAACCCTAAGGTTAATGAGAAAATAGAAGTAATGAGTTAAAAACCTTAGGGTTATTATTAAAATGTGATAATTAGATGATAGACATAGTTAGGGGTAATGAATATTATCCCAGTGTCGCACCTCGAAATGCGTGCCTCCACAGGGTGAAACCAGAAAACGACGTCGAAATAAAAATCTGAGAACATCATAATTTCTAGAAAAATGTGGAGAAATTTAATATGTAATCATATGAATTTTCGATGTACGGATTTCAAGGTATAGTCGACACGACCATTTTCGGGTGATTTTTCACCTATTGCAAAATAAAATCTAAAATTTATTAAAAATCATCACAATTAGTAAAACCATCATATTAATGTATGGTTAAAATTTCATGATTAATGGATATCATTTGAGTATGTTTACATCAACCTTAGTGGACCAGCTGAATTACTTAAGATTTACGGAATGGCTTTTCTGGGTTAATTGTATAGGGGGTACGTGGAGGCTTTAGATGAAGACAAAACTTGAGGAAACATGGTAACACCTCAGTTACCATGTGTAACTCTCTCATCTTGCATGGGCTAGGTGTCCAAGTGAGGTAAAAAGGATTCTTACCTTAACACCTACCCCCCCTACGTGTTCATGTGCATGTAACCTTTTGGTTCTATAAAAGCCCTCCATCACCATCGTACACACCTCTTTTCTCTCTTCTAACTGGTGTGTGTGTGCTACTTCAGAAGTTTCTCCACTTCCACTGCCATTCTAGTAATTGAGCTATCAATTCTCTTTGAGGAAGCTTCAACGGTTGTTCTGGTTCATCTCCTTGGGGTGAATTGCTGTGGAACTTCTTCTTCGTGCAAGTGTGCTTTGCTTCCTTATATTTCTGTGGATTTCTGAAGCCAAGGATCTCATTCTCACTTCAAAAAGGTAGGATTCTCCTCTTGATCTTTCCAATTTCTTCTACCACCTCACTTGGATTCTCTGGGTGGTGGCATGAAGAAATCTAAGACCAATGTTAAAAATCCAGACATTTGTGAAATCTGGAAACTTGATATTGATCCTATTGTTACAAAGGTTTAGAAATCATGTTCATGATAGGAAATCAATATGTCATCATGTTTTAGCTGATCCACAAGTCATAAGTATCTACATCTTGTTGTCTTCAAACCATTCAACACAAATTAGAGTGTTGCTTCTATTGTGTAGATTAGATAGAACCTCAATGATTTTCTACTTTTAGTTAACTTAATGTGTTGAGGTATGAAAAGACTCATTAGTTGGTTCAATTCATATAAGACTCACATAGAAAGATGAGGAGAAAAGAGTTCTAAGAAGTAGTACTCCAATTATCCTCATTGAGTTCACTTTTAGCTAGAACACCCTTGTAAATTAAGTCCCATGATCTTCAGTTTTCAGATCATGTTTCATGAGTTCTATATCTGAAATCACACTTGTTTAGAGTCTTATTCATGTTAGGATCATTAGAGTAACTTTATAGAACCTTTGGAGGTCAAACGGAATAGCTTTCAGACCATTTACATAGCCTCTGTCGACAGACGAAGGTCTGCCTGTCGACAGGAACCCCTGGCCAGAACCCAGAACTTTCAGCCTGAGTGCATCTGTCGACAGATCCATGCTGGCTGTCGACAGATACACACAGAGCTGAAAACCCAGCTCTGGCAGTGCAGCCCCTGTCGACAGCAGACCAAGGCCTGTCGACAGATCATGACCAAACCTTGTTTCTAGCCTTGTTTTGACCCCGTTCTTTCATGAAAATCATACTCTTTTGTTCTACTTGTTAGTATACCTTTAGATTATGTATTTTACTACCAAAACAACCATTTAAACCAGTCAAGTTAACCTTCTTGTCACTTTGAGTTATTTCTACAAGTTCCGAACAAAATTGTCCTCGTGAAATTGTTAATTTCTGAAATCAGTGACGGAATCAAGTCCTTTGATTCTCTTGTGCAAACCTTGAGTGACTTTGAGTAAAACCTTTGTACTTCCTTGATTCATTACAAAGGTAAGAGTATGGTGATGACAAATTGTGAGTTGGACTCAATCTAAGAGTTTATGCTTGGCAAATAAGGGCTAGTCTAGTCCTGGGAGGAGCACCCAAATTCGTTTAAGTGGCCGCGCGGAACGATAAAGGATTAGTGGATGTTTGGCATAGCATCATTAAGTGTTTGATTGGTCATCATTTCATGTTATTGTGTGTTCATGAGTTTAATACAATTCGTGAATGTTACTATGAATCCTTGAATCTTGAGTTCATTGTTCCATAACTTTGCTATCTAGTGTCAGATAGCAATCTCAGTTTAGTTTGCAAAAGCATGATTACATGTATAACTTCTTGTCACTTACCTTGTATCTTGATCTCCTTGATTATAGACTTGAATCCTACTGAGCTAGTTAGCTCACAGAATTCTATTTTTCAGGTAATCCAGATGGAACGAATGTTTAAGGGGAATAGTGTGCTGAGTGAACTACCAACCTACAAGGAGCTAATTACGATGGTTTTCTATAGTGTTTAGCATAGTAAATGTGATGTAATAAGTTTCTGTTGACTTGTTCCTCATGAGATCTAAATGAGGAAACTTTTGTAATAAGACACTTATGAGGTTATCTTTTATGAATGGATATCGTGTAGCACCCCATATAAGAATTATGTTAAATGGACTAAATCAGTAGACTACCAACAACCCGGACTAGTCATTTTCAGAGCTCGAGCAGGGAAAAGAACTCTAAAGTTAAGCGTGCTCAGTTGGGAGTAGTCTCAGGATGGGTGACCTTCCTGGGAAGTCTACCAACTGGCACGGTTGTTGGGCCAGTTTGCTGGTTGGGTCGTCACAAATGGTATCAGAGCCTTACCCAGCCGGAAGTGCAGGAACTAAGTGCCACACAGGGCAAAGTGCTACGCTATGGGAGCCACCTCTTGAGGCCATAATGGCGCAAAGTGCTACATAGTGGGAGCCACCTCTTGAGCTGTGGGGGCCACCTCTAGAATCCTGCCTGCCTGGGGTTTGATTGTGTGCTATATGTGAGCAGCGACGAGGACGTCGCTTATATAAGAGGGGTAGATTGTAGCACCCCATATAAGAATATGTTAAAGGACTAAATCAGTAGACTACCAACAACCCGGACTAGTCATTTTCAGAGCTCGAGCAGGAAAAGAACTCTAAAGTTAAGCGTGCTCAGTTGGGAGTAGTCCCAGGATGGGTGACCTTCCTGGGAAGTCTACCAACTGGCACGGTTTGTTGGGCCAGTTTGCTGGTTGGGTCGTCACACCTCGACCACGAGTCACAACTCACAAACCACGACAAGTAGCAAAGCACGAGTCAGAAAGAACGACGCCCCACACGGGAACGGACTATGGCTGATCAGGCCAGTATCCAACTCGGACAACACAACACAAGAACAACCTCTCAGCCTCGCAGTCACGGACGAAAGGTCCAACTGCTGCTCCACAAGGAAAAAGTCAAACAACTGTGGAGACCAACCAACACCACACCTGCAGACACACAGCTACAGGCCCATGCCTGGCACCTCTAGAGTCTCTGTCGGAGCACTCTAAAGTGAGGCCTGGAAAACAGGACTAGCTGGGGACCAGTGACGTCTACTGGTGTTCGTACCCCCAACTACGAGCGCGCTACAAGCGACAAAGAACAAACTCTGGGAAGTCGTTGTCCCACTGCCGTCTTTCCCTCAGCCGGACGTACAACTCAAACTCAGGAGTGAGGGTGTCCAGGAAGACGACACAGACCTCAACGGTACAACACAAGTACCGGGACAAAACCCCGAGCACAGCCAACACACGTGCCTGTGTGAACGGCGTGCATTGTTGACTGTGCACTCTCGTTGTTCAAAGTTCATTGCACAGATCAATATGCACACTTCCTCTAACTGTTTCACAAAATTAAAACAACAAAGATGAACTAGCATGGTGGTGAGAACAGGTCATATCCACGGAGAGGCTGAATAGAGCTTGACTTAAACTATTTTGACTTGACACCATTCGACAATGCATTAAAAGTGAATATGTAAACAACACCGATCAAATCCCTCAAATACTAAACTATCTATCCCTCAAATGCTAAACTATCTAGCACTGCTCAAACGCGGGATCACCCTCTGCAACCCGAAGAACTAAACAAGTGCATCGGATCACAGTCTCCCAAACCAACTATTCACAGAAGAAAGAAGAAAATGAAATTAACAAAGAAGAGAAGTAAGAAGCAAATTCCACTA
>CM024753.1:17944043-17985233 GCA_014218235.1 Colocasia esculenta | reverse complement strand
ATGTTCTCTTTTCCAGAATATACCTAAATCAGAAGGTACCTTCTTACTAAAGTGGGATGTTGATGTTTCATAGTTGGTATATCGGTGTGATAGTTGGTATATTGATATGTTACACAGCTTTGTGTAAGATCCTGCTATATTATTGCTCTTTAATCCTGCTATGCTATTGATCTTACGCATCCTTGTGTAAGATAAGAAGAAAAAAAGGAGCCTGTGTCAGGCTGTCACCGATCTCCTATCTTTCAAATATATCACTTCCTCTTATCTTTCAAGCAACTTGTCCTTAGTTGTTGTGAAGACCACCCTAATGTGGGTCTTAGGTTTCGAGTCTGCAAGTAGGCACTTGTCCATAGATATCAAATCTATTTAAATAGATTAGTTTCATTAACTAATTCTTTCCATTGTTGTTTCTGCCATTTAGAGAACTTAAGCATGCTTCCATACAGAGAAATGCTAGTATTTAGCTAGTAGGAGTTAGGGTTTTGGAGTTTGACACATAATTCACCTGCAAGTCATATTGTTGTGCCATCGTCAGCCACTTGTCGCAATTCATTATTGTTGTCGATGTTCTATCGTCGTCATCGACCACTTGTCCTTGCCGTCATCATTATTGGTTGCTATCAATCGCCACCATTCTGTTATCCCTACGCCACATCACCTCTATCAACTCTACCTATTTAATTAGGGGGGGTGGCGGGGGGAGATTTACCTGATCTACATGTAATTTTCAAGTGTGTTAGTTCAAATTTTTTATTCGTCTGATAAGATAGGGCAGTATGGGTTACAAACATACGAAAATTAGAGACTACCAATTTTGACTTGGAGCTTATGAACACCAATTCATAAGTACGTATAAACGCGATCCATAAGATAGAGATTTCTGGTTACCAAAAAAAAAAACCTTACCTATTTAATCTAAACTGACAGCAATTCAACTGTACTGTCCTACATGAAGTTTAATATAAGAAGTTGAGTTTGGCCTTTACAAGTGTTCACTCTCCCAACATCTGTAGGTTATAACTGGCATGTGAGATAGGGTTAACTCTTAATTCGATTTGATTTGTCACCTTTTTTCTTGCTTATGTATAGCCGAGTGTACATTATCACTTTTCTGATTTTCTATCTATAATTTTCTCATTTTTATGTCCATCAATCATATAAAAAATATGTTCATCATATTATATTTTTTAATGTTCTTTTAGATATGCAATAAATATTACTAGTAAATAAACAATATATATATTAGCTCTTCTACCTTTTAAGGCCAAACGCTATATTACAAAGCTACATTTCATGCCTTTCTGGGCCCAAATCACAAATGAAGTTAAACAGAAGGAATTCTATTCTTAAGAAGTCCACATGAAAAATAGTTGCCACAAATCCAATTTGTAGGTGGTGCTTTATGCTGTGTTCTCAATGGCTACCTGGTCGTGACTTGACTCAAAGATGTATCTTATAGAATAATACTTACTTCTTACAAGATTATAAATTTGTTAATAAATAATAATAAGAGTGACTCAATAGTTGGACGCTTTATTGTGCATCCGAAGATCAGAAATTCAATTTTACTCCTAGTGATAATAGATTTACAATTTTTTTTTAAAAAAATTCTATGAATATCATCAACGATTTAACCCTCACGATTATAATAGACTAGTACTTAATAATAAATTAAAAATTTTACTAATAAAATTGAATACATCAATTTTATTATAAAATTAATCTTGTAATAAATATTTATGATATTAAACGTTTATTGCATAGGTCACCAAATGTTTAGGGCAAAAGCATCATTCATCACCATATAGTTGCATGGGTACTTGATGGGCCATGCAATGTCGATGGGAAAAAATATACTTTGCAGCCATGCATATAAGTCGCATGCATGGCTGCATATAAAGTAGTAACAGTGGGATGTCTTACAATAAAATTAATGTAGATTGCATAAGAAAATAATTGTATAGACTAAAAGAGAGAGAGAGAGAAATATTTTGCCTGGTCCATCCTTTCAATCAGTATGACAACTTTCTAATAGTCCACATTAATTTTTTTACAAGATATGTATTGCAATAAATATTTCTCTTAAGACATGTATTTTCGGCAAAAATTCCAAGTCCGATGTCGTTATGACCAGCAAATTTAATAAATAATTAAAGTTATTATTTTAGCCTTACATGTTTGGTAGGACTTTAAAATAAGTTACTTGTAATTAGTAATATAATAAAATTTCTATAATTAGATTTCTTGAGTTTAGAGTAATACTATATCGATCAACAAATTAAATAATTAAATAAAGATATTATGGGTTTGAGCATGTTGAAATATAATTTTAACAATAATATTGCTATAATTAAATACATTAAAAATACTAAATAGTATTCTATGTCGGTTTTGGTTAAAAAGGAACCCAAACAAGAGTAGGAAGGAGGCTAATTAACGTGGGGAAGCTTGGAATGGCTAGGAGTGTCGCACTCCAATGGCACAGACACTAAGGTATGGTAGACAAACATAGTCTTACTAACCGGTATACTTAAAGGAAATAATTCACTTATAACACTCTTATATTATGCAAAATTTTAAAACAACTCATAATATTTAAGTCTTTATATTTCACTGTTATACAAGCCATTTATAAAGTTCACACCAACATATTGGGAAGAAAATCAACAACACAATAAGACAAAAGGGTCTTCCTAAGATCTTGGGATGAGAGAGTTATCTGATTGGAGGTCACCTGAAAAATAATCAAAAGTTTAAGTTGAGTATAATATGTCCAGTAAGATTTATCTTGTAAAATTAAGCCAAAATAAATGTTTTATTGGGGGGATGATCAAAATTAACAAGAAGTCAGGGATAATCACTTAAGAAGTGGTTTCTTTTGGGAAAAGAAATTTCAGTAAATATGAGTCATGTAATAACTGACTGTTGACAAATATGTTTAAGAATGTCATATCAAGTAACAACATTCATTTATATAAATTGTCATTTGAGCATTCAAATCAAACATATAATGATGTCGTGTCAAAACACCTGATCATGCACTCTTCAACTGACTAATAAGAGTTTTTAAGTACTTCTTTCAAAACTTGATCAGGGACTCTGACACAATAACATAAGTCCAAGAGATAAGGTCCAAGACCCCAATATACTAATTTGATAATTCATGCAATTGAATGGTGGAGATTCTAAAAAATTAGTTCAAAATTTATGGTAAGTAATTTCAAGAAAATTATAGTATATGAATTGCAAAAGTGGCTCCAAGTGTGCTTAGAAAAGAAAGAGAATTAACTATAGAATAATCAAAAAAGGATAAAAGTTGTAAGGCATAATAGTTTAAAAACATGTCAGAGTTGATTCTATGAGTTAAGAGTTGATTCTATAAATGAGTCAATTCTGTAAGAGTGTCGATTTTGTGAGAGAGTTGATTCTCAATAACACTCAATTCTGGCTAGTAATGAGACTCGATATTAGATAAGACTTGTTATCTAAATGAGACTCGATTTTCAAATTGGACTCACTGTAGTACCATGGATTTTTTAAATCCAAATAAATAAAAAAATTATTATTTAATAAATGAGATAAATCATTAAATTAGAATAAAGAGATTTGAATGAAATAAAAGGAATTTAATGAATAACCCATTAAGCTAAATTAGTAGTGGGTTAAATAAATGATCCAAACCAAATAGATTGAGCCCAATAAGATGAAGCCCATCTTGGAGGAGATGTATTAAGTGAATTTCGTATCTAATTAATTAGAAAATAGTAAAAGGCTAAGATAACACTAAATGAGTCATGTTTATCAAAAACAAGAGCCCTTACCCCATCCTAACCCTTGGCCACAAATTTAACCTCTCTTCCCTACCCATTAGGATAAATGGTAGAAAAATAAGGGATAATTGTGAATTTTCGGAATTTAGGAGAGAAGGAGAGAGTTTGAGGTATATTGGACTCTCAAAGCCATCAAAACACCCTTTTCATCCCCACAAAACCCTAGAACGTGGAGGAACTCTGGAGGACGGAGAGGAGACGATTCTTGGACGTGGAGCTTGGAGGAGAAGGGCTGGAGTTGGCTATTCTTCATCTTTTTAGTCTCCAAACTAGGGTTTCCATTACTGCAAGCTAAGGTAGGCAATCTCTCAAGCAAAAAAATCGTATAAAAATTATCCTAGGTAGCCTTCATGTACCTCTTCAAAAGCCCTTTGGTCTGGTTGTATTTACTGATCTATTTGGGCGAATTTAATTCGTGAAATCCTGCTGTTACCATGAACCGAAATCTTATGTTTTCTCTAATTCCCAACACGTACTTGCAATCATGCCATGATAAAATTCTCGTATATACTGAATCTTATATCTCTTCATAAACTCTCTGAACCAGTGAATCATCAGAGATCATAACCCTGGTGTCTACAAGTTGATTCATTTAAACTTCATCTATATATCCTCATACTCCCTTCCATACCATGCAGGATCATCATCAGTAGTACTGAGTGAGATTGGAAAAATTAATCCACATCTAACTTGTGTACTGCATGTTCATGTTTCTTTGGTCCCTATGTCTTAACCTTGCACAGCCTTCACAATAGTTGATCATGGAATGGTGGGTGGGTGTGCCAATTAAGTTCAACTTTGAAGCATTTGTATGGTTCCAATTTAATTTCCTGCCAGTCTCTTTCACTACTTGTAAATATCCCCTCTTTTAAGTGGATAGAATCCTTTTTTCTTGTTGCATGTTGGTCCTTGGGTTACTACAACTTTCTTTCTTTACATTGTGATGGTTTCTTCCCGCCCATCATCCACAGCTGGCATGTAAGCTTGGAATCCAACTTGGCGTGAGCAGACCCTCCTCTCCCCACAGGGGAGGTTCTCTCTCTCTCTCTCCTCTCTCTTGCAAAGTGGGGCCAAAAGAGATCAATTCTTCCTTTGCTTTGAGATCTCAGACATGCACCAAGATATTTGTCCTATTTTTTCTTAATTTCTCTGGTGATCAAAGAGTTTTAGCCTCATCCGTCCGATCGAGATCCGACGGCGGCCATCGCACGTTGATCTGTGTACTGCTCCTGAATTAAAGGTCATACCTTTCTCTTAAGCTTGCACCGGCCATCCCCATGTATGAGAAGAGTGTCACTTTTGAAAGATGAAGGAAAAGAAAAGGTAAGATATGATGCTGACCTCTGATTTGTGTGGAATCCATACCTTTGCAGTACTACTCCCACTCTCTGAATAAGATTTTGTAATTAATTTGTTCCTTCCTCTCAATGTTGGAGGGCTTGGTAAGAAGACCCACAGAGGATGAGATGAGTTTAGATGCTAGGAACCCATGAGTTGACCTCCACATGGACGTAGCATCTAAAGACTAATCCATGCCCTAATTGTTTAATACTCTAGCTATAATGACATCTAGTAGTGCCTGGCCCTAAAGGGTTTATTAATCTAATCTTTTTTTAGATGAGTGTATCAGAGATGGGTAGACATTCTTACAAGGGCACAGCCTAATGAATGTGGGAAAGAACATATTTTTAACATATATAACATATATATAAATATACAAAGGTGATCATAGCAATTCCCTAATTACCCAATTGTTAGAATTATGCACCAAAATCTTTGTTCATCTATATATCTTTAGAAACATCAGAAATGGACCTGCTTTCCTTAATGAATGGATTTTGATGTTAATTAATTAGACTCACACTTTTTAAAGTACAGTTCTTGTGCTAAAAAGTACAATACATATACCCCACACCTAAACAACACTCAAAACCAAACTTAGTCCCCTGACCAGTGTGAAAGGAGTGTGGACAAGGGGCCGGTACTGTTGAAACATGGAAAGCGCGCACCTCCTGTCTGCATGTCACACCACCTGCCGCAAGAAAGAATCCCCCAGCTGGTCAAGTACATATATAAGCCCCCAGCTCACATGAGAACAAGCTGCAACAAGGATTAGGAAGAGTAGGCCTGGTACTGTATCTTCTCTTCTCCCCTCTCCTCCAGCCTTCTCTCTTCTTTCCTTCCTTTCCCTTGCTCACTGGTAGATCTCTCTCTCTTCTCTCTCTCGCCTCTCTCTCTCTCTCTCTCTCTGTATCCATCTTCTCCGTGGCCATCTCCTAACTACACATTAGAAGAGTGCGTACGTTTGGGTACTCTATCTCCTTCCCTCTCTCCCCCTCAGCCTTCTCTCTTCTTCCTTTCCATACCTCTCGACCCTCTCTCACAGTACTGTAGATCTCTCTACGCATGCGCTTCCTCTCCATATATCTTTCTGGCAATATCGTGGCTTTTGCATCTTCTTCCTGCATGCGATGGTTCGATCGGTAGCAGCTGGATATGGCAGGTCGACCTCCGGTTCCAGAGCTGCGAGGGACGTCGTCTGGTCCGAGACCGTACGTGATGCAAACGTACGTCGTAGAAGAGGATATACATATATATATATGTGGTTTCGGACCAGGCTTCATTCCTCATTGCTCGTGAAACCATGCAGTACGTACGCCTCTACTTCTTCCCTCTCTTATTTCCATGAATGCACAGACCTCCCTTTGTTCAAAGGGCCGATCGTCGATCCCACCGCCACCACGTCCAGATATATATGAAGCTGCAAAGATCGATCGACCCCCTTCTCCTCTCAGGTATGTGTGGATTAATCCCAATAAGAACAACAAAAAAAGTACAGAAAACAGGTGAGAAATTAAAGGGAGCCCGCATGCTTCTGACTTTGCTAGCTGTTTGTTTGTTTGCCTGATCACTGCGTGCAAGGATCTTCCCATTGCGTGTGCGAGGTACAGTTCCAAAGTTCTTTCTCCACATCTCAGAAGGCTACTGTGTGTGTGTGGAACGCCCACGCACGACGACTTCCAAGCATATGCTTCTGGGTCGGTGATCACTTTATGGACTTAGCGTTTTGAGCAAGCGTTTCAGACGTGTAGATGCCCTTTAATTTAGCTTTGTTTCCGGAGCATTTGCATGCTTTTTTTTTTCTTGGTGGTTGGTTGTTTTGATGGTGCAAAGATTCGGGGGTTCCTTATTCTGTGCCATCATGTGAAGAATAACTCTTGCTCGTCGATCCACACTTGTTGGTTTTTGATGGGTGCATGCAACGATGTCGGGGTTCCATATATTTTCTGTGCTATCTTGTGAATAAGAATAATGCACCTAAAGGTTAGGATATATTTAGAGTTTAAATATGCAGTAAGTTTACTCCTCTCGTGTGTACATGTTTGATTTACATAGATATTTAATGAAAGAATATTATAATATTAATATTCACCTAAGCCTCTTCTGTTTCATATATATATATATATATATATATATATATAGTAATGCTGCGGTACGGCGGTGCGACCCTGCTGTACCACAGCCCACACCGTCGGATTGAGATCCGACGGCATGTGAAATGCAGGTCCCGTTTGGGGACGTGTGTGTGTAAGTATAATGACCCCAAAAGAAAGCAGTTCTCCAGTGAGTTATGTGATCTTACTAAAATTTTCAAATATCTTCAATTTATTTTAAAATTTATGCTCAAAAGATTCATAATGTTTATGGGTGATCCCACTGACTTAGACCCCTGGTCTATTTCTTAAGCTACTTTAGCTTTGACAATTTTATTGGATAAAATTTCTGCATCCGCCACTAACCACTGACTAGACTTCTTATTTCTACCACTCTAACAATATAGAAGGAGAAAAAAGAGTAAGGATGTGTAGAGAAGACCTTTCTCTTAACACCCTATCTCAACTCATGGGGGATAATCCACCGAGAGTTTGCCAATAAATTCTCTAAAGTGCATAATAATTTCAAATTTCGTGAAGAGGTCAGCAAACTACTCAACAGAACAAATGTAACGAAGTGACGAAGTGCTGAAAAAATAAGTTGACAGATAAAATGACAACCAATCTCAATACATTTGGCAAGTTCATGAAAGATAGGATTCCTTGCAAGCTGAAGAGCACTCCAATTGTCATAATAGAGTGGCATTGGGATTAAAGAATCAACTCCAAAATCACGAAGAAGATAACAAAGTCAAACAATCTAGTAGAAGTGTCAACCATGGCATAATGTTTTGCCTGAATGCTAGAGTGAGAGATAATGACTTACTTCTTGCTCCACCAATAAATGAGAGACAAGTTGAAAAAATGCAAAAACTAATTGTAGAACAACAATCAATGGAATCATTAACCTAGTTAACATCTGAATAAGCATGAAGCTCCAATGTAGTTGTGGATGACATAATACCGAAGAATATGCAAAAAAGCAGTAAAATGGATTGAAATAGATGCATTGACAAACTGACTCAAGATATGCACAATATGAGCAATGTCGAAATGAGAACTAGTCAAATACATAAAAACTCCAACAAGTTGTCGATAACATATATGATCCTTCTAAAGAACACCATCGAATAGATGAAGCTTGAGATGAACCTCCATAAGAATACCATACGTGGAAGAATACAAAAGAATAGCATGTCGAAGAATATCAGTAATATACTTATGTTGAGACGTTAAAAACTACTAGAGAAATATGCCAACCAACTACCAAGAAAGTATAGCAAATGCCAAAGTTTGCCATATCAAACCAATGATGGAGGTAAATGCTTAAGAGAGACTATATAGATGTAGGGTTTTTTATGGCAACTCTATTGCAGTGACAAGAAATGTCACCATAAAGTGTGTAGTTTAATTGGTGAAATAAAAAGTCGCCTTATAAAAAGTCACTCTTTTAAGGCGATCGAAAATGTCGATGTAAAAGACTTGGTCACTGAACCTCTTCCACCAAAAAGTTCACTATGTCTCGATGATATGGTTCAGACGTTTGGTCCCAACAATGAGGTGATAAGCATAGTCTCATTTTCATCGTGATAAGAGTATAACACCAAATATTTGGATATATCTCAATTCTGATAATTTATGAAGCTTTAGAGTGTACATGTAAATACCTAATTTATAGGATTATATAGGTACCAGGCCCTACATTAATTATAATTTTGAAAATGTGTGCATAAACGCCGTAAAGCCATTTTTATGTATACAAAAGAAGTATACTTTGACACTTTATATTCTTGTATATATGGAATATGAGTATTTTTGTTTTATACATAAATATTTCAAATATTTATAAATTGGAAAAAAAGATTATAAATAAATGCTAAACACAAATTACACACCGTACACGGGATGCACTCAAGCAATGGGCCCAGCCCATTACGGTCGGAAGAGCTTAAATGGGGCCCATTAACCACCCACTCCTCGTCCTTTCCCAGCCCGGTCCGTTTCCAAAAACCCTAAAAACGTAAAACCTCCTCCCCTTGGCCCCTGCTACCCTCCGGCTACGCTTCCCGCCGTTCCCCCCACCGGCGGACCGGCCTCCTCTTGCTCCCGCGGCCGCCGTCCCCGGCGCTCCACTTCCGGCGGCCCTCAGGCAGTACTGCAGGGGCAGAGGGTGCGCCAGCTTCTCTCCGCAATCACCACGGGCCATAAGCCGGAGCACGCAGCTTCGAGGGCGCTAGTCTCCTTCCGGGCTCCTCCGGTCGTCACACCTCCCATGGGCTTCTCGGTCAAGAGCATTGATATGGGAACCAACTCCATGGCGTTCAAGGTGGCAGAGCTCCTGAAGGACGTCCAACTCGACCAATCCGCCATCAAAATCCTACACCAAGCAGTCTCCTCCACCATGGATGTGATTCGAAGGATGCCCGAGTCCAAGGTGGGTGCGGATGCAGCCCCGGGATTTGTCAGGGACCTCGGAGTGCCCTTCGAGAAGGCGGCGTTCGTGTTCAGGCCCCGGAGTCCATCGTCGTTGCCGGAGCCATTCGATCACGGCAATTGCCAAGCCTGATGTCCATGTCGACTTGCTTGTTCGAATCCCCAAGGTGGACAATTGACGTCGGAGTGCTTCTTTCACCTGTCTTCACTGTTCTTAATCCTCTCACACGCTTCCTCCTGTGCTAGGGAAGTAACATTGTTCAAGTGTTCGTTTTGATTTCTGTTTGAAAGGAATGCTTCCACGAGAAGGACTACCTGAACCATCGATACCACGCCAAGAGGTGTCTCTACCTCCGCGTAATTGAAGAGCACCTGAAGTCTTCTCCCATCGTCCGCAGGATGGAGTGGTCGACGTTTCAGAATGAGGCACGAAAACCTGTGCTGCTCGTGTTTCCAGGTTCTTTGTAGAGCTTGCTCTGTTTTCCACCCAGTTCATACTTATCTATTGCTCTCTCGGTGTATTGGATGGGGAAGAAGTATTTCCTTAGAATGTGGTCGTGTTATTAATGTGGAACTGACGTCCTCCTCTATCTTTTAGATGTAGAGCTCCCTGACATTCTGGATTTTTCATAAGGATAATTCCGGCTGCAACATCTGTGTTCAACGTTTCAAGACTGAGTTTGTCACGCAACAATGTTCGCGCACTGAATGAAGGTAACATATGCATCATTGTGTTCTTGTTCTCCAGCTCAACTTTAATCTTTCTTGTTTTTATGTTTCTTTCTCATGCATGACATGTCAATTCGGTTATTACTATTCATTTCTTGCAGAAGGGAACACTCGAGCTACGCCGAGGTACAATTGCAGCATACTGGAAGACATGTTCTTAGAAGAGAATGCAGAGTTCATCCAGAAAACTTTTCATGATTGGAGAAGCCTAGAGGAGGCCTTGATTCTTCTTAAAGTAAGCTCTGGTTTTCTTACTCTTTTAGGTACCCCCGTTTATAGCAAAATGTCTCCCTGATGCTTTTGGATGCCCTGTAAAATGTTGCATATCGTGATTTGACTTTTAACATATAGCTTCACGCTAGATACTGGATGACTATGAATTTTCACCATTTTTTTAATTGCATACCATACCCTGCTATTTTACACTTGTTGTGCAGGCATAAGCTAATTCCGTAATTTGATGATGTGCAGGTTTGGGCACGGAACAGGAGTTCCATTTATACACATGATTGTCTAAACGGATTCTTAATATCTGTCATACTATCATACATTGCAGCAGGCAATGGAGGAAACTATATTAACAAAACAATGGACGCACTGCAGGTTTTTCGCATTTCCTTGAAATTTATTGGTATGTCTGTGTGCATCTTGATTTTGTTCCTCATGTTTTTTTTTTTCTTTGAGGTCCCTACCATAGTGGAAGGGCACAGTTCAAATAAGCACCATAATCCCAGCCGCCCAGGGTCGACCTGGGGCCTCACAACTCACACCCCAAAACCACTCTCACCGGCACCAACTGCCAGGCTTAGCCAGTTTAAGATAAAAAAAATCCAGCTTCCGTCACTTGCATAGTGTTCTGTATTTTTGGATTTCATTGTGCCTTTGTCAAAAAAGAAGAATGAATGGTCCTTGCAACAGAGTGAATAAAACACAGAATCATACATATTCTGTTGTTCGAAATATTTTCCTTGCTAACCGAAGCGTTTCGACTTATCGTATTTCTTGCAGCCACTTCGGCATCATGGACTAAGGGTCTTTTATTTGAAGTTCCCCGTCAACATGAACTATCAAAAGAGGTACATTGCTTCATTCTACACTCATCTCAATGCTTTTTTTTTGGGCTCCTATTCTTTTATTTTCACGTGCAAATAATCAATAATGAATATTGTCTACTTTGTTTATTTGGTCTTTCAAGGGTTGTTCAAAAAGTAAAGCATCTCATTGTTATCTAAAACATTTTGGAGTAAACTCCATCCATCAGGACCAAAATCTGCTTAGACATAGGGCCCATAGTAAAAAGTGACTGGTAAGTGCAGAGCCCAAGGGTTTCTTCAGACTCGCCCTGTTTCAGCCAGTTTTACTCCACATGGAGCTGTGTTTATACTTCTTCTGGACATCAGAGGTTAGGGAGAAAGTTCTCAAATATCCTGCTGACGGTATCCACTCAATTTCTTCCTCTCTTCTGTGTTCTCCCTATCATTTGCATATGACATCTTCATCAACATAGTCTTCTGTGTAATCTATCTTTCTTTTTCTTCATGCTGGATCAACATACCTGACTTCTGCAGGAAGGTGCCTTTTATCCACCGCTTCTTTAAAGCCGACCTTTCCTTGTAGAATTCACACTTTTCCTACAAATCAGTTTTATGCATGTCTAGTCTGATGCTGCTTTGCCTTTTAGCTTTGCAATTCAGTCTCCAGTTAACATTTTCTAGTTGACTTATGTTTGCCTGTATGTTTGTTGGTTACAACTGTCATTCATACACATCATAGCCGTGCCACCTTCCCCAGAAAAGATATTTTCTTGTATATCTCTAATTTTCAATCATGTCTTCCATTGGAGGTCTTTTATGGCAGGCACATGTTTACATTCTTGATATTAAGCAGTATCCAAGATTCCAAGAAATCCTAGTATTGTTCTAATGTTTCACTTGGGAAAAACAAATCCAGGAAATGGGCCAGTATCTGCAGTTATTTGATGTTGTCATATATGATGTGTCTGGCTTTGCAAACTTGGCATTTCGGATGACAAAGTCAGCCTTTTTGGAGGTAGTTTTGAATCACAGTTGCGTTGTTGAATAAATATTCACTTTTGGCAATATAGTACATCTTTTATATTTTGCTCAGTGCATGACTTATCTCTCTGAGGATACAATGTTTGATGAAATGTAACTCAGCTGCAAGATGAAGCTGCGTTGACACTTGATTGCATGAACCAATGTAGAGATGGTGGATTTGAGGAAATTTTCATGACCAAGGTCGACTTCCTGTCAAATTTGATCTCTTCATGAGGTATTATTTTCAATTGGTACTACAGATGCAGTGTAGGTGCAATACTATTCTTATGGCTAAATGGAATGTATCTTTTGATGGGGACAAGATTGATTAATGGGTTGCTACTATTAATATTTCTTTTGTGATAGAAACTTACAATCTATTGGCCTTAGTAATGAGTACACAAATGGCTATTTTTTTTTTCTGTCATGCATGTTTTGCTTGATCAGTTTGAACCTTTTCTCAACTTAAAGCTTATCAACATTTTATTTGTCCTTTTCAATGTTTTCTCATTGAGAATCACCATGTATTCTCTGAAATGATGATACCTGTTGTTAGAGGAAACTGCAATGCATTTTATTGATATCAAAATGAGTTGACTATGTCAAAAGAAGAATACGGATTACAGAGGAGAGGGGAATTCTCTTCTGAGCTCTTATTCAGCTAAGTTTTTTTCTTGCTGGAACCTGGAATATCTTGGAAACTTGTTGTCAAAGATCTGGAGATTGTTAACAGCTTTTCTTTTGACCACACATTCAATGTCCGTATTATTCATTTGATGCATTACATGTTTGTATTCATGTCTTTTTTGTCTTTGTCAAGTTTACCATCTGAAATTCTTTGAGGATTACACTTTACGCTTGTTAAACCGATTGATGTACTCGAGAAACCATAAGACATTTACCATAAAGTGCTAAAAATAACTTCACATCTTTAGACTTTGATTTGCTTCTTTCCAGACTAAATATGAAAGGAAATCAGAAAGTTAATACATCAGATTATTGCTTGGATGATGAACGTTGGCGAATGTGTGAAAAAGAATTGCATTCTCTTCTAGAACGAGCGTTGAATGACAGAGTCAACTTGGTTCGTGTGACTTGAGATGTACTCCATCTAAATGGGATGTAAATATGTATGTACTTTTTAACCTCTAACATTTAAAGGCTTTGAATATGGAATCATATTGAACAAAAATAAGAACAATCATTTATTTGTTCTGATTTTCAGGGATTTTCAGACTTTGGTCATGAACCAGTGCATGTTGGAATATTATTCAGCTCCTTTGAGAAGAGCTCTCGGATTATTGACATTGGTCCAAATGCTGAGAATAAAGTGGAGGTAAATGTGCCTGCCTGCTTTTAGTCTTACTGTTTCTAAATCCCAGGGGAACTTTGCTGCTTGGGAAAGATTTTTGCATGAAAGATGTTCTATGGCATTTAGAGGCAGTCTAAACCATTCCATATTCCATAAGAACATAGGTCAACTACTTTGTTCTAATGGATGCAGATTTTACCATCCATTTCTTTGAGATAAAAAGACTCTACAACCTGAGGTAGAGGAGAGATTCCTCACCTACTCAACAACATCACTTGAAACTGCAAAACCATTGTTAACAATAAATAAAATCCCCAAAAGAAACTCTACCTAATTCATCATCAAAGCTAAAATAAAATTAAAAAGACAAATTTTACGCCTCCTCAAGGAGCAGAGTCTGTTGCCTTGTTGGTTTAACATAGGTCAAGTCCTTGGTACTCCGTTGTAGTAGGTTGCAGGTAGTCAGCTAATTGAAGGCTTGCCAAATCTGTGGATCCCTAATCGAATCTGGAAAGTGTTCACAATGACTTGGACTCAACTATGTTAAATGAAATGGTAATTTCTTCACTAGGCTGCGACATTCAGAGCATTCTGGGGAGAGAAAGCTGAGCTGCGGAGGTTTAAGGATGGGACTATTGCAGAGAGCACAGGCAAGTTTTCTTTTTGTTTGTCAACATCACTGTTTAACTGTATCAATTAGAATGAGTGGAAATTGATTCCTTCTACACCTTACAGTATGGAATGCAGACAGTGGGAGAGACATCTTGTTATGAAAAGAATTATGCAGTATGTTCTTTCTAAACATTTCCTCTTGTCAAATGACAATATGGTACAAGTTGTGGATCAGCTTGATTTCTCCCTTCTTCATGGTTCTCATGGTAATGCCAATTAAAAACAAATTACTTATGGAATATTTCTTTTCCTTTTCCTATTCATTTTCTAGTGCATCAACTAAGTTATTGCATATACTCTCATATCATAAACCAGATCCAATATCACTTTCCGGAAGTTTAATGAAGGCTTTTGAGGTCCTGTCAAAGAATTTGCGCTCATTGGATGGGCTCCCTTGAAGATATCCAGTGTGCAGCCATTGGACCCAGGTGCTCCCTCTTTCCCCCTTAATGAACAATGGCATACTTGCACTTTCTTCTACTCTTTTCTGTTTCTTTCACATTCCCATTCTTGGTCAAATGATCAGCTAACAGTATATATACATGTGTGTACATGTGCATGAACTGTGTTCTGAATGTTTGGTGATAACTATTTCTTATGTTTGCTGTAGTCTATATTTCTACAAAATTTCTGTTGTTTTCCACCCTTTGTGAATGGCATACGTTACTGGCTGATGAACCAACAGGGCATGAATGTATATAGATGCTTGACCTTGTCTGCTAGAAAATACATGTGCAGATCATTGTGGGATTTCCCTCTCCACCCATGGTTAGTTTTCATGTCTTCAAAAGTTCTCTGGTTTTCTATGTCCAACTGAGAAAGATGGTGTTATATGCCCATTTTGGATGTGAAGAGTACATAAATATATATTATCCAGTGTTCCTAATTTTTTTAGTTTAAAAAAATCACTGAATTGCCTTCAAATCTTCCCCAAGAGTTAGAATACCTAAAATACTCCTAAGACTACTGAAGTTTCTAATTCCCAAAACACCCGTAAATAACAAAAAATCCTCTGAGTACCAATATGTCCCCAGACTAAGTAATTTTCCCCGAACTAGCAAAAAGTGAAGAAATTCTCCAAATAACTTTGTACAGAAAAAGTTGGAAATTTCCAATACCCTCAATTACCCTTTTTGTTTCTTCTATTCAATTGCTTGAATTAGCATTTTGTTCCTCCTAGTATGTTAAAGTCTGTCACCATTAATTATCCATATATGAAGGTCAAATAATTATGCCCAGTTACAGGGAAGATGGACTGCGAATACTTCAGATACATGCGGATTAAAAGAATATACATTGATATTCAACTAAATACTCTTTCCCAACATTTTAATAATCTTCTTTTGTTTGACTTTGTAGGAAAGCCATGTTTTACATTGAGATATTTGCATTTCAAGTTCATGGGCGTATTTTGATTTCTTGCCGTGGACTTCGTATTTCGCAATTAGAGATTATACTGACAGATCTACATATTTGTTTCACTGATCGAGTTTTGCAATTTTTCTTTACATGTGTTATTTCTGCCTTTGACAAATATATTTAATTGATTTCAGCATTCAGGTACACAGCCGTCTTTCCTCCTGAGCCTCATCCATTAGCTGAAAAAAAGGCTGTCAACAAACAGTTGTTGAAATTCGCCACAGCCACTACTTGTGTTCAGCCACTTGATGTTATGATTCAGGTAAGATGGGCTTTCTGCTTCTCCTTAATTTTTGTTCTTGGTTATCACATGTTAGTGTCATTTCTGAAGGCTTTTTCTGAATTATATATAGTTGGAGAGTTCAGGATTGTGGCCTCTTGATGAAGTAGCCATTGAGAAGACAAAAATTGCTTGGCTTATTGAAATTGCAAAAAGGTACCTGAAGAAAAGGAATGTATATTGATAACTGCTTTAATTGAAAGTTAAAATAGGTGCCTGGATAAAAGAAGTATTTAAGACTGCTTTTTCTTTGAGAATTATGTGTCATAAGATTTGTTTTCTGTCAAGCCAGACTTCAGGATCATTTGGAAATTTTCTGTACTGCCTCAGAGGATGTTGTGGATATTCTTTTTTCTGGTTATGCATTCCGTCTTAGGATTTTGCATGAGAAGGGACTAAGATTGCTGACAAATCAAGGTTTGCTTCTTCTCTGAGTTAGTTTTTGATCTCCCTATCCATGTAGTGAATAACATTGTCTATTGCAGCTGACAATGGAGTAATCAAGGGTGTTTCAGCCTCAGACAGAGAGCTATTTCTCCGTGGACAACATTCTAGTATGATTAATGGTTTGCAAGGCTGTTATCCTTTATATGGGCCAGTTGTGCGGTGAGGACTTAAATTCTGTTTTGCATGTCATGTCCTTTCCCCCCTTTTTTCTTTTCTGGGTCTAGACATATCTTTCACAAAGGCTTCTTGTCAGGATCTACGATTTCATTACCATGTCCTTTTCATTATGTAGGCTTGCAAAGCGGTGGGTTGCATCGCATCTATTCTCTTCTTTTCTGGCAGAGGAGGCAGTCGAGTTGTTAGTTGCTTATCTCTTCTTGAAACCATTCCCATTCTGTGCTCCATGTTCACGGGTTTCTGGATTTTTGAGGTAATAGTTAATGTTACTTGCCGTCCATGCTTTTCATAGCCAGTAACTCTCTCCTTGCTAGTATTTCTCCAACAAACCTTGGAGGAAGATGGCTTAAACACTTGTGTTCTTCAATTATTTGCATTTTGTTTTGACAGGTTTTTGCGTTTACTTGCAAACTATGATTGGTCCTTTTCCCCTCTGGTTGTCGACATAAACAATGATCTAACTCTGGAGGACAAAAAACAAATAAATGTATGGTTGTAATACTCTGACCTCGTATTTTGTTATTCGCTTTCTGGATGTTAGTGCTTAATTTTCTATCCTTTGCCAATGAACCAGGATAAATTTATCCTAAGCCGAAAGTCGTATGAGGGAAAAGCTGATGATGTAGAGCCAGCAATGTTTTTGGCTACATCTTATGACAAGTTGTCTGAATCTTGGACCAAGTTCTCACCGAAAACATTGGTATTTTCATTTCTCTCTGTGACCCTTTTACTTACCATGGAGTATCTTTGCCTAATATCTTTTTGCTTTCTTTCTTCTTTATTTGTCCGTAGAAACCTATGCAATTGAAATTCCAAGGTGGTAAATATTAGAAAACTATGAGACTGCTGAAACAGGACCGAGGGAAGCAGCCTTAAATAACAGAGTTTGATGAACCTAGGAAAGCCTTCTTTTAAGACCTCTTGGTGGAACTGTCCTATGTATATCTTGATTCTCCACATGAAAATGCAAAAAAGTGAAAAAAAAGTCAAACTCTGCTGATTATATTGCATTTCACAAACAAATGGTCTCTCTGACTGATCGGTCTCCAAACCGGTCATCCAGGCTGATCTCACCAACCCAGCCCATATCTGATTGATCATGCTTAAGTATAAGGAGTATGCAGATTGGGATCAAGTTGAATTGGGAAGAATCTGGATATGCTGATCTGATCCACTTCTTCCTTGTATTCTTCATATTGACGGCATGATGGTGATTATGATGATGATGATACTGAGTGGTGAATGCATCCGAATAAATTGCATGTTGCACCTTTTGAGTAGACTGTGGTGGATGGAATCATCTGTTGACATGATTTTGTACTTGTTAATTTTTGGCACGCGCTATTTTTTGCAAGACTACTTGTTTTCTACTTATATTCAAAGTATTACTTCATCTGGCTAAACCATTTACCCTGAAAAGGTGCTCAAGCGATT
Organism: Colocasia esculenta; assembly: GCA_014218235.1. NCBI lineage: Eukaryota > Viridiplantae > Streptophyta > Magnoliopsida > Alismatales > Araceae > Colocasia > Colocasia esculenta. Next base: position 17,967,009 of record CM024753.1, on the reverse strand, counting down.
GGTGTGTTATGCTCGAAGCGTGCAGACCTCCTAACTAACCTCATCTCACAAGGTCAGGCTGGTCCTTACACATGGGAGGTGAGGACAAATTGACTCTTTTTAAATTGTGCTTTAATATTGTTAATCTAAAAATCCTGCTTTACAGTGCCTATTCCGGACTCCTTTAAATAACTATGATGCGGTCATCCTGTTGCATCGTGATAAACTTTGCTATCCTCAGCGCCTCCTTTTTACTGCTGATATGAAACAAGGTATGCCTGGTGCTTCTTTATTTTCTGGTGGTTTAAGGGGATTTTCAACCTGGATCCACCTTGTGGTGCTAGCAGGGGAACATGTAATTCAGGGAAAAGCAGACAGCGCCTTTCAACCCTACTTGTCCCTTGGCCAGATACAAAGCTTGGATGACTTGCGGAATAAGCTAATGGTTGGTTTTGATCCAACCAGAAGCTTTGTAGAAGACCTAAAGGTAAAGATCTATATTAATGTCTTTTTTTTATTTTAAAATCTATATTAACCTCTTTTTCCTTTGTGAGAATGAGAGGAGGTGCAATGACCTGTTGTATATATGATTGCAGGAGGAGTTCCCAAACACCTTCAAGGTGTGGTATGATTCTCTTGGAGCTGATGCCATTGGCCTCACGTGGGAGAAACAAGGTTCAAAGGTAACTGGATCTCTGCATGTATATCGTATTATTATATATTTGTTCAAGCTTGAGTTTGAGGTTTTGACAAAGAGAAAGGCTTTATGCACTTCTGAAAGTGCAGAAACGTCAAGTCATTTTGCACTTTCTCCCTCCCATTAGTGGGAAGAGGTGAGAGGACCATGTGCCAGCTTGATTCCCACCAATGGGAGGGAGAAAGTGCAAGTTGACTTGGCATTTCTGCACTTTCAGAAGTGCAGAAAGCCTTTCTCTTTGACAATTACGAACGAGAAACATGTTGAGCGTGCAAACACTGGAGCCCATTGCTTTCAGTATTTCAAAATCTAATCAAGGTTCACATTCTACAGAAACGGGAAAGAGAAGATGCAGACGATAACAGGGGAGAGCCTGCTTCCATGCTTAAAGAAGTGGGGGAAGTTGGTAAAGGGTTTGTAAGGAGTGTTTATCTTCTCAAGGCTCCAAGGCTCAAGGGTTAGCACATGCTCATATTTTCTGAAGGTATGCCGTTTTATTCTTGTCAATTAATCCTATGTATGTGCATCCGTATCCACAGACATGCACCCACATACATATGAGATTGCTGCTACGTGGCAAGGGCACTGGGGAGTAGCTCAGCGTCCCAATCAAAACACACAAGAAAATTAGAGAACATCCTCACATCCCTAGGCAGGCAGGTGCATCAATCACGTCGTCTCTGTCATCGGGCCGGTCCCTTCCCTTTCTGAGCCTGCGGCCCCTTCCCATGTATACCTGCAAATATGTATATATCACGAGAAAGATTTAGTGCACTTTTATATTGCACTTTTAAGTGTAATATGACTAAGTAATAGTTCATGTGGCACTTCTCACATGGAGAGTGATAAAGTGATAATTTAATTGTTGGATGTCACATGGACTTGTTGCCAGTCATATTGCACAATATGAAAGTGCACTAAGTCTTTCTCATATATCACATACACATGCACACATACATAGACCTCTGTCGTCAATGGATGTGTATAGATATACATGTATATATATGTATGGAGACACATAGGGGTGAACATGGTCCGATTCGGTTCGGAATCGAATCGAAATCATGTTCGAACAGAACCGAATCAGTTCGTTCGATTTGAACCAAAAAAAAAAAAAAAAACACTTGAAGGTCGGTCGGTGGTCCTGAGTTTCGAACTCAGGACCGTCCCATGAGAATGGAGAGCGTTAGTTCATTGGGCTATGTTTTTCTTTGTGATATTATTTATTATCAAATATATTTAATATAAATTTGGTTCATTCGATTTTCCAACAGAAAAAAATCGAACTGAATCATGAGACCCGTCAATCCGAACCAATGGATCGATTCGATTTGATTTTTCAGGTTGAACCATATTATGAATAACCCTAATATTGGTTCTGATAGAATTCCCTTTCTTGCTGTTGAGAGAATTGGCAGCCAATCAACATCTGCCCCATGAGCAAAGGCATGTAAAGATACCAAGATCAAACGATCCCTTCTCGATGCAGAGATATCTGAGTTAGGCGAATTTTGTGGAAGTCTCTTGTGGTTAGAATCACGGCTCCATCACATCACAGGGTCCTTTGAACCCGGACTCCCATCGTGCGCTGTGGTGGCTAACTGGCTACTGAGGTGAAAGAGCATCAGCCACCTTCACGAGCTTCCAGCTAAGTTATGCATCATGTTCATCTTTTTGGCAACCCCTCTCTCGCATGGTTGCTAGCTTAGTTTATCATATAAAATTTTCTATTCTTTTGTGTATAATTACACGTCTGTGACTAGGACTGTAAATTAATTAATACACTCGACAAGTAATTTGAATTCGGTTCAGATGTTTTTTGAATTTAATTTTTTTAATAAGATAAACGTGTCAAGTTCAAATAAAAATTTAAGCTCATTTTATAAACGAGTCTAATATAAGTAAATGTCTACTCGACTTGTTTAGTTCGTGAATAAGTTAGTTTAATTTTTTAATTATAAAAATTATAATATAATTGTTAAATATTTTAAATATTATGTTAAAATAATTAAATAAGTAATTTATGAAGGATTTTGAGGTATGATATTGAAATAAGATAGATTTAGATTTTATAAACAATTATTTTTCATTTTTAGATTGAATTGGGTTTATATATATATATGTATATATATATATATAATTCGTAAATTCAATTGGATTCATTAAGATATTCGTTAAGGGTTCGAACTCGTTAGTTTTTAAACGAATCAAGTTTGAACAATTATTTTTAATATTGGATGAAATTCGAGTTTGACTCGAACTCGATTTAAAATTAACAAATAAAATTTGAGTAGTATAATATTCAATTTGGCTCGACTCGTTTACACCTTTACTTACGAGATGAAATTATTTTTGATGTGTCTCAAGTGAGTTTACTCTACATGCCAATCACAAAGTGCTGCCTCTTGCATCCTGTGATGTGGGTCTCGAACAACATTATATTTCAAGATCTCTCGTATTCGGATTTCAATCTGTGATCCTATTTTAAGGGTTCTTCTACGTGGTTGAGTGTTGATCCAACCTCCTTTAGCTGCCATGTAAGTTCCCACTTCAAGGTCTGCTCTTTAGCTTACACGACGTAGCACGCCATCGGTAAAATTGTGTCCAGTGGGACATTGGATGGACTGCGTACGGCCCAACTGTGGCCCCCCAAAAAAATGTCATCACCCATGACAGATAGATGCTCCACTGCTTTCCTTCTTTCTCACATCACATCACAAACTAGGGAGAGTCTAAATTCCCTTCCCTATGATCAAGTGGGTGATGCGAGTGACATATCTACTAAGAGAAATGTTTAGTGCATTTTTTTATTGCACTTAAGTGCAATATGACTAGGCACTCATCTCATGTGGCACTATTCACATGGGGGTGATAAAGTGGCAACCCAATAATTGGGTGCCACATAAGATGAGCGCCTAGTTATATTGCACTTTAAATGCAATATGAAAGTGCACTAAGTCTTCCTCATCTACTAATGTGAAGTTGAAGTTTTCAATATTTATTGTTCCATTTCTTAAGTTTCTATTGGGTGGGCCTCATCCTATTAGTCAGTAGGAAGGTTAAACATGCACTCAATAGTACAATTAACAAGTGTAATAAATAAATTTTTTTTTTGTGATGCTAGTTCTATGTGTGAACGTACAATTATTGGCTATCGTTTAGGATCTATCTAATAATAGTATGAAATATTTTTTATAAAATTATTTGTCACTCATAATTTTTGTGGGTTAAGAGTGATAAAAATACATAAAATATTTATTTCTTTTAATTATTTTTTTTATCATTCATAAGATTAATAAAATAGTGGAGTCAATCGCGTGGCCTAATGGGTTTTAGTAAACATTTTTCATCGATTAAAAGAGAAATATTTATTATAAGAATATTCTTATATTTGTAATGTAAGATTGCTCTCTTATCGGGGGGATTAATATTTATGAGACTAATCTAAAATTGTATGAATTCAATCTAAACTTTGGCTTTGGCAAGGAGGGGGGGGGGGGGTGTTGGAGATGGATTAGAAGGAGACATGGGAAGGGTTAGGGGAGAGAAGTATTTTGTGGATAGACTACCCAAGATAAAAAGAGGGATAAAAGAGGGTTTGGATAGGGTTAGCATATCTTAATTTTCTTTGCAATGATTTAATTTTAACTTCATTTAACTCTCGAGTTTTATTTTATCTCCTTAAAATATTTTTCTTTAAAAATATTAAGAAACATCCTATTAAAATAATGAGGAATTTTTTATATCTTGTCAAATTAGTATATTAAAATATTTCTCCGATTAAAAAAAAAAAACCTACACGTGCACGAACGGGTGCCGTCGGCCTCTCTTCCCTCTGCCGCCGTCGACATCATCACCCATCACATGCACACCCCCAACAACTGCACCAGTCGCGGCGCCTGGGGCCCGGCGGGCGGCGCGTCCCACCACCACCACGACCCCAGCCATGCGGCGACCGCTGCGCCCTCAATAATCTCACCCCCTCCGATCCCCGCCACGGACACGGCGGTGGCCGCTTTAGTACCTCACTCGACCGTGGCCCCCCACCGGCGTCCGGCCCCTCTGACGAGCGCGACACCACGCGCCACCCCCCGCCGGTCCCCACCGGCCAACGACGACGCCAACCCCAGATTCTCCACGGACCACGTACGGCCCCCCATGCAGCAACAGCAAGACCTGCTGCCACTTCCCAAGTCTTCCCCTCCCCCAACACATCGCATCGCCGGCCCGACGCGTCCTTCCGATTGCAGGGTCCACCCGGGCATGCCTCGGCCAACCTGGCGAACAGTTCTCCTCTCCTCCGTCCGTAGCTCCGGAGCAGAGCCGGCCCACGGCAATGGAGATGCCCATTTTACACGGGAGGGGGGTGGGGTGGGGCAGGTGGTGGTGGCCACATTCCTGTCCCCATCTGTGAGAGAGAGAGAGAGAGAGAGAGAGAGAGTTAGAGAGAGAGAGGGTGCGAACATAACGCAATAAAAAACTGGAGGCGGTGGTGGGGATTAGCGCGGCGGCAGACATATGAGACTTTAGTGATCGTCAGAGCCGCGTGGACCAGCCCGCAGCTGCTGCGGCGGCAGCGGCCCACGGTCCCCGTGACGTGCGGACGACAGCTGCTGCTGCTGCCGCCACCCACCACGGCCGCTCCTTTTCACGGGAAGCCGGCGGGGGCCACCGATCGAGAAGGGAAGCATGCTGGCTGGCCGTGTGATCCACGGGCGCCGTCGGGCTCGCAACCGTCCCCTGCCGCGCGCTGGCTCGGCGCCGCTGCAGGGAACGCCGCGGCCTCGCAGCTACCCGCGCTGTCGGGAGGTGCCGTTGTGGGGGCGGCGGTCGCAGTCCGAGAACACACCAGAGAATGGAGAATATAGGGTTATCTGTTTATTTAGAAAAAAGGTTGCGGGATAATAAAAATTAACGTGGACTTATCAATAAAATTAGGAGTTATTATTATAAATAAAAATTGTGATAAGAATAAACCGAATTAATCTCATATATATATATATATATATATGAAAAGTCGAAAGAATGCTATTAAACTATGCTATACATGTAGAGTTATAATCTTTAATTAATTACGAGGCACCATTTGAAAATAAAATCGTGTGAATTTGACTTAAAACATATAACACTTCAAAAGAGATGGATTAGGTTGTAACATATTCGATTCGGGGAGGGGGGGAGACTTACTTGATTTACATGCAATTCTCGAGGTGTGTAAATTCGAAGTTTTTTTCGATCAAGTGAGATAAGGGCAATATGAATATACGGAAAATAGGAGCTGTCAAGACCTGATCTTAGAGTTCACGATACTAATCCTGAGTCTACAAATCACACGGGGCGAAATTTCCTTGTTATAAAAAAAAAGGTTGTAACATACAATATACATTGGTTTGGAGACGAATTAAGTAGAAGTTGACGTAGTCACGAATTGTGAAAGAAGAAAGAGTTATTTATTTATTTTGTAATAGTTATCAGACAAGACATCTAATATGGAGCTGCCAACGTTCATATCAAAATTAAGAGAATGCTATTGAATTATACTATATGTGTAGAGTTCTTATCTTTGTTAGGCTGGAATGGATTTCTCTATGCTGTGTTGTGTTGTCTTCACATGCAGCTGTTTGTTTTGCTTGACATTGATATGGGGGTATACTTGTGACATAACAAGCTTAAGGTGAATTAAAGAACTGAGTGATGCTTGGCTTGCCACATAATTGTGAAAGAACAAGAATTGATGTGACGAGAATATTTGCATGATTAATCTAAATATGAAAAAAAAATATATGATAAAGATCTTAGAGAAACTGCCAACTATAAGACCCATCATGAAGGTGTCCATTGGCCAGTGCCCTAGCTGCATGTGTCTTTATGAAAAATCATATCTTTTATTTCCCACTCCCTTATTACACTTTGTCGTCTTATTTAGATCAAGTACATATAACAATATGCTCACCGCGTCTCAATATTTACCGCACACCTTATTTTCACAAGTGTGCAAAATAATATTGAATGTGCAAATTAGTGTGAAAGACCAGTACAATATAAGAGGAATGCAAAATCAGAGCAATAACCTAGTCCCAAGAAAACTTGTGTAAATAGGGATTAAAACTTGCACTGCGAATTCTAATTCAGAATGTTTGATAAACTGGAATCATACATATGATATAATTTTCTAATTAGTTGCGGGCCTAAACAATATGAGAAATGCTAGTTATTCGGGCAGCCAGGTAGCTCGGATGATCATGTGGAAGCACTGTGCGGCTGACTTGATTGGTTGGTCACGTGGGTCCCACTCTGCGGTCGCGTGAGATCTATGTCGCGGCCGACCAATCAAGTCGGTCGTGCGGTGCTTCCACGTCAGCTAGCTACTCGATTGTCCTAGTAGCTAGTATTTCTCAAATAATATAGTCTTCATGCTATTACTTTTAAGTATGATTATTATCATTTTTTTCAAAATGATGTGTAGAGATCGGAAAGCGGTCGACAAACTCTCATTATTCTATTTTCATAGACTATTGAATTTGTTGATGAGAGAGATGTCACTCGCACTTGCAATCAACGAGAATAGGGGGAGGGGTTCGAAAGTAATTTTGAAAGAGAACTCTCTAATACTCAAGTCAGAAAATTAATTGAAACAAGGTGAATAGAAGAAGAGAGCTAATATGCTCTTATGCGCTGAGTGTGAAAGTCCGGAGGTTGTTCATTACCTCACTTGCTCTCTATTCATCTATTTTTAAACGTGTGTTTGGGATCCCCCATGCTTATTGTCCATCTCCGGGCCATATTGCTTGGCCATATATTGCTTGGCCATTGGCGGGGTAGATGGGGGACGCATGTCGAATCAACGTAGCCTCAAGCAAGGGATGGAGCGTTGTTTCATTTCGCCTATGAGACATGGATGGGTTCATTTTGTTGTCATTGGTCTTCAAGAAAGATAGGACATGTTGGATAGATGGAGAGAACATCTCTTAGCAAGGTAGAGGTGTGCCGAATAGACGATGAGACCCTACCTTGTCACCCGAAGGCCTGGTGTGTCTAATTGTGGGCGTGGCCACGCCATTGATGCCGAAGTGATGAGTCTTATAATGACTCGAGAGGTTGAGGACTAGGTCTTAGAGAGTGGAGAGCTATTCTAAGACGACGAGCAATGTGAGTCGCTTTTGTCGATTTTAGATTGGATGCCAGTGGATTGGGGTCGAGGAGTCTAAATTTTGATGGGCCGAATCCACATTTTTTATTCTACATGGGCCGTCGTTAAGAAGTAGAATGGTGACTGAGCATTGCCTCCAATTTTTTTTTTTTTTTCACTTTAATAGATCGGGCGAGCAGTCTTAGGCAGCGTTTGGGACAGAAGTCTCAAAAAGAGATTTTGTTACAAGCCGCTTTGTAAAGGTTTCTGACACAAAAGGGCTTGCCATGATGAGTTTTAAAAGCCACCTGATCGTTTGGACCTGCGCAGTGTGAGAAGAGTTTTTTATTATATTTTACTATATTACCCTGCCATCTTCTCCTACAAATGACGCTAGATGAGGATATATTAGTTATTTTGCAGATAAAATCGGGTCATCTGTTGAGGAAGCGGCCTGAAGACAGCTTTTGAGTAAATGGAGAGAGAAATTTTTTTCTGTCCATCTCTCTCTTCAGCACCCAAATCATTTTTCACGCAAGTTGAGATGGGTTACTTCCATTGATATCACTTTTGATTTTGTCAGACTTTTTTTTCTCAAAATCGATGCAATAGATATTTCCAAACAGTGCCTTAGAATAGGAAGGTTAGCTCTACCCCTCCACAACTTGAATGGTCAAGTACACATATGTCACGAGGGACCACAGGTTTGAGGACCACCGGTTAGACGACAGGGGGCTGTGGTCCACCTTGGTTCTCTGATGGCACCCCCTAAACGATACCTTTTTTCAAAAGCACTTTATCTCTTAATTAAAAGGTTCTAATTAGTCCCATTTTTTTTTTATTCTTCTTCTTCTCCAAAGCTGAGACCACCACACGTACTATGCTAATCGTAGTTTCGTGTGTTCTTTTCAGGGTGTGTGTTGTCTGCTTTGGATAATAATTATCCAAGGCAACTACTCAATCTTTCGAAGTTGTTGGAACTTAATTTTCAGCTCAATTTTTTTTTTAAAAAAAAATCCTCCGTGTTATATCCACTCTTCCGTCACCCCCAAAACACAACCACACACACACACTCTCTCTCTCTCTCTCACAGTACACCTTTCTTTCTCTCTCATACCCCTCTCTCTCTAACACACACCTCTCTCTCTCATACCCCTCTCTCTCTCTCTAACACACACACCTCTCTGCTCCTCTCTCTCTCTCACACACACACACACACAACCCCTCTCTCCCACACACATCTCTTTCTCACACACACAAACCCCTCTCTCCCTCTCTCTCATACACACCCACATACGCATCTCTCTCTATATCTCTCTCACACACAAACCCCTCTCTCCCTCACACACATCTCTCTCTCTCTCTCTCACACACAAACCCCTCTCTCCCTCACATACATCTCTCTCACACACACACAAAAACCACCCTCTCTCCTCACAGACCTCTCTCTCTGTCTCACCCACACCCATCCACCCACACCAAACCCCTTCTCTCCATACATCTCTCTCTCTCTCTCTCACACACACACATCTCTCTCTCTCTCTCTCACACACACACACACACACATCTCTCTCTCTCTCTCTCCCTCACGTACATATCTCTCTCACACACATATCTCTCTCTCTCACATACATCTCTTTCTCTCTCTCTCTCTACATCTCATCTCTGCCTCTTGGTCTCTCACTCACACACACAAGAGAGAGAGAGAGAGGCACACTCTCTCACATAGATGTAGCTGTCGGCATAGCTGCGGCAAGTAAAGTCGGACCAGATTCCCGTGGGGGTGGGGGTGTGGTGGGCTCCTCTTTTCATGATCTCTTCGATCTCTTCTGTTATCCTACCATACATGCTGGCCCCTACTCCCCGTCCTCACGTAATGGGGGGGGGGGGGGGGGGGTGTGGAAGGGCCACACGTGACACATTTGCATGTGGATCAAACAAAAAAAGATAAGGATATAGATACCATTTAATAATCTTCCAAGGTATAAAATTAAAATTATTTCAAACCCTCCGCCCCCCCCAACCCCCCACAAAAATATATATATATATTTTTAACCTGGTTACTTTACTTACCGGGCGTGGTGGTGCCCGCGTTAACAAAGGATTGGGCTCTTTTTTTGGTCACCGGCGCTGCCCACACCTTTTGGGCTGTCGTTGGGCCTGCTCACAAATGTGGTCCCAGATAACGACCGCGGTCCTTTTGGGCTCGCCGGGCACGCATTCTTTTGTCTGTTCCCACCACCACCACCAACATCTCTCTCTCTCTCTATATATATATATATATATGTTATGGTACAACGAAGTTTTTTGATACAACCCCGCCGTAGCATAGTATGAATTGTTGGATTTCAATTCAACAATGGAGTGTTACAGTACATTCGTGTTCGGTGTTCGGACGCTCAAATGTTTGAAATATTTGTTGCTCGGTGTTCGATGTTGTTCGGTACTTAATACTGCTCAATGAGTATAGATAGATCGTTGGATTAAAATTCAACGATCTGTACTGATGATACGACGAGACTGTATCCAAAAATCTTGTTTTCAAAAGTGGGGGGTCCTTTTTGGCAGCCGAGGAATTTTTCTATTCTTCTATGGTTGATTTGATAAATAGTTTTAAGATGGTATCGTTTATTATTTAAATTTCTATTCTTGATCTAATAGCCAGTTAATTGGTTGTGTACACAAGTGATCGATCTGAGTTGTCTGAGACGGGCCACCTCAGCTCTATCCAGACAATTAAGGCCTAGTTAACATATCCCAAATCTAATTATTTTTATTTAATAATAAATATTTATAGAATCTCTTTATACAACCCCATATATGGGTCTCTCTTCTCTCTCTCTGTCATTTAAGTCCTGGTTAATATGTCCCTAATCTATTTTTTTCTTATTTAAAAATTAATATTTAGAGAATCTCTTTATACAACCCAACGTATGCGCCAGTCTCTCTCTCTCTCTCTCTCGCTCTCAAGTCTCAAGTATCAGTTTGATATGATTCGATAAAAAAACTATAATTTAATAATAAATAATTATTAAAAATACAAATAATTTATATGCCAAACCTTGTGACTTGCGAGAGTGTTAAATCTTTTTAAATATGATAAGATACCAATTAAACCGCGTCAATACCGGCACAATTGGACAAAACAGGCTGACCCCAATATCCGAAGTTCACTAACACACGCTGGGTTACAATTTTGCTGTTATCACCTTCTTCTTCTCCTTCTTCCTGGCGGCCCCCGTGAGTACAGATGTTTCTGTACGTGTCTGACGGGCCACGTGAAGCGAAGCTTTGCGTGGAGAAGAGGAAACAAAGACGGGAGTGGGCGAGAGCAGGTGTAGCAGCTGCCAACCATCCCAAGCACGACGTCATGAGATGAGAGAGATGAAAAAGTGGCCACTCGTGTACACGAGCACAACAGTGCAAGGATCGTTATGTATCATAAGATAAAGATTTAGTGTAATTTTTTATTATACTTAAAGTAAATATATCTACATGACACTTCTCACATGAGGAGTGATAAAATGACAACTCAATTATTAGATGTCACATAATTTAATGTCTAATCATATTACACTTAAGTACAATAAAAATATATACTGAATCTTACTTGTATCATAATAACACAACTTGGATCATGTTTATGTATTTATAAGTTTTCAATTGATCGATTATTTTTTTAATCGATCAATTTTTTTAATGAATATTTTTAAATACGTAACAGATCAAAATTTAAATCGATCGAATCAATTTTTATCAGAATAATATTTAATTTTTATGATCAATTTGATATTTGAAAAGGGATAAAAATTTATGATTTAACATTTTCGATTGATGAGTTGATATGTTAGGGACCGCATCATATCGTGTCACAGATAATACGATACGATCGATTCAAGTGATGCGATCAAATTTAGTATTAGATGGAGTTATATATATATACCTCTCTTAAATATTATTTGTGCAAGAATTCTTTTAAATATCTATATATATCTCTAAAAATGTTTATTGAATAAAATATCTGACTAGAGATACAAGTGGCCAGATATTTCGTCGCCACATTAAATATTTCTCGAATCTCTTATCCATAACTTTGATCACAAAGCCCTACCGTAACATCAATCTTTTGAGGGATGTCATAAGGGTATTTAGATTATTTTATTCGTTGTTGCAAATATGCTCATGCTAAAAATAACGAAGAAACATATTCTTAAGCTTGCTCATTGAAGGTTAGGGTAAGGTTCTAAAAATATTTTGTATGTATAAGAAAAATATGGGTAAATATAAATCTAGTAAAAATACTCACATAATTAATTAATCACGTAAAATTTCTTATCCAACTCATCAGATTCGAGATTAATTTTTTTAATTATATAAGAACGAGTTTCCTGACTTTTGTAGGTTTAGTGTATCACTTGTCTCACCTCACAGCATTATAATGGACCTGTGGTGGTATGATCCTGTTTGGGCCTGAGCCAAACGGGCCTCCACTAACAGAGAGGAAGACGATCGCTGGTGAGGACGAACACCTGTAAAACCAGAAGAGGATCAGGGGGCCGGTGAAGACCGGAAAACCCTCCGATGCCTAAGTCAGTGAGGAACTTGAGAGGCAGGGGGTTTCGGAGTGAGAGAATGTATTCGCGAGGGATAGAGAGCGTACCCTTGCATGGTACTGTACCTGTGCTTTTATAAGCGTCGGTGTCGAGGCCAACGTGCGTAACGTTCGGCGGATCGTGCCTGAAGAGGCGCCTTGACGTACGCGCATAACGGGAGGAGTTATGACTCTGGTGCCCGTTAGGCTGCCAGGCAGCTCACGCCCCTTGATGGTGGAGAACGTGGCCTGGGACGGTTACAACCGTTCTGCGAGTCAGAGAACCTGCTCGGAACCCTTTGGGAACGCTTTCCGAGCAGGTGACCCACGCGGGGGCTCGAACATGCTGTTCGGTAACATCAAGGGTAGTTTCATGCAGCGGAGTTACTGTTCCTGTTCGGAAGCCGTTCATAGCTGTTCGGTAAGGGAAGGCGGGTGATCTGCTCGGAGGTACGCCGCAGCGGAACTTGACAGCTTCCGATCACGGGGGTCACACAATGGAGGTCTTCGAGCCATCCTGGAGAGGGCGTGCCCTTCGATGACGGTGCCACGTTAGTTGACAGGACGTGAATGGGCCGTAACGAGCCATCATGGGCCTAGGTGACCAGATTTGGCCACCACACTTGCCCCCCACGCCCTCGAGTGGCTCGGTGAGACGAGGGCTTCGAGGGCGTCGCTTCCGCATTTAATGCGATGGCCCGTTGCGGGATGCCGCCGCTTAGGGTCCTGTCAAACGGCTAACCCATCATGATGGGTGCAAAGCCGCGCCATACCTGAGGTGCCGCCGCTGCGTTCGGACGGTCGCCAACGCTGTACCCGAAGGGGCGTTTTCAAAAATGGGAAGGAGCGGCGTTTTAGGGCCCGCCTCGAATTTCGTTCCCTCCTCTTTCCTTATAAGGAGGGGACGAGACGAGGGCGGGAGCTACGACTCCCAGAAACCCTCCATCTTTGAGACCTTCGTGCTTCCTTGCCTTCTCCTCTCCCTGTCTTCTGCTTCGTCCTCTCGCGCCGTTGCCGCTTTCTGCAGTCCTTCCGGCGATGGCGAGCAAGGGGAAAGCCGCTGCGGGAGCTAGCGGGGTGACTGTCGCAGCGTCGAGCGGACCACGATACCGCCACTTCAGTGGTCTTCGTGAGCGCTTCCGGATCGGGGACGAGTACGAGATCGTCGACGCCAGGGAAAGCGACACGATCCTGGTGAATAAACCAGGTTGCCTGCTCCTATCCGTGGACCATCTGGAGGCAGGCTTCCGGCTGCCGTTGCCGGAGGTGGCGAAGGCGCTCCTTAACACTTGGGGCGTTTCGCCAATACAGCTGACGCCCAACACCTGGAGATACATCTGTATCTTCGGTGTTGTCTGCAAGTTGAAGGAGATCCGGGGTTCGGCGGACGTCTTCCGAGCACACTTCAAGCTGTCAGCTTCGCGGGCATCAGGAGCGGACATCTACTACGCCAAGCACCGAACAGACCGGATGCACATCGGCCTGTCCAACAAGTATTCCAACAACAAGGGTTGGATGGACAGGCTGTTTTTCGTGCGCCACCGGTGTGGTGCCGAATGGGGGTTCCCCACAGTCATTCGCCCGGCACAGAAGGATAGCTTTCCGAAGCTTATCCAGGATGAGGCGAGGGCATCAGATGCACTTCTCCGAGCAGGTGTTCGGAATGGAGAAGGGTATGTGACCGAGTTCATGCTCGTTAAGTATGGGCTCAGCAAACCATGGAGTAAGTATACTGTCTCTCAGTGGTTTACTCTTAGGTTTGGTGACCTCATACTAACCTTTCTTCTTCTTATCTTCTTTGTGCGCAGCGGCTGCAGAGCTGGAGGCAGGAAGGGATGAAGAGGCGAATGATGAGTTCGCCGAACAGATCCCTGTGCTAGCGCACAGGGTGTATGAAGTGACGACGTCGCCGCTGTTGTTCGGGTTCCTTCCGCAGTGAGGGTTGGTGCCGCGGTGACAACGGCACTTGTTGCTCCATCAACTGCCGAAGGGCGCCCCAACAAGGCGCAGGCTCCTGAGAAGGGGCCTGGAAGGATTCGTTTGAAGAAGAAGGCCACTAGAGAGGTGGTACCGGCTGGAGCTCGGACTCCTCGGGAGAAGGATGACCAAGCGAGCCGGCCTTCTGCGAAGAAGAGCCCGTTCTGGTTGACGAGAGCGCGGAGGAAGCAGAACAACTCCGTGCTCGGAAGAAGCAGAAGGCGGTCCAGGCTACTCCTCCACATGACGAGGAGGGGACCGAAGAGGAAGAGGAAGGGGCGCAGTTGCTGCTGCGCAAAAAGAGTAGGGCCGTACAATCGGCCGATGAGGGAGTGCCACGGGTGGCCTCCGCGACTCGCCCCGAGGTCGCACAGAAGATGGCGACTGAGCTGGGGCTCATTTTTGTGAGCGAAGGATCCGAGAGTCCTGTCGGTGGAGAGGCCGGGGGCTCCACCTGCGCGAGAGATAGGGAGCCCTCCGGTGCTTCCAATGTTGGAGGTGCCGAGCGCGGTGCTCCCAGCGACATCGCGGAGGTATCCTCTAGGAGGAGCAGAGAAGTTGTGGCGTCTCCTGTTCGGCAGGAGGAGGACACTGGTGCAACAGGAGTCTCCGCCCCTGCTGGGGTGAACTCGAGCAGCGTGGTGGCGACAGCGCCAACCACGATTCTCTCTTCGGAGCAAGAAGTGGTTCCTGCAGCAGGGGCCACTGCAGAGGCGGCCGCGACGGCGAGGGCGCCCGAAGAGGTTGCCACTTCCACCGGGGGAATCCTGCCCCCCCCCTGCCCCCCTCCGAGGTGGTTGCTAACACAGAAGCAACCTCCAAGGGAGTCGAAGGTACTGGGGGGGAGGCTGCGGGTGCTGCCCAGGATGAAGGGTCCGAAGACGACCGAAGACCTCTTAGTGAGGCGCTTCTGAAAAGACCTCTTGGAGCTCCTTCGGTGGCAGCATTGGAGGCGACCCTTCGTCGGATGGAGGAGGCGCCAAGAGAGCTGCCTGCGAGCCCCACTGCCTCTTGTCTTGATCGGTTGGCAAGGTGCCTGGACCTTCCTTCCGAACAGACTCCGGAGAAGTCAGTGGAAGGTTACCGCCCGGAGTGCCAGGTAGAAGACGGTCTGAGCGACGTTGATGTAGAGGCGCTTGCGGACGAAATGTCCAAGTCGCTGGGCACTCTGAAGGCTTTAGCTGTTCGGGGCCAGAGACAGAAATATCTCTACGAGGCGCAGACAGCCTTCTGCAATGAGCTTTCGGCGAGGCATAAAGCTCGCGAGGCGGCGCTGGAGGAGGAGGTGAAGAACCTCAAAGCTGCTCTCCAGGCTGCGAAGCTGGATGTTACCCTGGCACGAGCCGAAAAGGATGCTCTGGCCAAGGTAATGGTGAATGCAGAGGCCCGAGCCGTTGCCGATTATAAGGCCGGGCCGGAGTACAAGGAGGACTTAGAGCAGTATGGGGCCCGCTGCTACAGGGTGGGCCTCAACGCTGGGAAGGAGGTGGGGGAACAGCTTTCCTGGGTTGAACGCGCCCGGGAAGCCTTCGAGGCCGCTGTTCGGGAGTGCCGGCGTCGCACCCAGGACGCCCGTCTGGATGGTGTGCGGTTCGCACAATTCCAGTCTGGGCGGATGCCCCCTTCAGATGACGGCGCTGGTCCTTTCAGCAGGCTCCTTGATCCTTCTTGTATTCTCCTTTTTGTAACCATGGCCAAAAGAAGGGGTTTGCTTATAAAAAGAAAACTTTTGCGAACGAAGTCTTCTGTTCATGGGATTGTTCTTGTAGCTTCGCTTTCTCTATCTTCTTCCTTTCATGATTACTCCTGTTCGGATCGAAATCCGCTAGGCGCCGTAAGCATTGCATGTATAACGCAGACCGTGGGGAACCGTGAAGGGGATTCCGATCAGGTATGTATGCTAAATGCTCGTATGGCGTCAGGAGTTGGGAGAAGAGAGGTAGGATGCTGAAAAGAGGCTCTTATACATGATAAGCCTTAAGGTTAGACACATGCCAAGTCCTGGGAATGGCTTCGCCACTAGGAGTAGTTAGCTTATATGAGCCTTCCCGAGGACATGGGTGACCTGATAAGGTCCTTCCCATTTGATGGCAAGTTTGCCTACTGCTCTTCGGGGGTCCGAAGCCGAACAGCGGCGCAGAACCAAATCTCCCACATTGAACCGCCTTTCCCGAACTCGCGCATTATAATATTGTGCGAGTCGTTGCTGATAGGAAACGAGGCGGATGCTGGCGTCGCTTTGTCGTTCGCCTAGCATGTCCAAGTTTTCCCGAAGAGCGCGGTTATTGGCGGCTTCGTCGAAGTGGGTAGTTCGGATAGTTGGAAGGGCTACTTCCAAAGGTACAACTGCTTCCGAGCCGTAGGCCAGGTGGAAAGGTGTTTCCCCTGTAGCTACCCGAGCAGTTGTTCGGTGACACCAAAGGACGTTTGGGAGCTCATCGATCCATGATCCACCTGCAGCCTCCACTCTGGTTCTGATCCCGTGCAGCAATGTTCGGTTGGCGTTTTCGACCAGACCGTTAGCTTGGGGATGAGCGACGGAGGTGAAGTGGTTGTAGATTCCGAGCTCGGCGCACTTCTGCTTGAAGAAGGTGCTGTCAAACTGTTTCCCGTTGTCAGACGTAATCACCCTTGGGACGCCAAACCGCAGAGGAGGTTCTTCCATACGAACTTCCATGCGGCTTGTTCGGTGATTGTGGTAACGGGTTCGGCCTCGATCCACTTGGTGAAGTAATCGATGGCTACGAACAGAAATTTCTTCCGACCTTGGGCCTCTGGAAAGGGACCCAAGATATCAATGCCCCATCTGGCGAAAGGGCGCGGCTCGAACAGACTGTGAAGCTGTTCGGCCGGTTGTTTGATGAGTACTCCGAACTTTTGGCATTCTGGACATTTCCTGACGAAGGTCATGCAATCCTTCTGAAGAGAAGGCCACCAGAACCCTGCTCGGATGATGCTGCGCGCTAGCGTTCTGCCCCCCAGATGGCTTCCGCACACCCCTCGTGGACTTCCTCTGTGGCCGCAAGGGCCTCCTCAGGGTTGAGACAACGCAGAAGAGGTCTTGCAGGGGACCGCCGGTACAGCTTGCCTTCTACGAGGGTGAAATGCTGCGAGCGCATCCTGACTTTCCGAGCTTCATCCTGTTCGGGCGGAAGCTCGCCTCGAAGGAGGTACGCCACGAGAGGGTCCACCCAACTTGGGGTTGGTGGGCCCGTTTCTATGGCGGCTACATCAGTCTCCGTGCTCGGCAAGGCGAGCTCTTCAATGAACACAGAGTGAGAAGGGGTGATGTCACCTGAAGATGCCAATTTGGCCAGTGCATCAGCTCGCGCGTTCTGCTCCCGTGGAACATGTATGACCTCGAAGTATACGAGGCCCTCTGTCTGGCTCTTGACCTGTTGGAGGTATTGAGCCATGCGAGGTTCCCTTACTCCGAACTGTCCGTTCACCTGGCTGGCAACCAACTGGGAGTCACTAAAGACTCTAAGCCGAATGGCCCCAAGGTGCCTAGCCATGCGGATACCGGACAGCAAAGCTTCGTACTCGGCGACGTTGTTGGAGGCTGGAAAGCGGAAGCGGAGGGCGTATTGGAACTCTAACCCCTCCGGGGAGGTGAGGACCAACCTGCCCCGCTCCCGTGACACAAGAGGATCCGTCAACATAAAGCTCCCATGGGGGCTCGTCTGCCAACGGTGGATCCTGCTCGGCCGGAAGGGTACATTCCGCCACGAAGTCCGCCAACGCCTGCGCCTTGATAGCCGTCCTCGGTCGGAAGCTGATGTCGAATTCACCAAGCTCTATCGCCCACTTAACCAACCTACCGGAAGCCTCCGGCCGCTGAAGAATGGATTTCAGCGGTTGATCGGTTAGAACTGTAACAGAATGGGCCTGAAAATAGGGCCTAAGCTTCCGAGCAGCTGTGACAAGAGCAAGGGCAAGCTTTTCTGCCCTGGGGTACCTCCTTTCAGCTTCTTGGAGGACCCTGCTGATGTAATATACAGGATGCTGCGCCGCTCCTACTTCTCTGATCAAGACCGCACTGATGGAGTGTTCGGTGACCGAAAGGTACATGAACAGAGGTTCTCCAAGCACAGGCTTTGAGAGGACAGGAGGGGCTGCCAAATATGCCTTCAGCTCGGTGAAGGCAGCTTCACATTCGTCAGTCCACGGTACTTGCCCCCCTTGCTTCGAGGAGCTTTTAGGGCCTCGGAGCAACTTGAAGAAGTTAAAACTTCTTTCTGCTGCTCGGGACATGAACCGATTCAGTGCCGCGAGACGCCCCGTCAGGCGCTGGACGTCGCGCACCGTCTTTGGACTGCTCATTTCAAGTACTGCTTGGATTTTTTCCGGGTTCGCCTCTATTCCCCTGTTTGATACGAGGAACCCGAGGAACTTGCCCGACCGAACACCAAACGCGCACTTGGCAGGATTGAGCTTCATATTATACCTTCGCAAAGTTGCGAAAGTTTCCTGGAGGTCGGAAATGTGATCAGTACTCGGAAGTGTCTTGACCAACATGTCATCAACGTAAACCTCCATGTTGCGCCCGATCTGCTGCTCGAACATCTTGTTGACCAGTCGTTGGTAAGTCGCGCCTGCATTCTTAAGACCAAAGGGCATCCTGGTGAAACAGTATAAGCCTAGGTCTGTGACGAATGTCGTGGCGTCTTGATCCGGGGGATGCATGCTGATCTGGTGGTAACCAGAGTAGGCGTCCAAGAAGCTGAGAAGCTCGTGCCCGGAAGTAGCGTCCACCAGCTGATCAATGCGCGGCAACGGGAAGTTATCCTTGGGCGTTGCCTTATTAAGATCTTTGTAATCCACGCACACACGCCATTTGCCATTGGCCTTGCGCACGAGGACCACGTTGGAGATCCATTTTGGATATTGGGCTTCTCGGAGGAGCCCAACAGTTCGGCTTTTGACCACGTGATCCTGGATCGCGGTCTGCCGTTCTCGATTCACAGGTCGCCTCCTTTGCTGAACTGGTGGGATCCGGGGATCCAACCGGAGGCGATGCACCATGACCTCTGGGGGGATGCCTGGAAGCTCGTCATCAGACCAGCGAACACGTCCAAATTGGCCAGCAGGAAGGCTGTGTAGCGTTGCTGCTCGGCTCCTGTCAACAAGGCGCCAATGTACAAGATGTGTTCGGGGTCGTCATCCACTTGAATGGGGATTAAGTCTTCAGCAGGCGTCCCTCGGCTGGTTGAAGGCTGATCGGAAGCCGGAGGAGTCGGATCAGCGAGTGGTTGCTTGTCTCTTAGGGAGAGGACATAGCAACGGCGAGACTCGCGCTGACACCCGAGCACCTCGCCCACTCCGCTCGGAGTAGGAACTTCATCTTCTGATGGAGCGACGAAGGTACTGCTTTGATGCGTCCGATCAGACCTCTGCCTAGGATAGCGTTGTACCCAGGCATGTTGTTGACGACCAGGAAGTCAACAATTTTGGTCACAGCCTTTGGAGCCGTTCCTAAGGTGATCGGAAGGCGAACCCTTCCCATGGGCTGGACCGAAACTCCCGAAAAGCCGAACAGTGGCGAATTTACAGGGGTGAGTTGATCGGTTCGCAGGCCCATGAGGACAAAACAGTCGTAAGCCAAGACATCAGGAGCGCTTCCATTATCTACCAGAATCCGGCGCACATTACAGTGGTTGATGGTGGCCGAAAACCAACGCATCAGTGTGTGGGGTCGTAACCCCTACAAGATCTTCATCCGAGAAGGTAATAGCCTCCTCGGGCTGTGCACGTGCAGGGCTGGCAGGATATGGAGCCGTCCGAACAGCCGAAGGCCTGTCTACGACATGCACTCGCCTTGCGTAATCGCGTCGGCTTCGAGTGCTTTCTCCGCCCGCGCCGAAACCTCCTCCCGATCACGTTGATCTCTTGCCCATTGGGCTCGTTGTTGATCGCTGCTCGGGAGTGCGGTCTCGGCGTCGGGGCGCTCTTCTTTCGGCGCACGAACTGTCCACGTAGCGTGCTTTTTGGATCCATGCGATCATTTGCATGTGGTTGTGGCGGCCGTTGTGAGGCAGTGTGAGTTGGGTATGTGGAATGCATGGTGTGATTGCGTGGCTTGAGCAGGTGAAGCGCAGGTTCCTGAATTGGAATAGGACCTGCTGCTGTTCTGTCTGATTGGCGGCCAAGGGTGGGTCGTTGCTGTGACGTCCATGTTTATGGACGTTGATTTCTTGAACTTGACGACACTTTGTGGACGTTTACTGGCGGTGCTGTGGGCGACAAGGGGGTTGACGCCAAACTGTCAGTTCAGCAGGTTATATGTTCACCCGAGGGCAGCTCCCTCAGCTCACCCCTCTCCCTCTTGCCCCAGCTTCGCGCCCTGGTGTTTCTCTGAAGGTTCTAGCAGGTATCGAGGAGTGGTTGGTCGATCGTGGGACGCGCGGCGTCGCCGAATTTCGCGAGGAAACGTCGCGGCGTGGTGCAATTCGCGTGGGAGCTCGCGGAGGGCTCGGTGTGAACGGGGGATTGCGGGAGATTCTAACGCGTTCTGAGGTAGGGGACGAACCCTGGTAGCTCTGTGAAACATTAAAACACATCATAACTACTTGAACCAGCATGATAATCCATGTTTGGATAGAGTTGCACATATGGGATAATGGGTGGTTGAGTAGTTTATTGTACGAATCATGTTTAAACGGGTTGCATTGGGTTCGACATGCTAGAGGGTATGCATTTGCACGTTTTCCGTATTTAGAATGTAGAAAACCCGCAGGACCGAAGGGTTTCTGCAGGTTTAAGGCCGGGGAACTTGGCGTCAACATCGTTGGCCGCCAGATCTTCAGCCAGAGGTTGACGGCCATGGACCTTGCCGTCTACTTACTGTAAGCGGCAATCGATGTGGCCGCCTACTCCTACATGAACAGAAATGACTATTTATGGTGTTTTATCGATAATGCATGCGTGGAATTATACGAGGTGCACTAAGTGCACATGGTTCTCGTGTTAGCACAAGGTATGCTGTTAATTGTTTACTTCGGTGACTGCGCGTTGTGTACGCGAGTCAGTTGGGTTCACGTGTAGTGGACCAGTGGTCACTTGTGGTTTACGTGAGTTTTCACGTGGTTTGTGTGTGACGTGCACGTGGTTTTGTGACGTGACGAGTAGTACGACGCCTACCGTGGTTACCTCTCCAGTTGGGTGCCCCAGGTTCTTTGTGAGCCAGGCTGTTAGCTCGGGGCTTTGTCCCGGTACTTGTGTTGTACCGTCGAGGTCTGTGTCGTCTGACCTGGACACCATCACTCTTGTGTTAGAGTTGTACGTCCGGCTGAGGGAAAGACGACAGTGGGACAGTGACAGTTGTGGTTGTTTTTAGTCACTTGTAGCGCGCTCGTAGTTGGGGTACGGACACCAGTAGACGTACTGGACCCCAGCTAGTCCTTTTCCAGTGCCTCACTCTAGCGAGCCAGGCAGGCACTGGAGGTGCCAGGCATGGGCCTGTGACCGTGTGGTCTGCAGGTTGTGGTGGTTTAGTTGGTCTCCACAGTTGTTTGACCTTTTTACGTGGAGCGGCAGCTGGACCTTTCGTCTGGCTGCGAGACTGAGAGGTGGACCTGTGTTAGTTGTCCGAGTCAGTTTCTGGTGTCGCGAACCAGTTTACGTGGCTCGTGTTGGCTGTCTCTACTTTGGCTTGTACACCTGTTTGGGTTTGCCGTTTAGTTACTACAGTTGTTTCTCGTAGTCGACAGACGGTGAGTATTTTTACAGCTTTACTTACCTGCTTAGCTGTTTTATATGTTGTTGGTACTGTTTACTGTTTTAACTGTGGTTTGTGGTTTGTTCGGCTTGGGGGAGTTCCCTACTGAGTCAGTGACTAGAGAGGCTCACCCCTACCCCCACAGGTGAGGGCGAGGAGGACGTTTCCCGTCCGATGTCCAGTTCTGGGCGCGTCGTAGCGGAGCAGGGTCAGTACCTCCAGTGGAGTAGTACTCAGCAGTGTAGCCTTGTAGCTTTGTAGTTGTTTACTTTCTTTTGTTGTACCCGGGGTATGCCCCAGAATTTTGTACACCTTTACATTTTGTTTTAATGGATATGGCTGTATTGTGAAAAATTATATATGAAATGTGTGTTTTCCTTTATGTTTTACACGGACTGTGGTTTGGTATCCCTTGCGAGGCTTCGGCCCTTCGCGGGAGGCGACTCGGATCAAGTACGTTATTAGTTTAACGGGCTTGACCGAGGCGTTCCGTCACACGAACCGTCCAAGGTAGCCGCGCTTGATAAGTCATCGATTCGTCCTTAAGCTGGCGGCACTCGGAGGTGTCATGGCCATGGTCGCGATGAAAGCGACAGTACTTATTTTGATCGCGCTTCCGGGGGTCGGAGCGCATTCTCTGGGGCCACCGAACAAAAGCTTCGTTCCTGATCTCTGCCAGGATTTGTTCAGGAGCCACAGTGAGGGGGGTGTAGTTGGTGAAGGGCCGACGGCCGGACGCGCGACGGCGCGGAGAATCGCCATTGCGCCGTCCTTTCTTCCGATCTCGGTCGGAACCGTTGTCGGAAGGCCGCTTCTTGTCCGCCTGCTCCCCCTGCTCGCCGCCAGGCTCTCCTCGCATGCTGCGTGGCGCTGTGC
>CM024753.1:17835289-17943943 GCA_014218235.1 Colocasia esculenta | reverse complement strand
GCGGTGAACGGAGCGTCCACAGGCATAACATTCCACCCGGGCATCGGAATCGCTTATGTGACCACAATTCGGAATCGACACTCCGAGACGGTCGACAGGTGTAGTCACATAATTCCGTTCTGGGGCGAAATTCCACCATGGAGCGTGTGTACTAGTACACGATTGCGTACCCCTTGGGTAGGACGGGATATTATTCGCCCGGAGATCGAAACCCCTCGCGAGGGCCCAATTCGGAATCAGCACTTCAACACGGTCGGCACAAGGTCACATTCGGAGATTTTCGGTCCCGGCGCCCAAATTCCTTCTCCGGGAGCATGGGCGCGGCTGCCGATGCGATCACATCCCGGACACCCTTCGCTCAAATAAGCATAACTTTCTGTTCGGTTATCAGAATCGCTATAAGACCAAATTCGGAATCGACACTCAGAGGCGCCGTTGCTCTTTTTGCCTCAGGCGATAAGACGTCGTTTCAGGGTCGAAAAAACCTTCGTTTTGCACTTCAAAATTACAATTCTAGCGACGATATCCCTGATTCCAAGGATTTCTGGTATTAGCGCCTCCCCGATTACCGAACACTGGCGCGGGCCAACACCGGAGTCGGGCCTATCCGGCGATCGGAAGTCGTGTTCAACTTGGCTCGAGATCTGCCACCCCAGGTCGTAGATAGGGTGCACGAACATCGCCGATATAGTCACCCCTGCGATTTATTCACACTCCTTCAGCGAAAGAACTGGGCATAACTTTCTGCCGGGGCATCGGATCGCTTAGTGAACACAATTCGAAATCGGCACCGGAGACAGTCGACAGGGCACTGGTTTTGTGGAATTCGTTCTGGGGCTGAAATTCCACCACCGAGTGTGTGTACTAGTGCACAGATTGTCGTACACCTTGGGTAGGACGGTATATTTGTTTGCCCAGGCGATCGGAACGGACAGCGAGGCCCCAATAAGAATCAGCACTTCGACTCGGTCGGCACAAGGTCACATTCGAAGATTTCCTATCGGAGTCCAAATTCCTCTCCGGGAGTGTGGTCACGGGTGCCGATGCGAATGCATACAAGACACCCCTCGCTCAAATGAGCATAACTTTCCGCTCGGTTATCAGAATCGCTTATAAGACCAAATTCGGAATCGGCACTCAGAGCACCCGTCGCCACCTTATTTCCTAAGTGATAAGAAGTCATTTCACGGTCGAAAAACCTTCATTTCGTACTCCGAAATTATGATTCCAACGACGATCTCCCCGATTCTAAGGTTTTATGGTAGTAGCGCTCCCTCGATTACGCGAATTGCTGGCATGGCCAAAACATGGAGTCGGCTATCAATGCGATCGGAAGTCGTGTTCAACTTGGCTCGAGATCTTCACCACAGGTCATAGATATGGGAGCACGAACATCGCAGATATAGTCCACCCCCCAGTTTATTCCCACTCTTCAGCGAAAGAACTGGGCCAACTTTCTGCCGGGCATCGGAATCGCTTATGTGAGCACAAATTCGGAATCGACACTCTGAGACGGTCGACAGGTTGCTGGTTTCGTGGAATTCTGTTTGGGGGCCGAAATTCCATCACAGAGCGTGTGTACTAGTACATCGATTGTTGTACACTTGGGTAGGACGCAGATATTTGTTCGCCCGGCGATCGGTAACAGCCCGCGAGGCCCAATTCAGAATCGACACTTCGACCTGGTCGGCACAAGGTCGCATTCGGAGATTTCCGGTCCGGCGCGGAAATTCCTCTCGGGAACGTGGTCACGGGCTGCCGATGCGATCGCCTACGGACACCCTTCGCTCAAACGGGTATAACTTTCCGCTCGGTTATCAGAATCGCTTAGGACCCCAATCGGAATTGGCACTCAGAGATGCCCGTCACCCCCATATCACCTCAGGCGAGATGTCGTCGTTTCAGGGTCGAAAATGTTTGTTTCGCACTCTGAAATTACAATTCCAGTTGACGATCTGCCCGATTCCAAGTTTTCTGGCATTAGCGCCTCCGACGATTACGCGAATCGCTGGCGGGGCCAACACACAGAGTCAGCCTATCATGGAGATTGGAAGTCGTGTTTAAATCGGCTTGAGATTCCACCCCAGGTCGTAGATATAGGTGCAGGAACATCGCCGATATAGTCACCCCTCCGGTTTATTCCCACTCCTTCAAAGAAAGAACTGTGCGTAACTTTCCGCCGGGTATCGGAATCGCTTATGTGACACAATTCGGAATATTACTCTGAGACGGTCGACAGGGTGCTGGTTTCACGGAATTCCATTCCGGGGCCAAAATTCCGCCACGGAGCATGTGTACTAGTACACCAATTGTCGTACCCCTTGGGTAGGACGCGATATTGTTCGCTCGGCGATCAGAACCGCCCGCAAGGCCCCAATTCGGAATCGGCACTTCGACTCTATTGGCACACGGTCACATTCAGAGATTTCCGGTCCGGCGTCCAAATTCCTCTTCGGAGCGTGGTCGCGAGCTGCGATGCGATCACATACAGACACCCCTTCGCTGAATGGGCATAACATTCGTTCGGTTATCAGAATCGCTTATAAGACCCCAATTCGGAATTGACACTCAGAGGGCTCGTCACCCGCTTATCGCCTTAAGCAATAAGACGTCGTTCCACGGTCGAAAAATCTTCATTTCGCACTCCAAAATTGCGATTCTAGCAGACTATCTCCCGATTCCAAGGTTTTCTGGCAGTTGAACCCCCTCGATTACGCGAATCGCTGGGGGGTAAACAGATGGAGTCGGCTATCACGGCGATCGAAAGTCATGTTCAAGTCGGCTCGAGATCTCCACCCCAAATCATAGATATGGGTGCACGAACATCGCCGATATAGTGACCCCTCCGATTTATTTCCACTCCTTTAGCGAAAGAACTGGGCATTACTTTCCGCCGGGCATCGGAATCGCTTATGTGACCACAATTCGGAATTGGCACTCTGAGACAGTCGACATGTGCTGGTTTTGCGGAATTCCGTTTCGGGGCCGAAATTCCACCACGGAGCCTGTGTATTAGTACACCGATGTCGTATCCCTTGGGTAGAAGGGGATAATTATTCGCCCGGTGATCGGAACTGCACGCGAGGCCCCAATTCGGAATCGGCACTTCGACCGGGGTCGGCACAAGGTTGCATTCGGAGATTTCTAGTCCGGCGCCCAAATTCCTCTCTGGGAGTGTGGTCGCGGGCTGCCGATGCGATCGCATACGGACACCCCTTCGCTCAAACGGGCATAACTTTCCGCTCTGTTATCATAATCATTTATAAGACCCAATTCGGAATCTCGGCACTCAATGGCGCCCGCGCTCCCTTATCGCCTCAGGCAATAAGACGTCGTTTTGGGGTTGAAAATCTTCATTTTGCACTCCGAAATTGTGATTCCAGCTGACGATCTCCCCGATTCCATGGTTTTCTGGTTTTAGCGCCTCCCTCGATTACGCGAATTGCTGGCGGGGCCAACACACGGAGTCGGCCTATCACGGCGATCGGAAGTCGTGTTCAACTCGGCTCGAGATCTCCACACTAGATCGTAGATATGGGTGCACGAACACGCCGATATAGTCACCCTCTCCGGTTTATTCACACTCCTTCATCGAAGGAACTGGGCATTACTTTCCGCCAGGCATCGGAATCACTTTTATGACCACAATTCGGAATCGACACTCTGAGACGGTCGATAGGGTGCTGGTTACGCGGAATACCGTTCTGGGAACGAAATTCCACCGCGGAGCGTGTGTACTAGTACATCGATTGTCATACACCTTGGGTAGGACGCGAATATTTGTTCGCCCGGCGATCAGAACTGCCGCGAGGACCCAATTCGAAATTACACTTCGACCGGTCGGCACAAGGTCGCATTCGGAGATTTCCAGTCTGGTGCCCAAATTCCTCTCCGGGAGTGTGGTCGTGGGCTACCGATGCGATCACATATGGACACCCCTTCGCTCAAACAGGCATAACTTTCCATTCGGTTATCAGAATTGCTTATAGGACGCCAATTCGGAATCGGCACTCAGAGGCGCCCGTCGCTTCCTTATTGCCTCAGGCAATAAAATGTCATTTTAGGATTGAAAAACCTTCATTTTGCACTATGAAATTGCGATTCCAGCCGATGATCTCCCTGATTCCAAGGTTTTCTGGCAGTAGCGCCTCCCTCGATTACGCGAATCGCTGGCGGGGCCAACACATGGAGTTGCCTATCACGGCGATCGGAAGTCATGTTCAACTCGGCTCGAGATCTCACCCTGTTCGTAGATATGGGTGCACGAACATCGCTGATATAGTCACCCCCTCCAGCTTATTCCCACCCCTTCAGCGAAAGAACTGGGCATAACTTTCCGCCATGGCATCGGAATCGCTTATGTGACCACAATTCAGAATCGGCACTCCGAGACGGTCGACAAGGTGTTAGTTTCGCGAAATTCTGTTCGGAGCCAAAATTCCACCACAGAGTGTGTGCACTAGTACACCGATTGTCGTACCCCTTCGGTAGGATGCAGATATTTGTTTGCCCGACGATCGGAACTGCCAGCGAGGCCCTAATTCGGAACTTGACCTGGTCGGCACAAGGTTGCATTCGGAGATTTTCAGTCCGGCGCTCAAATTCCTCTCCGAGAGAGTGGTCGCGGGCTGCGATGCGATCGCATATGGTCACCCCTTCTCTCAAATGGGCATAACTTTCGGCTCGGTTATCAGAATAGCTTATAAGATCCCAATTCGGAATTGGCACTCAGAGGCACCCGTCGCCACCTTATAGACTAAGGGGATACGACATCGTTTCGGGGTCGAAAACCCTTCATTTCGCACTCTGAAATTGCGATTTCAGCCGACGATATCTCCAATTCTAAAGCTTTATGGTAGTAGCACCTCCCACGATTACGCGAATCGCTGGCGGGGCCAACACACGGAGTCGGCCTATCACGGCGATCGGAAGTCGTGTTCAACTCGGCTCGAGATCTCCACCCCAGGTCGTAGATATGGGTGCACGAACATCGCCGATATAGTCACCCCCTCCGGTTATTCACACTCCTTCAGCGAAGGAACTGTGAATAACTTTCCGCCAAGGCATCAGAATCGCTTATGTGACCAAAATTGGAATAGGCACTCCGAGACGGTCGACAGGGGGCTAGTTTCGTTGAATTTGTTTGGGGCCGAAATTCCATCGCGGAGCGTGTGTACTAGTACACAGATTGTCGTACCCCTTGGGTAGGAGTGATAACTTGTTCGCCCGGCAATCGGAACCGCCCGCAAGGCACCAATTCGGAATCGGCACTTCGACCGGGTCGACACAAGGTCGCATTCAAAGATTTCCGGTTCTGGCTCCCAAATTCCTCTCTGGGAGAGTGGTCGCGGGCTGCCGATGCCGATGCTAATAAGACCCCAATTCGGAATCGGCACTCAGAGGCGCCCATCGCCCCGTTAGTTCCTCAGGCAATAAGACGTCGTTTCGGGGTCGAAAAACCTTCATTTCACACTCTGAAATTGTGATTCCTGCCGACGATCTCCCCGATTTCAAGGTTTTCTGGCAGTAGCACCTCGCTCAATTACGCGAATCGCTGGCGGGGCCAACATATGGAGTCGCCTATCACGGCGATTGTAAGTCGTGTTCAACTCAGCTCGAGATCTCCACCCCAGTTCGTAGATATGGGTGAACGAACATCGCTGATATAGTCACCCCTGCCGGTTTTTCACACTCCTTCAACGAAAGAACTGGGCATAACTTTTCGCCCGGGCATCGGAATAGCTTATGTGACCACAATTCAGAATCGGCACTTCGAGACAGTCGACATGGTGCTAGTTCGCGAAATTATGTTTCGGGGCTGAAATTTCGCTGCGGAGCGTATGTACTAGTACACCGATTGTCGTACACCTTGGGTAAGACGCGGATATTTATTCGCCCAGCGATCAGAACCGTCTGCGAGGCCCCAATTCGGAATCGGCACTTCGACCAAGTCGGCACAAGGTCTCATTCGGATATTTCTGGTCTGGCACCCAAATTCCTCTCGGGGAGCGTGGTCACGGGCTGCCCATGCGATCGTATACGGACACCCCTTCGCTCAAACAAACATAACTTTCCGTTCGGTTATCAGAATCGCTTATAAGACCCTAATTGGAATCGGCACTCAGAGGCGCCCGCCACCTCCTTATTGCCTCAGGCAATAAGATGTCATTTCGGGATCGAAAAACCTTCGTTTCCCACTCCGAAATTACGATTCCAGCCGATGATCACCCCGATTCCAAGGTTTTCTGGCAGTAGTGCCTCGCTCGATTACGCGAATTGCTGGCAGGGCCAACACATGGAGTCACCTATCACGTCGATCGGAAGTCGTGTTCAACTCGGCTTGAGATATCCACCCCAGTTCGTAGATAGGGTGCACGAACATCGCTAATATAGTCACCCCTCCGGTTTATTCGCACTCCTTCAGCGAAAGAACTGGGCATAACATTCCGCCCGGGCATCGGAATCACTTATATGACCACAATTTGGAATCGACACTCCGAGATGGTCGACATGGCGCTGGTTTCACGGAATCCATTCCGGGACCGAAATTCAGCCGTGGAGCGTGTGTATAGTACACCGATTGTCCGACCCTTCGTAGGACGCAGATATTTGTTAGCTCGGTGATTGAAACCGCCCGCGAGTCCCCAATTCGGAATCGTCACTTCCACCTGGTCGGCACAAGGTCGCATTCGGAGATTTCCAGTCCGACGCCCAAATTCCTCTCCGGGAGCATGGTCGATGGCTGCCGATGCGATCGCATTCGGACACCCCTTCGCTCAAACGGGCATAACTTTTCGTTTGGTTATCAGAATCGCTTATAAGACCCCAATTTGGAATCAGCACTCAGAGACGCCCCTCACCTCCTTATCGCCACAATGATAAAACATCGTTTCATGGTCAAAAAACCTCTGTTTCACACTCTGAAATTGCAATTCCAGCTGACGATCTCCCTGATTCCAAGGTTTTCTGGTATTAGTGCCTCCCTCGATTACGCAAATCGCTAGCGGGGCAACACATGTAGTCCGCCTATCACAACGATCGGAAGTCGTGTTCAACTCCGCTCGAGATCTCCACCCCAGGTCGTAGATATGGGTGCACGAACGTCGCCGATATAGTCACCCCCTCCAGTTTTTCCCACCCCTTCATCGAAAGAACTGGGCATAACTTTCCGTCGGGTCTTCAGAATCGCTTAAGTGACCATAATTCAGAATCGGTACTCCGAGACAGTCGACAAGGTGCTGGTTTGGCGGAATTCCATTTTGGGGCCAAAACTACGCCACGGACTATGTGTACTAGTACACCGATTGTCGTACCCCTTGGGCAAGATGCAGATATTTGTTCGCCCGGCAATCGGAACTGCCCGCAAGGCCCCAATTCGAATCGGCACTTCGACTCGGTCGGTACAAGGTCGCATTCGGAGATTTCCAGTCCGACGCCCAAATTCCTCTCCAGGAGCGTGGTCGCGGGCTGGCGATGCGATCGCATACGAACACCCTTTCGCTCAAATGGGCATAACTTTCCGCTTGGTTATCAAAATAGCTTATAAAACCCAATCGTAATCGGCACTCAGAGGCGCCCGTCGCCCCCTTATTGCCTCAGGCGATAAGACGTCATTTCTGGGTCGAAAAAACCTTCATTTCGCACTCTGAAATTGTTATTCCAACCAATGATCTCCTAGATTCCAAGGTTTTCTGCTATTAGCGCCTCCCTCGATTACGCGAATCGCTGGCGGAGCCAACACACGGAGTCGGCCTATCACGACGATCGGAAGTCGTGTTCAACTCGGCTCGAGATCTCCACCCCAGGTCGAAGATATGGGTGCACGAACATCGCCGATATAGTCACCCCCTCCGGTTTTATCCACTCCTTCAGTGAAAGAACAGGGTATAACTTTACGCCCGGGCATCGGAATCGCTTATGTGACCACAATTCGGAATCGGCACTCTGAGACGGTCGACAAGGCATTGGTTTCGCAGAAATCCATTTCGGGGCCGAAATTGCGCCGCGGAGTGTGTGTACTAGTACACCGATTGTCGTACACCTTGGGTCGGACGTGGATATTTGTACGCCCGACGATCGGAACTGCACGCGGAGCCCTAATTCAGAATGGGCACTTCGACCCGGTCGGCACAAGGTCGCATTCAGAGATTTCCGGTCTGGCGCCCAAATTCCTCTCTGGGATTGTGGTCGCGGGCTACCGATGCGATCGCATATGGACACCCTTTCGCTCAAACGGGCATAACTTTCTGCTCGGTTATCAGAATCGCTTATAAGACCCCAATTTGGAATCAGCACTCAGAGGCGCCCGTTGCCCCCTTATCACCTCAGGCAATAAGACATCTTTTCGGGGTGAAAAAAACTTTCGTTTTGCTCACCGAAATTGCGATTCTAGCTGACGATCTCCCCGATTCAAAGGTTTTCTGTTATTAGCGCCTCCCTCGATTACACGAATCGCTGGTGGGGCCAATACACGGAGTCGGCCTATCACAACGATCGAAAGTCGTGTATAACTGGGCTCGAAATCTCCACTCCAGTCGTAGATATGGGTGCACGAACATCGCCGATATAGTAACCCCTCCGGTTTATTCACACTCCTCAGCGAAAGAACTGGATATAACTTTCCGCCCGGGCATCGGAATCGCTTATGTGACCACATTTCGAATCGACACTCTGAGATGGTCGACAGGACAATGGTTTCATAGAATTCCATATCGGGGCCAAAATTCTGCAACGGAGTGTGTCTACTAGTACACAGATTGTCGTACCGCTTGGGTAGGACGCGGATATTTGTTCGCCGGATGATCGAAACCGTCCGCGAGGCCCCAATTCGGAATCGACACTTCGACCCGATCGACACAAGGTCACATCAGAAATTTCCGGTTCAGCGCCCAAATTCCTCTCCAAGAGCGTGGTCCGCGGGATGCCGATGCGATCGCATACGGACACCCCTTCGCTCAAACGGTCATAACGTTCAGTTCGGTTATCAGAATCGCTTATAAGACCGCAATTCAGAATCGGCACTCAGAGGCGCCCGCGCCCCTTATCGTCTCAAGTGATAAGACATCATTTCGGGGTCGAAAAACCTTCGTTTCGCACTCTGAAATTTTGATTCCAGGCGACGATCTCTCCGATTCCAAGGTTTTCTGGTATTAGCACCTCCCTCGATTACGCGAATCACTGGCGGGGCCAACACATGGAGTCAGCCTATCACGGCGATTGGAAGTCTTGTTCAACTCGGCTCGAGATCTCCACCCCAGGTCGTAGATATGGGTGCACGAACATCGCCGATATAGTCACCCCCTCCGGTTTATTCCCACTCCTTCAGCGAAGGAACTGGGCGTTACTTTCCGTCCGAGCATCGGAATCGCTTATGTGACCACAATTCAGAATTGGCACTCTGAGACAGTCGACAGGGCGCTGGTTTCACGGAATTCTGTTTCGGGGCCGAAATTCCTCTACGGAGCGTGTGTACTAGTACACCGATTGTCGTTACCGCTTGGGTAGGATGCGAATATTTGTTCTCCCGGCGATCGGAACTGCCCGCGATGCCCCAATTCAGAATCGACACTTCGACCTGTTTGGCAGAAGGTCACATTTAGAGATTTCCGGTCCGGCACCCAAATTCCTCTCCAGGAGTGTGGTCGCGGGCTGCCGATGCGATCGCAAATAGACACCCCTTAGCTCAAACGGGCATAACTTTCCGTTCAGTGATAAGAATCGATTATAAGATCCGATTTGGAATCAGCACTCAGAGCGCCCCTCCGTCGTCCATTTAGCACCTCAAGTAATAATATGTCGTTTCGGGGTCGAAAAACCTTTGTTCGTACTCGAATTTGCGATTCTCGCCGACGAACACCCCAATTCCATGGTTTTCTGGCAGTAGCACCTCCCTCGATTACGCGAAACGCTGGCGGGTCCAACACACGGAGTCGACCTATCACGGAAATCAGAAGTCGTGTTCACTTGGCTCGAGATCTCCACCCCAGTCATAGACATGGGTACACGAACATCGCCGATATAGTCACCCCTCCAGTTTATTCACACTCCTTCAGTGAAAGAACTGGGCATAACATACCGCCTGGGCATCGGAATCGCTTATGTGACTTCAATTCGGAATCGGCACTTTGAGACGGACGACATGGCGCTGGTTTCACGGAATTCCGTTCTGGGACCGAAATTCCGCCACGGAGCGTGTGTACTAGTACACCGATTGTCGTACCCCTTGGGTAGGACGCGTATATTTATTCGCTCGGCGATAGGAACCATCCGCGAGGCCCCAATTCGGAATCGACACTTCGACCCAGTTGGCACAAGGACGCATTCAGAGATTTCCGGTACAGCGCCCAAATTCCTCTCTGGGAGCGTGGTCACAGGCTGCCGATGCGATCGCATACGAACACCCATTCGCTCAAACGGGCATAACTTTCTGTTCGGTTATCAAAATCTCTTATAAGACCCCAATTCGAAATCGGCACTCAGAGGCGCTCGTCGCCCGCTT
This sequence comes from Colocasia esculenta, assembly GCA_014218235.1. Classification (NCBI taxonomy): domain Eukaryota; kingdom Viridiplantae; phylum Streptophyta; class Magnoliopsida; order Alismatales; family Araceae; genus Colocasia; species Colocasia esculenta. Next base: position 17,933,445 of record CM024753.1, on the reverse strand, counting down.
ATCGCCTTAGGCAATAAGACGTCGTTCCGGTGTCAAAAAACCTTCGTTTCGCACTCCAAAATTGCCACTCCAGACGACGATCTCCCCGATTCCAAGATTTTCTGGCAATCGCGCCTCACTCAATTACGTGAATCGCTGGCGGGGCGAACAGATGGAGTCGGCCTATCACGGCGATCGGACGTCGTGTTCAACTCGACTCGAGTTATCCACCCCAGGTCGTAGATATGGGTGCACGAACATCGCCGATATAGTCACCCCCTCCGGTTTACTCACTCTCCTTCAGCGAAAGAACTGAGCATAACGTCCGCCCGGGCATCGGAATCGCTAATGTGACCACAATTCAGAATCGGCACTCTGAGACGGTTGATAGGGCGCTGGTTTCGTGGAATTCTGTTTCGGGTCCGAAATTCCACACGAAGCGTGTGTACTAGTACACAGATTGTCGTACCCCCTGGGTAGGACGCGAATATTGTTCGCCCGGCGATCGGAGCTACCCGCGAGGCGCCAATTCGGAATTGGCACTTCGACCTGGTCGGCACGAGATCGCATTCGGAGATTTCCGGTGCGGCGCCCAAATTCCTCTCCGGGAGTGTGGTCACGGGCTGCCGATGCGATCGCATACTGAAACCCCTTCGCTCAAACGGGCATAACTTTCCGCTCAGTTACTCAGAGGCGCCCGTTCTCCCCGTTATCGCCTCAGGTGAGAAGACGTCGATTGATGGTCGAAAACCATCGTTTCCCACTATGAAATTGCAATTCCAGTCGATGATCCCCGATTCCAAGGTTTTCTGGTAGTAGTGCCTCCCTCGATTACGCGAATCGCTGGCGGGGCCAACACATGGAGTCGGCCTATCATGGCGATCGGAAGTTGTGTTCAACTCGGCTCGAGATCTCCACCCCAGGTCGTAGATATGGGTGCATGAACATCATCGATATAATTACCTCTTCGGTTTATTCACACTCCTTCAGCGACAGAACTGGGCATAACTTTCCGCCCGGGCATCGGAATCGCTTATGTGACCACAATTTGGAATCGACACTCTGAGGCGGTCGAAAGGTTGCTGGTTCGTGGAATTCCGTTCCGAGGCCGAAATTCTGCCACGGGACGTGTGTACTAGTACACATATTGTCGTACCCCTTGGCATTTCGACCCGGTTGGCAGAAGGTGGCATTCAGAGATTTTCGGTATGGCGCCAAAATTTCTCTCTGGGAGCGTGGTCGCGGGCTGCCATTGCGATCGCATACGGACACCCCTTCGCTCAAACGGACATAACTTTCCGCTCGGTTATCAGAATCGCTTATAAGACCCCAATTCGGAATCGGCACTCAGAGGCCCCCGTTCTAGCCTTATCGACTCAAGCAATAAGACGTCATTTTGGGGTCGAAAACCTTTGTTTCGCACTCCAAAATTGTGATTCCAGTCGACGATCTCCCCGATTCCAAGGTTATCTGGCAGTAGCGCATCCCTCGATTACGCGAATCGCTGGCGGGGCCAACACATGGAGTCGGCCTATCACGACGATCGGAAGTCGTGTTCAACTCGGCTCGAGATCTCCATTCCAGGTGGTAGATATGGGTGCACGAATATCGCCGATATAGTTACCCAATCCGATTTATTCCCACCCCTTCAGCAAAAGAACTGGGCATAACTTTCCACCCGGGCATCGAAATCGCTTATGTGACCACAATTCTGAATCGGAACTCCGAGACGGTCGACAGGATGCTGTGTTTCGTGGAATTCCGTTCAGGGCCGAAATTCCACCACGGAGCGTGTGTACTAGTACACCGATTGTCGTACCCCTTGGGTAGGATGCGAATATTTGTTCGCCTGGCGATCGGACCGCCCGTGAGGCCCCAATTCGGAATTGGCACTTCGACCCAGTCGACACAAGTTGCATTCAGAGATTTCTGGTCCGCACCCAAATTCCTCGCCGGGAGCGTGGTCGCGGACGGTTGATGCGATCGCATACGGACACCCCTTCGCTTAAACGGGCATAACTTTCAGCTCGGTTATCAGAATCGCTTATAAGTCCCCAATTCAGAATCGGCACTCAGAGGCGCCCATCGCCCCTTATCAAATCAGGCTAAGACGTTTTGGGGTCGAAAAACCTTCATTTCTCACTTCAAAATTGTGATTCCATCTGACGATCTCCCCGATTCCAAGGTTTTCTGGCAGTAGCGCCTCCCTCGATTACGCGAATCGGTGGCAGGGCCAACAGATGGAGTCGGCCTATCACCGCAATCAGAAGTAGTGTTCAACTCGGCTGGAGATCTCCACCCCTGGTCGTAGATATGGGTTCACGAACATCGCCGATATAGTCACCTTCTTCGGTTTATTCACACTCCTTCAGCGAAAGAACTGGGCATAACTTTTCGCCCAGGCATCGGAATCGCTTATGTGACCACAATTTGGAATCGGCACTCTGAGACGGTCGGCAGGGTGTTGGTTCGTGGAATTCTATTCCGAGGCCAAATTCTGCCACGGAGCGTGTGTACTAGTACACCAATTATCGTACCCCTTGGGTAGGATGCGAATATTTGTTCGCCCAGCGATTGGAACCGCTCGTGAGGCCCCAATTCGGAATTGGCACTTTGACCGGTCGGCACTAGGTCATGTTCAGAGATTTCCAATCTGGCGTCCAAATCCTCACGGGAGCGTGGTCGTGGGCTGCCGATGCGATCGCATACGGACACCCCTTCGCTCAAACGGGCATAACATTCCGCTCGATTATCAGAATCGCTTATAAGACCCCAATTCAGAATCGGCACTCAGAGGCGTCCGTCGCTCCCTTATCGCCTCGGACAATAAAACGTCATTTCGGGGTCGAAAAGCCTTCATTTCGCACTCCGAAATTGCGATTCCAGCTGACGATCTCTCCGATTCCACGGTTTTCTGGTATTAGCGCCTCCCTCGATTACGCAAATCGCTGGCGGAGCCAACACACGGAGTAAACCTATCACAGCGATCGGAAGTCGTGTTCAACTCGGCTCGAGATCTCCACCCCAGGTCATAGATATGTGTGCACGAACATCGCCGATATAGTCACCCCCTCCGATTTATTCCCACCCCTTCAGCGAAAGAACTAGACATAACTTTCCACTCGGGCAACGGAATCGCTTATGTGACCGCAATTCGGAATCGGCACTCCGAGACGGTCGACAGGGTGCTAGTTGCGGAATTCCGTTCGGGGCCGAAATTCTGTTGTGGAGCGTGTGTACTAATACACTGATTGTCGTACCCCTTGGGTAGGATGTGGATTTTTGTTCGCCCGGCGATCGGAACCGCCCGCGAGGTCCCAATTCGGAATCGCCACTTCGACCTGGTCGGCACAAGGTCACATTTGGAGATTTCCAGTCTGGCGCCCAAAATCCTCTCCAGGAGCGTGCTCGGGGTTGCCGATGCGATCGCATACGGACACCCCTTCGCTCAAACGGGCCAAACTTTCCACTCAGTTCATCAGAATCGCTTATAAGACCCCAATTCAGAATCGGCACTCAGAGACGTCCGTCGCCCCCTTATCGCCTCAAGCGAGAAGACATCATTTTGCGGTTGAAAACCTTCGTTTCTCACTCTAAAATTGCAATTCCAGCCGATGATCTCCCTGATTCCAAGGTTTTCTGGCAGTAGCGCCTCCCTCTATTACGAGAATCGCTGGCGGTCAACACATGGAGTCGGCCTATCATGGTGATCGGAAGTCATGTTCAACTCGGCTCGAGATCTCCACCACAGGTCGTAGAAATGGGTGCACGAACATCGTCGATATAGTCCCCCCTCCGGTTTATTCCCAGTCCTTCAGCGAAAGAACTGGGCATACTTTCGCCCGGGCATCGGATTCGCTTATGTGACCAAAATTCGGAATGGACACTCTGAGACGGTCGACAGGGCGCTGGTTTCACGGAATTCTGTTTCGGGGCCGAAATTCCGTTATGGAGCGTGTGTACTAGTACACCGATTGCCGTACCCCTTGGGTAGGACGCGAATATTTGTTCGCTCGACGATCGGAACCACCCGCGAGGCCCCAATTCGGAATTGGCACTTCAACCTGGTCAGCACAAGGTCACATTCGGAGATTTCCGGTCCGGCGCGCAAATTCCTCTCCGGGAGTGTGGTCGCGGGCTGCCGATGCGATCGCATATGGACACCCCTTTGCTCAAACGGGCATAAATTTCCGCTCGATTATTAGAATCGCTTATAAGACCCTAATTCGGACTCGGCACTCAGAGGCGTCTGTCGCCCCCTTATAGCCTCAGGCAATAAGACGTTGTTTCGAGGTCGAAAAATCTTCATTTCGCACTCTAAAAATGCGATTCCCCCCGACGAACTCCCCGATTCAATGGTTTTCTCATAGTAGCGCCTCCCTCGATTACGTGAATCACTGGCGGGGCCAACACATAGAGTCGGCCTATCATGGTGATCGGAAGTTGTGTTCAACTCGGCTCGAGATCTCCACCCCAGGTCGTAGATATGGGTGCACAAATATCGCCGATATAGTCACCCCCTTCGGTTTATTCCCACTCCTTCAGCGAATGAACTGGACATAACTTTCCGTCCGGGCATCGGAATCGCTTATGTGACCACAATTCGGAATTGTCACTCTAAGACGGTCGACAGCACGCTGGATTTGTGGAATTCCAATTCGGGGCCGAAATTCTGCCACGGAGCGGGTGTACTAGTACATCGATTGTCATACCCCTTGGGTAGGATGCAGATATTTGTTTGCCCGGTGATCGGAACCGCCCGCGAGGTCCAAATTCGGAATCGGCACTTCAACCCGGTCGACACAAGGTCGCATTCGGAGATTTCCGGTCCGGCGCCCAAGTTTCACTCCGGGAGCGTGGTCGCGGGTTGCCGATGCGATCGTATATGGACACCCCTTCGCTCAAACAGACATAACTATCCGCTCGGTTATCAGAATCGCTTATAAGACCCAAATTCGGAATCGGCACTCAGAGGCGCCCGTCGCCCCTTTATTGTCTCTGGCGATAAGATGTCATTTCGGGGTCAAAAAACCTTCATTTTGCACTCTAAAATTACGATTCCAGCCGCCGATCTCCCCGATTCTAAGGTTTTCTAGTATTAGCATCTCCCTCAATTACGCGAATCAGTGGCGGGGCAACACACGGAGTCGGCCTATCACGGCCATCAGAACTCTTGTTCAACCCGCTCAAGATCTCCACCCCAGGTCATAGATATGGGTGCACGAACATCACCGATATAGTCACCCCCTCCGGTTTATTCCCACCCCTTAAGCGAAAGAACTTGGCATACTTTCTGCCCGGGCAACAGAATCGCTTATGTGACCACAATTCGGAATCGGCCTCCGAGACGGTCGACAGGGTGCTGGTTTCGTGGAATTCCATTCCAGTTCCGAATCCTTGTCGTGGAGCATGTGTACTAGTGCACTGATTGTCGTACCCTTTAGGTAGGACGCAGATATTTGTTCGCCCCGCGATCGGAACTGCCCGTGAGGCCCCAATTTGGAATTGACACTTCGACCTGGTCGGCACAAGGTCGCATTCACAGATTTTCGGTCCGGCACCCAAATTCCTCTCCGGGAGCGTGGTCGCGGGCAGCCGATGCTATCGCATACGGACACCCCTTCGCTTAAACGGGCATAACTTTCCGTTTGGTTATCAAAATTGCTTATAAGACCCCAATTCGGAATCGGCACTCAGAGACGCCTATTGCCTCCTTATCGCCTCAGGCGAGAGAAGTCGTTTCGTGGTCGAAATACCTTTGTTTCGCACTCTGCAATTGCAATTCCAGTCGACGATCTCCCCGATTCCAAGGTTTTATGGCAGTAGCACCTCCCTCGATTACGCAAATCGCTGACGGGGCCAACACATGGAGTCGGCCTATCACGGCGATCGGAAGTCATGTTCAACTCGGCTCGAGATCTCCACCACAGGTCGTAGATATGGGTGCACGAATATCGCCGATATAGTCACCCCCTCGGTTTATTCACACTCCTTCATCGAAAGAACTGGGCATAACTTTCCGTCCTGGCATCGGAATCGCTTATGTGACCACAATTTGGAATCGCCACTCTGAGACGGTCGACAGGGCGCTGGTTTCACGGAATTCTACTAGTACACCGATTGTCGTACCCCTTGGGTAGGACGCGAATATTGTTAGCCCTGCAATCAGAACCGCCCGCGAGGCCCCAATTCGGAATCGACACTTCGACCCGGCGGCAAAAGTCGCATTCGTAGATTTCTGGTCCGGTGCCCAAATTCCTCACCGGGAGCGTGGTCGCGGGCTGCTGATGCGATCGCATACGAACACCCTTTCGTTCAAATGGGTATAACTTTTCGTTCAGTTATCAGAATCGCTTATAAGACCCCAATTCAGAATCGGCACTTAGAGGTGCCCGTTGCCCGCTTATCGCATCAGGCAATAAGATGTCATTCGGGTAAAAAAAACCTTCGTTTCGCACTCTGAATTGCGATTCAGCCGATGATCTCCTCGATTGCATGGTTTTATGGTAGTAGCGCCTCCCTCGATTACGCGAATCGCTGGCGGGGCCAACAGATGGAGTCGGCCTATCACGGCGATCAGAAGTCGTGTTCAACTCGGCTCGAGATCTCCACACCAGGTCGTATATGTTTGTGCACGAACATCGCCGATATAGTCACCCCCTCCGTTTATTCACACTCCTTCAGAGAAAGGACTGGGCATAACTTTCCGCCCGGGCATTGGAATCGCTTATGTGACCACAATTAGAATCAGCACTCTGACGGTCGACAAGGCACTGGTTTCGCGGAATTCTATTCCGGGGTCGACAGGCACTGGTACTTGCACACCGATTGTCATACCCCTTAGGTAGGATGCAGATATTTGTTCACCCGGTGATCGAAACTGCTCGCGAGGCCCCAATTCGGAATCGACACTTCTATCCGGTCGGCTCAAGGTCGCATTCGGAGATTTCCGGTATGACGCCCAAATTCCTCTCTGGAGCGTGGTCGCGCGCTGCCGATGCGATCGCATACGGACACCCTATCGCTCAAATGGGGATACTTTCCGCTCGATTATCAGAATCGCTTATAAGACCCCAATTCGGAATCGACACTTAGAGGCATCCGTCGCCCCCTTATAGCCTCAGGCGATAATACATCGTTTTGGGGTCGAAAAACCTTCATTTCGCACTCCGAAAATGCGATTGCAGCCGACGATTTCCCCAATTCTAAGGTTTTCTGGCAGTATCACCTCCCTCGATTACGCGAATCACTGGCAGGGCCAACACATGGAGTCGGCCTATCACGGCAATCAGAAGTCGTGTTCAACTTGGCTCGATCTCCACCCTAGGTCGTAGATATGGGTGCACGAACATCGCCAATATAGTTAGAGGTGTTCAAATTATGATCCAAACCGAAAAACCGAACTGAACCAGCCAATTCGGTTCGGTTCGGTTCGGTTTGAGATATCACATAGTTCAGTTCGGTTTCAAGTCTCGGAACCGAAATGAACCGAATACCTATATATATTAATTAATAATATATTTGCATAGAAAAACTGCTTGTAGCGCAGTGGTTCGTTGCACTGGCGCGTGACCTCCCAATGGAGGTCGCGAGATCGAATATCGGTTTAAGCATTTTTTTTCTGCAGATTTTGAACGTAATATATGTATATAATTAATTAATACTACTTCTATACTAGAAGGCGCGTGTGGCGCAGTGGTTTGTACCTTGGCGGCGTCTCCTCCCACGGAGGCGCGAGTTCCAACCAACGATCCCATTTGGAAATCGGCACTCAGAGGCGCCCGTCGCTTCCTTATTGCCTCAGGAATAAAATGTCATTTTAGGATTGAAAAACCTTCATTTCGCACTTGAATTGCGATTCTAGCCGATGATCTCCCTGATTCCAAGGTTTTCTGCAGTAGAGCCCTCCCTCGATTACGCGAATCGCTAGCGGGGCCAACACATGGATCGCCTATCACGGCGATCAGAAGTCGTGTTCAACTCGGCTCGAGATCTCCACCCAATTCATAGATATGGGTGCACGAACATCGCCGATATAGTCACCCCCTCTTATTCCCACCCCTTCAGCGAAGAACTGGGCATAACTTTCCGCCCAGGCATCGGAATCGCTTATGTGACCACAATTCGGAATCGACACTCCGAGATGGTCGACAGGTGCTAGTGCTAGTTTCTCGAAATTCTATTCCAGAGCCGAAATTCCACCGCAGAGCGTGTGTACTAGTACACTGATTGTCGTACCCCTTCGGTAGGATGCGGACATTTGTTCGCCCGACGATCGGAACTGCCCGCGATGCTCCAATTCAGATCGACACTTCGACCCGGTCGGCACAAGGTTGCATTCGGAGATTTTCGGTCCGACGCCCAAATTCCTCTCCGGGAGCGTGGTCGCGGGCAGCCGATGCGATTGCATACAGACATCCCTTCTCTCAAACGTGCATAATTTTCGGCTCGGTTATCAGAATAGCTATAAGATCCCAATTCGGAATTGGCACTCAGAGACGCACGTCGCCCCCTTATAGACTAAGGGGATAAGACATCGTTTCGGGGTCGAAAACTTCATTTCGCACTCTGAAATTGCTATTTCAGCCGATGATCTCTCCGATTCCAAGGCTTTATGGTATTAGCTCCTCCACACGATTACGCGAATCGCTAGCAGGGCCACACCACACAGAGTCGGCCTATCACGGTGGATCGGAAGTCGTGTTCAACTCGGCTCGAGATCTCCACCCCAGGTCATAGATATGGGTGCACGAACATCGCCGATATAGTCACCCCCTCTAGTTTATTCACTCCTTCAGCAAAGGAACTTGGTATAACTTTCCGCACGGGCATCAGAATCGCTTATGTGACAAATTCAGAATCGACACTCTGAGACGGTCGACAGGCGCTAGTTTCGCAGAATTCTATTTCGGGGCCGAAATTCCATAGCGAGCGTGTGTACTAGTACACAGATTGTCGTACCCCTTGGGTAGGACGTGATATTTTTTGGCCCGGCAATCAGAACAGCCCGCGAAGCACCAATCGGAATCGGCACTTCGACCCTCGGCACAAGGTCACATTCGAAGATTTCCGGTTCGGCTGCCAATTCCTCTCTGGGAGTGGGGTCACGGCTGCCGATGCGATCGCATACAGACACCCCTCGCTCAACGGCATAAATTTCTGTCCAGTTATCAGAAATGCTAATAAGACCCCAATTGGAATCGGCACTCAGATGCGCCCTTCGTCCCCTTATCTCCTCAGGCGATAAGACGTCATTTTGGGGTCGAAAAACCTTCATTTCACACTTTGAAATTGTGTTTCCAGGAGACGATCTCCCCGATTCCAAGGTTTTTTGGCAGTAGCACCTCGCTCGATTACGCGAATCACTGGCGGGGCCAACATATGGAGTCGCCTATCACGGCGATTGGAAGTCGTGTTCAACTCGACTCGAGATCTCCACCTCAGTTCGTAGATATAGGTGCACGAGCATCGCGGATATAGTCACCCCCGCCGGTTTATTCACACTCCTTCAATGAAAGAACTAGGCATAACTTTTCGCCCGGGCATCAGAATCGCTTATGCGACCACAATTCAGAATCGGCACTTCGAGACTATCGACACAGTGCTAGTTTCGCGGAATTCTTTTGTGGGGCCGAAATCCGCCGCAAGCGTGTGTACTAGTACACCGATTATCGTACACCTTTGGTAAGACGCAGATATTTGTTCGCCCGACGATCAGAACCGCCCGCGAGGCCCCAATTCAGAAACGGTACTTCGACCCAGTCGGCACAAGGTCACATTTGGAGTTTTCTGGTCCGGCACCCAAATTCCTCTCGGGGAGCGTGGTCACGGACGGCCGATGCGATTGCATACGGACACCCCTTCGCTTAAATGAACATAACTTTCCGTTCGGTTATCAGAATCGCTTATAAGACCCCAATTTGGAATCGGCACTCAGAGGCGCCCGCCGCCTCCCTATTGCCTCGGGCAATAAGATGTCATTTCAGGATAAAAAAACCTTCGTTTCCCACTCCGAAATTACGATTCCAGTCGATGATCACCCCGATTCCAAAGTTTTCTAGCAGTAGCGCCTCGCTCGATAACACGAATCGCTGGAGGGGCAAACACATGGAGTCGCCTATCACGGCTATCATAAGTCGTGTTCAACTCGGCTCGAGATCTCCACCCCAGTTCATTGATAGGGTGCACGAACATCGCTGATATAGACATCCTCTCCGGTTTATTCACACTCCTTCAGCGAAAGAACTGGGCATACATTCCACCCGGGCATCAGAATCGCTTATGTGACCACAATTCGGAATCGACACTTCGAGATGGTTTGACATAGTACTGGTTCGCGGAATTCCATTCGGGGGCCGAAATTCAGCCGTGGATCGTGTGTACTAGTACACCGATTGTCGTACCCCTTGGGTAGGACGCGGATATTTGTTAGCCCCGTGATCGAAACCGCACGCAAGGCCCTAATTTGGAATCGGCACTTCGACCCGGTCGGCACAAGGTCACATTCAGAGATTTTCGGTCCAGCGCCCAAATTCCTTTCCAAGAGCGTGGTCGCGGGCTGCCGATGCGATCGCATACGGACACCCCTTCGCTCAAACGGTCATAACGTTTCGTTGGTTATCAGAATCGCTTATAAGACCCCAATTTGGAATCGGCACTCAGAGGCGCCCGTCGCCCCCTTATCGACTCAGGTGACAAGACGTCGTTTCGGGGTCGACAAACCTTTGTATCGCACTCTGAAATTGTGATTCCAGGCGACGATCTCCCCGATTCCAAGGTTTTCTGGTATTAGCACCTCCCTCGATTACGCGAATCACTGGCGGGGCCAACACATAGAGTCAGCCTATCACGGCGATCGGAAGTCATGTTCAACTCGGCTAAAGATCTCCACCCCAGGTCGTAGATATGGGTGCACGAACATCGTCGATATAGTCACCCCCTCCAGTTTATTCCCACCCCTTCAGCGAAAGAATTGAGCATAACTTTCCGTCGGGGCATCAGAATCGCTTATGTGACCACAATTCGGAATCGGCACTCCGAGACGGTCGACACGGTGCTGGTTTTACGGAATTCCATTTTGGGACCAAAATTCTGCCACGGAGCGTGTGTACTAGTACACCGATTGTCGTACCCCTTGGGTAGGATGTAGATATTTGTTTGCCCGGTGATTGGAACCGCCTGCTAGGCCCCAATTCGGAATCGATACTTCGACCCGGTCGGCACAAGGACACATTCGGAGATTTCCGGTCGGGCGCCCAAATTCCTCTCCGAGAGTATGGTCGCAGGCTGCCGATGCGATCGCATACAGACACCCCTTCGCTCAAACGGGCATAACTCTCCACTCGGTTATCAGAATCGCTTATAAGACCCCAATTTGGAATCGGCCCTCAGAGCCGCCTGTCGCCCCCTTATTGCCCCTGCGATAAGATGTCATTTCCGGGTCGAAAAATCTCCGTTTCACACTCCGAAATTGTGATTCCAACCAACGATCTCGTAGATTCTAAGGTTTTCTTGTATTAGCGCCTCCCTCGATTACGCGAATCGTTGGCGGGGCGAACACATGGAGTCGGCCTATCACGGCGATCGGAAGTCCTGTTCAACTTGCTCGAGATCTCCACCCCAAGTCGTGGATATGGGTGCACGAACATCACCGATATAGTCACCCCCTCCGGTTTATTCACACTCCTTCAGCGAAAGAACTGTGCATAACTTTCCGCCCGGGCATCGGAATCGCTTATGTGACCACAATTCGGAATCGACACTCTGAGATGGTCGAGAGGCACTGGTTTCATAGAATTCCATTCCGGGGTCGAAATTTCACCGCAGAGCGTGTGTTATACACCGATTGTCGTACACCTTGGGTAGGATGCAGATATTTGTTCGCCCGGTGATCAAAACTGCGCGCGAGGCCCCAAGTCGGAATCGGCACTTCAACCCGGTCGACACAAGGTCGCATTTAGAGATTTCCGATCCGGCACCCAAATACTCTCCAGAAGCGTGGTCGCGGGTTGCCGATGCGATCGCATACGGACACCCATTCGCTCAAACGGGTATAACTTTCCGTTCGGTCATCAAAATCGCTTATAAGATCGCATTTCGGAATCGGCACTCAGAGCCGCCCGTCGCCCCCTTATCGCCTCAGGTGATAAGATGTCATTTTGGGATCGAAAAACCTTCGTTTCGCACTCCGAAATTGTGATTCCTACCAACGATCTCAAGATTCCACGGTTTTTTGGTATTAGCGCCTCCCTCGATTACGCGAATCACTGACGGAGCCAACACACGGAGTCGGACTAACACGGCGATCGGAAGTCATGTTCAACTCGGCTCGAGATCTCCACCCCAGGTCGTAGATATGGGTGCACGAACATCGCCGATATAGGCACCCCCTCCGGTTTATTCACACTCCTTCAGCGAAAGAACTGGGCATAACTTTCCACCCGGGCATCAGAATCGCTTATGTGACCACAATTCAGAATCGACACTCTGAGGTGGTCGACAAGGCACTGGTTTCGCGAAATTCCGTTCCAGTGCCGAAATTCTGCCGCGGAGCGTGTGTACTAGTAGACCGTTTGTTGTACACCTTGGGAAGGATGCGAATATTTGTTCGCCCGGCGATCGAAACTGCCCGCGAGGACCCAATTCAGAATCGACACTTCGACCCAGTCGGCACAAGGTCGCATTCGGAGATTTTCGGTCTGGCGCCGAAATTCCTCTCCGGGAGCGTGGTCGCGGTTTGCCGATGCGATCGCATATGGACACCCTTTCGCTCAAACGAGCATAATTTTCCGCTCGATTATTAGAATCGCTTATAAGACCCCAATTCGGAATCAGCATTCAGAGGCGCCCGTCGACCCCTTATTGCTTAGGTGATAAGGCATCATTTTGGGGTCGAAAAACCTTCGTTTCGCACTACGAAATTGCCCTTCCAGTCGACGATCTCCCCGAGTCCAGTTTTTATGGTATTAGCACCTCCCTCGATTACGCGAATCGCTAGCGTGGCCAACACACAGAGTCATCCTATCACAGCGATCAGAAGTCGTGTTCAACTCGGCTCGAGATCTCCACCCTAGGTCATAGATATGGGTGCACGAACATCGCCGATATAGTCACCCCTCCGGTTTATTCCCACTCCTTCAGCGAAAGAACTGGGCATAACTTTTCGCCTGGAAATCGGAATCGCTTATGTGACCACAATTCGGAATCAGGACTCCGAGACAGTCGACAGGGCACTGGTTTCGTGGAATTCCATTTCGGGGCCGAAATTCCACTGCGGAGTGTATGTACTAGTACACCGATTGTTGTACACCTTGGGTAGGACGTGGATATTGTTCGCCCGGCGATCAGAATCGCCGCAAGGCCCAAATTCAGAATCGACACTTCGACCCGGTCGGCACAAGGTCGCATTTGGAGATTCCGGTATGGCCCCCAAATTCCTCTCCGGGAGCGTGGTCGGGATGCCTATGCGATCGCATACGGACACCCCTTCGCTCAAACGAGCATAACTTTCCGTTCGGTTATCAGAATCGCTTATAAGACCCCAATTCAGAATCGGCGCTCAGAGGCGCCCATCGCCCCCATATCGCCTCAGGCGATAAGACGTCATTTTTGGGTCGAAAAACCTTTTTTCGCACTCCAAAATTGGGATTCCAGCCGACGATCTTCCCGATTCTAAGGTTTTCTGGCAATCGCGCCTCACTCAATTACGCGAATCGATGGCGGGGCCAACATATGGAGTCAGCCTATCACGACGATCAGAAGTTGTGTTCAACTCGGCACGAGAGATCTCCACCCTATGTTGTAGATATGGGTGCACGAACATCGCCGATATAGTCACCCCTCCGGTTTATTCCCACCCCTTCAGCGAAAGAACTCGGCATAACTTTCAGCCCGGGCATCGGAATCGCTTATGTGACCACAATTCGGAATCGACACTCCGAGATGGTCGACAAGGTGTTGGTTTTGCGGAATTCCATTTTGGGGCCGAAATTCTGCCGGGTAGCGTGTGTACTAGTACACCGATTGTCGTACCCCTTAAGTAGGACGCAAATATTTGTTCGCACGGCGATCGAAACCGCCGGAGAGTCCCCAATTCAGAATCGGCACTTCGACCCGATCGACACAAGGTCGCATTTGGAGATTTCCGGTCCGGCACCCAAATTCCTCTACGGGAGCATGGTCGCGGGCTGCTGATGCGATCGCATATGGACACCCCTTCGCTCAAACGGGCATAACTTTCCGCTCGGTAATTAGAATCGCTTATAAGACGCCAATTCGGAATCGGCACTCAGAGGCGCCCGTCGCTGCCTTATTGCCTTTGGTGATAAGACATCGTTTCAGGGTCGAAAAACCTTCGTTTCGCACTCTGAAATTGCGATTCCATCCGACGATCTCCTCGATTCCAAGATTTTTGGCAGTAGTACCTCCCTCGATTACGGGAATCACTGGCGAGGCCAACACATGGAGTAGGCCTACCACGGAGATCGGAAGTCATGTTCAACTCGGCTCGAGATCTCCACCCCAGGTTGTAGATATGAGTGCACGAACATCATCGATATAGTCACCCCCTCTGGTTTATTCCCACCCCTTCAGCGAAAAAATTGGGCATAACTTCCGCCCGAGCATTGGAGTCGCATATGTGACAACATTTCAGAATCGACACTCTGAGACGGTCGACAGGGTGCTGGTTTCGCGGAATTCCGTTCTGGGGACAAAATTGCACCGCGGAGCGTGTGTACTAGTACACCGATTGTCGTACCCCTGGGTAGGACGCAGATATTTGTTCGCCGGCGATCAGAACCGCCCGCGACGCCCCAATTCGGAATTGGCACTTCGACCGGTCGACACAAGGTCCGGGGCCCAATTTCCTTTTTGGAAGCGTGGTTGCGGGCTGCCGATGCGATCGCAAACGGACACCCCTTCGCTCAAACAGACATAACTTCCGCTCGGTTATCAGAATCGCTTATAAGACCCAAATTCGGAATTGGCACTCATAGACGCCCATCGCCCACAATCTTTGCCTAGGCCATAAGACGTCATTTTAGGGTCGAAAAACCTTCGTTTCGCACTCCGAAATTGCGATTCCAGCCGATGATCTCCCCAATCCCGGTTTTCTAGCATTAGTGCCTCCCTCGATTACGCGAATCACTGGCGGGGCCAACACACGAGTCGTTCTATCATGGCGATCAGAACTCATGTTCAACTCGACTCGAGATCTCCACCCCATGTTGTAGATAGGGTGCACGAACATCGCCGATATAGTCACCACATCCGGTTTATTCCCACCCCTTCAGCGAAAAAACTGGGCATAACTTTACGCCCGGGCATCGGAATCGCTTATGTGATCACATTTCAGAATCGACACTCTGAGATGGTTGACAGGGTCATGATTTTACGAAATTCCGTTCCGAGGCCAAAATTGCACCGCAGAGCATGTGTACTTGTACACGATTGTCATATCCCTTGAGTAGGACGTGGATATTTGTTCGCCTGTCGATCAGAACCGCCCGCGAGGCCCCAATTCGGAATTGGCACTTCGACCTGGTCGACACAAGGTCCGGCGCCCAATTTCCTCAATGGGAGTGTGGGCGCGGGCTGCCGATGCGATCGCAGACGGACACCCCTTTGCTTAAACAGGCATAACTTTCCGCTCGGTTATCAGAATCGCTTATAAGACCCCAATTCGGAATTGGCACTCATAGACGCCTATCGTCCATTTATTGCCTCAGGCGATATGACGTCGTTTCGGGGTCAAAAAACCTTCGTTTCGTACTCTAAATTGCAATTCCAGCCGATGATCTCCCCATTCCAAGGTTTTCTAGCATTAGCGCTGTCATGCCCCGTCAATTTAGCAGCGGAATAAATCAGGGAGACATGAACATCATGTACGGTAACGTAAATTGCGCATACATTCGCAAATATTAGAGCAACTAATGAACAATAATTACAATAAATCATCATTTTATTGATAATTCATCTAAACTATTACAACCACTAATTAGAGCCAAAACATAGGGCTCAATGACTTCATTACATCTAGAAATGATAACTAAGCAACTAACTACTAACTCTAGGGTACTGGGGACAATCCATTGCTATGACTCAGGACGCTCATCACTCCAGTGCAATCACGTTGTTGTGTGTAAGGTCATCACCTGACTTACCTGAAAACACAATAACAAATAACGAAGGGTCATCGATACGCTCAGTAGGACTTATATCTCATTGTAACACAGGTTAACTAGAGAGAACGATCATGTATAGTCAAGAGAGTAATAGTACAAGATAACAATGAACGATAATACATTTTTCAAGAGTATACAAAATTAGGATGACAACATAACGTGATAGCGTGTAACAAGATAGTGTATAACAAGATAGCGTGTATCAAAATGACATGAAATAGGATAGCTTGTATCAAGGTGGCGTGTAACGAGATAGCTTGTAAAGAGATAGCGTGTAAAGAGATAACATGTAATGAGATAACGTGTATGGTTGCACCACGATGCACTAGTCACTTTGGGACAGTAGCCGTTTCACGATAGTAACGTATGTCTGAACTCCTCAGACTACTGTTATAACAGTTAGATGTCTAGCCAAAATAGTATAGTCAGAACCAGTGCAATGTAGAACACCGTCAATAGCCCCTGCAGGTATTTTCAGTGGCTCTCTGCCCCCAGGAATAGATTGGAGCCCCTCGGACACTCTCCGTGCCCTGCACTGTATGCTTTCGAGTCAGTAGGGTCACCGGACCCATATTATGGCGCTAGACAGTCATGTATAGTACAAGCAATGGGAGCCACAACAGCTCAAGAGTCTCAAGAGAGTACTAGATGAATATACGAGATAGTAGAGTGAACGTGAATGGATGAGAGTACAAGGATAGTAGATGAGATAGGGGTATAATAGTAAAACAACGATAAACCACGATAGTAATAGTTGCACAGTACCAGGTCGGGTACCGACAGTCTGGTAGAAGTCACATCTGCCCTACTAGCCGTGCTACGAACACAGGCTAGATGGTCCGGTGTGATCACAAGATAAGAGATAATCCACTAAGGCCATTTTGGATCGTACTGATCCCTAAGGGTATAACGGGATTTAAAGGTTACAACCAGCTCGTCAGCTAAAGAGGTACGCCAAAGTCAAGAAGACTTACGGAGGCCTTGACAAGGTGTCCCTGGCCCAGTCGAGAGTATTCCCGATGGAGAGGTGGTCCAAGTCAAGAGAAAGTGTGTAACGAAATGTTGTCCGTCTTGCCTCGAGTGCTCGAAGGCAGAGGGACGCGATAACGGTGTAACAAATCACGCGAATAAAATGAAGACATGTGTCATTTAAATAATAGAAAAATTAAGTAATTAGTTTCAATTAATTACCAGATACATTATTTTAATTTACTAAGGTTAATGGCAACATGATGGTTAAGTGTGTGCAAGTGTATGAAATCAAAAGAGCATGATGGATTGTGCACAAAGCTTTTAAATTAATTAGATTCATGCAATTTATTGCACATTAATATTTATTCAGATCAAATTATGAATAACAATGTTAATTAAGGCTAAACAATGGCTAATTAGCAAGTAGAATAAGGGAATATAAGCAATTTCGGGTTTTGGCTGGGTTTTTCTGTTAACGCAACAGGGGTACCCGTTGCGACTCCAGTCGCGACAAGGCGGCTGGGCGCGACAAGCGAACCGGCCGTCTGGCCCGTTCAAGGTGGATATCGCGGCGGCTTTGTCCGCCGCGTTCTCAATGTGACGTGATAGGCGGGGCGCGACCCGGCTGATATCGCGGCGGGTCGAGCCATCGCGTATCAGAACGGTCCAGCCATTTTTTCCCTTTTTCTAGGGCGTTTCCTATTTGATATAGGTCACTTGTAAATTCAATATAAAATCGTACGATGGTCCAAAAATCACGAAACCATTTTAAATGAAAATAGACACATAGATCTATCAACATATATAGTTAATTTGAAAATAGACAAGTTTTAGGCATGCTTTGATCGAGTTATTTTCATGACCTAAACATGTGCAGTCAAGGTTCAACAATTAATTAAACGATGGATACATGATGAAAAAATTCGAAACTAGAGGCTTTCAAAAGCTAACAAGATTTAGTATTTATGATAATTTTCTCATGTTATGAAGTCAAGTATGCACGAGGTTCACAAGCAAACATGAAGGGTCAGATGTATGGATCTGACAGGATTCAAAGAATTAATTCTCCCTCATGGGAGATCGAAATAGACTGAAACTAGAGGCGTTTATAGCTAATACGATGTAGTATTAATGAGAATTTTCTCATGGCATGGGGAAGAAGTATATACGGGGGTATAGAGTAAACATGAGAATTTACGTTCATGGTAACAACAGGTTTCAAGCAATTAATCGCCCAAATGGATGAGCAAAATACAACGAAATAAGAGGGCTTTTGAAGAGGTTCATGAATCTACTGAGGGTAATTTTTACACGAATTTAGCTTGAGAGATTGCCTACCTTTCATACGTTTAAGAAATCCTAGGGCTTGAAGACGAGGTAGAAGATGAAATCCTCTTGCTCCAAGCTCCTTCCTTCTTGCTCCTCTCGTCCTCAACTCCTCTCTTCATTCCCTAGAGCTTCATCAATGATCTATGGGTGGTAGGGTCGAATTAGGGTGTGTATGACTTGGTTTAAGAGTCATACTTTCTTAAAACTCCTGCTTCCCTTCAAACTCTTAATTTTTCCTTATTTATCCCTATTTCTTGCATTATCCCACCTAATAGGATAGATGAGAGGCTAATTTGTGGGCAAAGGTTTGGGTAAGGTAGGACTCTTTTTAGGACATTCATAAACCATTTTAGTATTTATCTTACCCTATTTTATTTATTATTAATAATTCCGAATTTCCACATTTATCTCCCCCTATTCTAGTATTTATCTACTAATTGCCTGGGGAGAGATCTAATTTCGTGGGTAATAAGTTAGGATAAGTTTAGGACTCTTTTTAGGGATTATATATGTCATTTAGTATTTATCTAATCCCTTTTTCTATTTATTACTATATTTAAACCGAATTTCACTTAATTAACTCCCATCTCATGGTTGACTCTTCATATTAGGGCCCAACAATCCATATTAGGACCATTAATAAAACCATTACTAATTTAACTAAATGGGTATTAATTTAATTCCAATTATTCACCTTTATCCTTATGTAAATCTATTTATCATACTTATTAATTACTTTTGTATAATTTTATTCACTTCAACATATTTATGCCAATATTTCTAATCTTCATCATTTGGGCTCTTACTCTTGGCCCCATAACTCAGTGAGCCTAATTGTACAACCCATGTTCTTACTTTACTTATTGAATTTTAATTATAATTTTATTAGAGAATTAATTCATGGGCCAAGATTGTCCATGGTCCATATATCATAATGGGCTATCGACCCATATTATTTAAAGTCTACCCACATTTTATTTTAATTTATAACCACTTTGGCTCATAAAATAATGGGTTCTCCGACTTATTTCTTAATTACGATAATAAGTCGCGTAAATTCTTAAACTGGTCTGAACGATTTTTATGTGCGCAAATTTCATGATGGATCATTAGAGAACATTATTTAAAGTATAACTATTATTTTTATGGAATTTTTATATGGGTTTATACGCATGTGATAATATTGCGTACCTTTTTAACTGGTTGAATTTATTAATTGATAAAATTTCAATTTATCCATAATGTTTAATTAATGGATTTTTCGGGGTACTACAAGCGCCTCCCTGGATTACGCGAATAACTGGCGGGGCCAACGCACGGAGTCGGCCTATCACGGCGATTGGAACTCGTATTCAACTCAGCTCGAGATCTCCACCCGAGGTCGTAGTTATGGGTGCACGAACATCGCCGATTTAGTCACGCCCTCCGGTTTATTCACACTCCTTCAGCGAAAGAATTGGGCATAACTTTCTGCCCAGGCATCGGAATCGCTTATGTGACCACAATTCGGAATCGGCACTCCGAGACGGTCGACAGAGCACTAGTTTCGCTGAATTCCGTTTCGGGGCCGAAATTCCGCCGCAGAGTGTGTGTACTAGTACACCGATTGTCGTACACCATGGGTAGGATGCGGATATTTGTTCACCCGGCGATCGGAATCGCCCACGAGGCCCCAATTCGGAATCAGCACTTTGACCCGGTCGGCATAAGAATGCATTAAGAGATTTTCAGTCCGGCGCCCAAATTCCTCTCCGAGTGCGTGGTCGCGGGCAGCCGATGCGATCGCAAACGGACACCCCTTCGCTCAAATGGGCATAACTTTCCGCTCGGTTATCAAAATCGCTTATAAGACCCCAATTCGGAATCGGCACTCAGAGGCACCCATCGCCTTTCATCGCCTCGGCGATAAGATGTCGTTTCGGGGTCGAAAAAATTTCATTTCGCTATCTGAAATTGCAATTCCAGCTGACGATCTCCCCGATTCCAAGTTTTTCTGGAATTAGCGCGTCCCTCGATTACACGAATTGCTGGTGGGGCCAACACACGGAGTCAGCCTATCACGGCGATTGGAAGTCATGTTCAACTCGGCTCGAGATCTCCACCCCAGGTCGTAGATATGGGTGCACGAACATCGCCGACAAAGTCACCCCCTCGGTTCATTCACACTCCTTCAGCGAAAGAACTGGGCATAACTTTCCGCTTGGGCATCGGAATCGCTTATGTGACCCCAATTCGAAATCAGCACTCCGAGACGGTCGACAGGGTCTTAGTTTCGCGGAATTTCGTTCAGGGGCGGAAATTCTGCCGCGGAACGTGTGTACTATTACACCAATTGTCACACACCTTGAGTAGGACGCGGATATTTGTTCGCCTGGCGATCGTAACCACCCGTGAGGCCCCAATTCAGAATCGACACTTTGATCTGGTCGGCACAAGGTTGTATTCGGAGATTTCAGGTCCGGCGCCCAAATTCCTCTCCGGATGCGTGGTCGCGGGTTGCCGATGCGATCGCAGACGGACACCCCTTCGCTCAAATGGGCACAACTTCTGCTCGATTTTCAGAATCACTTATAAGACCCCAATTTAGAATCGGCACTCAGAGGCGCCCGTCACCCCCTTATTGACTTTGGCAATAAGACGTCATTTTGGGGTCGAAAAAACCATCGTTTCGCACTCCAAATTTGCGATTCCAGTTGACAATCTCCCTGATTCCAAGGTTTTTGGCAGTAGCGCCTCACTCGATTATGCGAATCTCTGGCGAGGCCAACAAATGGAGTCGGCCGATCACGGCGATCGGATGTCGTGTTCAACTCGGCTTGAGATCTCCACCCCACATCGTAGATAGGGTTCACGAACATTGCCGATATAGTAACCCCCTCCAGTTTATCCCACCCCTCCAGAGAAAGAACTGGGCATAACTTTCCGCCTGGGCATCAGAATAACTTATGTGACCACAATTCAAAATCGACACACCCGAGACGGTCGACAGGGTGCTGATTCGCGGCATTCTATTCTGGTCCGAAGTTCCATCGTGGAGCTTGTGTACTAGTACACCGATTGTCATACCCCTTGGGTAGGACGCAGATATTGTTCACCTAGCGATCGGAACAGCCCACAAGGCCGCATTCGGAGATTTCCGGTTCGGCGCCCAAATTCCTATCCGAGAGCGTGGTCGCGGGCTGCCGATGCGATTGCATACGGACACCCCTTCTCTCAACGGGCATAACTTTCCGCCGGTTATCAGAATCCCTATTAAGACCCCAATTTGGAATCGGCACTCAGAGGCGCCTCGGCCCCTTATTGCCTCAGGCGATAAGATGTCGTTTCTGGGTAAAAAAAACCATCGTTTTGCACTCTGAAATTGCAATTCTAACCGATGATCTCCCTGATTTGAAGTTTTTCTGGCATTAGCGCCTCCCTTGATTACGCGAATCGCTGGTGGGGCCAGCACACGGAGTCGGCTTATCACGATGATCGGAAGTCGTGTTCACTCGCTCAAGATCTCCACCCCAGGTCGTAGATATGGGTGCACGAACATTGCCAATATAATCACCCCTCTGGTTTATTCACACTCCTTCAGCGAAAGAACTGGGCATAACTTTCCGCCCGGGCATCAGAATCGCTTATGTGACCACAATTCAGAATCAGCACTTCGAACGGTCGACAGGGCGCTGGTTTCACAGAATTCTGTTTCGAGGTCGAAATTCCGTTGCGGAGCGTGTGTACTAGTACACTGATTGTCGTACACCTTGGGTAGGACGCAGATATTTTTCGCCCGGTGACCGGAACCGCCCGCGAAGCCCCAATTCGGAATCAAGACTTCGACTCGGTCAGCACAAGGTCCATTCGAAGATTTTCGATCTGGCGCCGAAATTCCTTTCTGGGAGCGTGGTCTCGGGCTGCCGATGCGATCGCATACGGACACCCCTTCGCTCGAACGTGCATAACTTTCCGCTCGGTTATCAGAATCGCTTATAAGACCCTAATTCGGAATCGGCACTCAGAGGCGCCCGTCACCCCCTTATCCCCTTAGGCGATAGGATGTCGTTTCGGGGTCGAAAAACCATTGTTTCGCACTCCAAATTTGCGATTCCAGTTGACAATCTCCCTGATTCCAAGGTTTTTTGGCAGTAGCGCCTTCCTCGATTACGCGAATCTCTGGCGAGGCCAACAAATGGAGTCGGCTGATCACGGCGATCGGATGTCGTGTTCAACTCGGCTTGAGATCTCCACCCCACATCGTAGATAAGGGTGCACGAACATTGCCGATATAGTAACCCCCTCCAGTTTATTCCCACCCCTCCAGAAAAAGAACTGGGCATAACTTTCCGCCTGGGCATCAGAATCACTTATGTGACCACAATTCGAAATCGACACTCCGAGACGGTCGACAGGGTCCGGATTTCGCGGCATTCTATTCTGGGGCCGAAGTTCCATCGTGGAGCTTGTGTACTAGTACATCGATTGTCGTACCCCTTGGGTAGGACGCAGATATTTGTTCGCCTGGCGATCGGAACAGCCCACAAGGCTGCATTCGGAGATTTCCGGTTCGGTGCCCAAATTCCTATCTGGGAGCGTGGTCGCGGGCTGCCGATGGGATTGCATACGGACACCCCTTCTCTCAAACGGGCATAACTTTCCGCCTCAGTTATCAGAAATCACTTATAAGACCCCAATTCGGAATCGGCACTCAGAGGCGCCCATCGGCCCTTATTGCCTCAGGCGATAAGATGTCGTTTCGGGGTAAAAAAACCATCGTTTTGAACTCTGAAATTGCAATTCTAGCTGATGATCTCCCTCATTTGAAGTTTTTCTTCCTTCTTAGCGCCTCCTTGATTATGCGAATCGCTGGTGGGGCCAACACACGGAGTCGGCTTATCACGACGATCGGAAGTCGTGTTTAACACTCGGCTCAAGATCTCCACCCCAGGTCGTAGATATGGGTGCACGAACATCGCCAATATAATCACCCCCTCCGGTTTATTCACACTCCTTCAGTGAAAGAACGAGCATAACTTTCCGCCCGGGCATCAGAATCGCTTATGTGACCACAATTCGGAATCAGCACTCCGAGACCGTCGACAGGGCTGGTTTCGTAGAATTCATTTCGGGGTCGAAATTCCGTTGCGGAGCGTGTGTACTAGTACACTGATTGTCGTACACCTTGGGTAGGATGCAGATATTTGTTCGCCCGGTGATCGGAACCGCCCGCGAGGCCCCAATTCGGAATCAACACTTCGACCCGGTCAGCACAAGGTCACATTCGAAGATTTTCAATCTGGCGCCGAAATTCCTCTCTGGGAGCATGGTCTCGGGCTGCCGATGCGATCGCATACGGACACCCCGTCGCTCGAACGTGCATAACTTTCCGCTCGGTTATCAGAATCGCTTATAAGACCCTAATTCGGAATCGGCACTCAGAGGCGCCGTCACCCCCTTATCACCTTAGGCGATAAGATGTCGTTTCGGGGTCGAAAAACTTTCATTTTGCACTCTGAAATTCCGATTCCAGTCGGCGATCTCCCTGATTTCAAGGTTTTTTGGCAGTAGCGCCTCCCTCGATTACACGAATCGCTGGCAGGGCCAACACATGGAGTCGGCCTATCACGGAGATCGGAAGTTGCGTTCAACTCGGCTCGAGATCTCCACCCCAGGTCGTAGATATGGGTGCACGAACATCGCCAATATAGTCACCCCTCCGGTTTATTCACACTCCTTCAGTGAAAGAACTGGGCATAACTGTCCGCCCGGGCATCGGAATCATTTATGTGACCACAATTCGGAATCGGCACTCCGAGACGGTCGACAGGGCGCTGGTTTCGTGGAATTCTGTTTCGGGTCTGGAATTCCGCTGTGGAGCGTGTGTACTAGTACACCGATTGTCGTACACCTTAGGTAGGACACAGATATTTGTTCGCCCAGCGATTAGCTTATCATTGGTCATTACATGACCTCCTTGCCACATACATACCATATACATTAACTACACGGTAACTCTTAACCTTTCTTGCATTATATTAATTAAACCATCTCTATTAGTCCACATAGGACACTACAAGACTTAGGCTAGGTTCACACTTGAACCATTATTGCCTAGCCACTACGACAACCAGTGAATATGCCATGCACACACACACATACTCACACACGCGTAACACCACCACACAGAGTATGTGCCATGCACATCCTCAAACCACTTAAACACGCACAAACTATTCAAATAACATACTTTAGAGGTGTTACAGATGCCAATGCACCTCACACCACAATAACACCACACCGATTATGTAAACTACCTACTAACCATGTAGGTAACCTGCTAACAGAGTTCACGAGTGTCAATGCACCTCTTACCATAGCCATGCACTATAAACAACGATAACCGGATAACCAAAGCACCAAGAGCATGCAAAATAGAACCCTCGGTTGCTGTCGCGACAGAGGCCAAGACCGCCTTCTGATCGCGACACCACGATAGGTCGCAACAAGAAACCCTATCGCGGTTGGTCAGCCTACCACGACATGGTCACGACACCCTGAACCGTCGCCACCTCAGGTGAAAACCCCAATCCAGGAACCATCTCCGGTTCTCTATACAAACCACATTAATTTCCGATTTTCATGCTTTAATGAATAACCTAACATGCCATCTATTGTTCATAAAGCATTAAACCTATCGAATACGCATCACATGCCATCCACGCAATCAAAAAGGGTGGAATCTCCCTACCTTCATGAAGAACGCTCAAACTGGCTACGGCACGGCGTCTCCCCCGCTCCATACAACGACCTCGCGTCGAAAGCGCGACGAGAACACCACTGAAACACCAAATCTCCCCGAACAACCGCAGCAGCTCCTCTCCTGGGTCGAGCAGAACTTGGAAAACTCTGTTCGGCCAAACCTTTTTAAAAACCGAACATCGGTTACTAACGCGACACACCTCACCGTCGCGACCTGATCGCGACAGCCTAGGGCGTCGCCTTCCCAATCCTGACGTCAGCAGGCTCCACTCCATGCGCGACACGCGGCGCACAAGCAGACGTCGACACCAAATAGCGGCAACCTTAACGCGACCCCTACAACCGACGCGTCCAGAACGCGACTTACACCACAGTCGCGTTAACACTCAGTGAACCAACGGCACTACGGGTCTAACCTGCCGGCCCACTAAGCTCCAAACAACGCGCGGAAACCACAACCAAGACCCAATGACCCCAAACTGATCATGAGCACTACACCAAAACCAATAAACATAGATCCGAACTACCATTAAACGACGATCCGCAAAGATCCGAGAAATGCGCTACGTTTCAGATGCAATCGCATACGAACACCCCATTGCTCAAACGAGCATAACTTTCCGTTCGGTTATCAGAATCACTTATAAGACCCCAATTCAGAATCGGCACTCATAGGCGCCCGTCGCCCCCTTATGCCTTAGGCGATAAGACGTCGTTTCGGGGTCTAAAAACATTCATTTGCACTCTGAAATTGCGATTCCACCCTACGATCTCGTCGATTCCAAGGTTTTCTGGCAGTAGCACCTCCCTCAATTACGCGAATCGCTGGCGGGGCCAACACGTGGAGTCGGCCGATCACGGTGATCGCAAGTTGTGTTCAACTCGGCTCGAGATCTCCACCCCAGGTCGTAGATATGGGTGCACGAACATCGCCAATATAGTCAACCCCTCCGGTTTATTCACACTCCTTCAGTGAAAGAACTGGGCATAACTGTCCCCCCGGGCATCGGAATCATTTATGTGACCACAATCGGAATCGGCACTCCGAGACGGTCGACAGGGCGCTGGTTCGTGGATTCTGTTTCGGGTCTGGAATTCCGTGTGGGCGTGTGTACTAGTAAACCGATTGTCGTACACCTTAGGTATGACACAGATTTTGTTCGCCTGGCGATCGAAACCGCACGCGAAGGCCCTAATTCGAATCGGGCACTTCGACCCGGTCGGCACAAGGTCAAATTCACAGATTTTCGGTTCGGCGCAAAATTCTCTCCGGGAGTGTGGTCGCTGGCTGCTGATGCGATCGATACAAACACCCCTTCACCAAAAACATGCATAACTTTCCGATCAGTATCAGAATCGTTTATAAACCCCAATCCCTCTGGGAGCATGGTCGCGGGCTGCGCTGCCGATCGCATACGAACACCTCATTTGTGACGGACTGGGTTACTTATGCCCAATAAGGCTCCATATCCAGATCCGCCTCCCGCGAACGACCGAAGTCTCGCAAGGGATATCTCACACACCGTGTCCAGTAAGAGTATAAAAGATAACTACACAGTATAAAACACAAGAAAGACATGTACTTATATCTGTTCACATTATTTGTACAATGTCCCATTACATTAATACATGTCCAATTAAAAAGTACAACTACCTGGGGCATACCCCGAGGGAGCACAAGCTCACACAACACTAACTACTACACTGCGCGGTGGTACAAGTCTGACACAACGCCGCTGCAAGCCAAACACACGGCAAGCCTGTGAAAAGAACGTGTAGGGAAGTGAGCCTCAACGAGTCACAGGCTCAGTAGGGGCCACCCAAAACAACACCTCAACCACAAACACCTCAACCAAAAGGGTTTCACTGGCAACACCAATAGCCAAACCATTTCATGCTCACATCATAACAATAAAAAAAAATTAAACATAATCATGATAATAAACATAAAGCCCTCGGAAGGAAAGTGGGACTACAGGACTAATATAATTCATTAGTCAGCCCAACTACTAAGGTGCCTAAACCACAGTCTCACTGGACACTGCTACAACAATGGTTGCCTAAGCTATATGCCACACAGGCAAGTCACTGCCTAGGCTGCAAACTTCCCAGGCGAACCTCAACCACGTGGGTACTAGGACAGACAACCAAGTGCTGGTCCATTAAACCCCAAACCATGATATATCAAAAACTACACACACCAGATAACATGATCGGCTACAGCGGGCCAATCATCATATACTAAAACCATAATCGAAAGCTTACCTAAAGAACGGTGAAACATCACAGGTGGAAGGTCTCATTACACGACCTCCACGAGCACAGCTCCACCAAACCACAGTATGCCTAGCCATAGTCTCATCGGCAAATTACCCACAAAGGGGTAATAGAATATTAACAACCATAAACTAATCCATAATAACTTATAAACAAAGATCTACTTAAAACAGATAAGATACAACAAGTGGCAGGTCAAACCACAAGACCTCCACAACACGCGAGAGCCTAAAAAGGTGGTACATAAGGTCCCCACCACAAAAATAAAGTAACCCACGAAGGGTACATGTACCTGCTACTCTGAGGTACCACAACACAAACACCCGAACAAAGGGTACAGGAGGTGGTAAACACCACACTGAACCATAATTATATTATGCTATCATTTAGGCACAACATTACAGGTGAAATCTCACCGGCAAGTCACACAAAATACAACTCAGTCACAACTGTGCCAACACCAGGGTACAAATCGAAAGGGTCAAACCTCGACCACGAGTCACAAAAACTCACGAACACAGCCAGTGGCAAAGCACGAGTCGTAAAGGAAACGATGCCACCACACGGAACGGACTGCTGGCTGATCAGGCCAGTATCCAACCCGACAATAGAACACAAGAACAACCTCTCAGACCTGCAGTCACGGACGAAAGATCCAACTGCTGCTCCTCGAGAACAAGTTAAAACTGTGGAGACCAACCAAACACCACACCTACAGACACACAGCTGCAGGCCCTGCCTGGAACCTCTAGGGTCTCTGGCCGGAGCACCCTAAAGTGAGGGACTGGAAAACAAGACTAGCTGGGGACCGTGACGTCTACTGGTGTCTGTACCCCAACTACAAGCGCGCTACAAGCAATAAAAGAACAAGCTCGGGAAGTCGCTGTCCCACTGCCGTCTTTCCCTCATCTGGACGTACAACTCAAACTCAGGAGTGAGGGTGTCCAGGAAGACGACACAGACCTCGGCGGTACCACACTGTACGGGACAAACCCCGAGCACAACAAACACACGTGCTTGGCTCACAAAGAACCTGAGGTACCTGACTAGAGAAGCATTCTGGAATAGGCGTCGGACCACCACACTCGGCTAGCACAAACCACAAACACTTATACGTTTATTACAACCACGATATACGTGTGAGGAATAGCTTGTCCTGGTCACTCGTGACTTACAAGCTAACCTACACAATCACACATATAAACCATATTAATACCACAGCCTGTCATGGTCACACAGTGACCTCCACTGCCACACTAGACACAATACACAATTATACTTATTCTGTAGTACTTATCTATTTAAGATAACTGCAAAAGATCCTAAAGAATCAAGGCTAGGTTCCCATGTGAACCTCATCGCCACAACACCACAACTAATCATAATAATTAATGTACATTAACATGTTAACGTACAATGTGCCATGCACACACAAACACATGTATGATATCAAAACCATATAAACAACACATGTATAGTACAACAGTCAGGTGCACCACACTATTTACTTAAACCACATGCTAACACATGGCCAACACACTCAAGAGTGCTACAGATGCCAACGTACCACACATACTGCGTAAGCCAATTACGTACATCACATATTAAACTCATAAGCATATCCACTTAAAGAGCATTACGTTCATGAACATAACAAGTGCAATGGCTCTCACTGTCATTGCCATGCAC
Source organism: Colocasia esculenta (assembly GCA_014218235.1). Lineage (NCBI taxonomy): Eukaryota > Viridiplantae > Streptophyta > Magnoliopsida > Alismatales > Araceae > Colocasia > Colocasia esculenta. The sequence continues at coordinate 17,904,274 of CM024753.1, read as the reverse complement.
TCTCAATCACATGATTATTTATAACAAGAAAAGCAACGTAAAACACCCTGCGCTACTGCGTGCATAGGTTGGCAACATCGATTGCCGTCCCAGATACAAATGGCAACCTATCCTGCTGTTAAAACTAAATAAACTTAATATTAACGGCTAGGACCTGGCCGTTAATCTCCAACGAAGAATCTGACGTCAATCGATGTTGACGCCAAGATCCTCAGCCCCCCCCCCCCCCCCGACATACACAGAACGCGCAGACGGCCTCAGGCCGATCACACGGGCAATCTAGCCCAATAACTTCGGAAAAACTAGGGGAAACACTTCCCCTTACATCTAGCAACCACAATTAAACCGGAAAACATGAGACAACGCTTGGATCAATCAAACACCCGATTCCCAGCATGAAGACCCCCCCTTCCCAAAAACTCAATTAACATCCAAATTATGCAAAGAAAGCAAACAAATTAATCAGGGAAGATCAACGGGTCCAGTCCCTACCTCAAAAACGCGATTTGACTTCCGAAGAACCTTGAATCACCCCGAAACCCGAGGAACGCCCCACGAACACCGCGCTCCAATTCGTCATTCCCGCCTGATTTGCCGCTACCACGCGTACCACGGCTGCCCATCGTACTCCCGTCGACCACCGGAACTCGTGAAGAGGCTCAAGGGTGAAGGTGGGCGAAGAGGAGGGGAGAGATGGGGAAAAGTACAAGGCTGGGCAGCCCTAAAAACACGGTGCGTCAGGTTAACGTCAACTCTGTGGTCGTTACCCAACCGCCACCTATAGGCGTCCACACCTTGGCCGCCAAGTTCAACGGTAAACGTCCACATCGATGGACGCAAAAACATGTTAATGGCATCACCATTGCCGCCAAAACACAGTCGACGTCACACACCTGGACGCCAACCCACTGTTGATGTCCACACATTGAACACAAACACAAATCCATAACCACCCTGGTAAGGATCCAACAGAACACACAACACAAGTCGCACTGGTCACAGCTTGACATCCCACACGCTAAACAGAGGATCCACAAAGATCCGAAAAACGCGCGAGGGTACATCATGCTTAAAAGGGCATAACTTTCGTACGGTTATCAGAATCACTTATAAGACCCAATCGGAATCGGCACTCAGAGGCGCCCGTTGCCCCTTACTGCCTTGGCTATAAGACGTCATTTTGGGGTCGAAAAACCTTCCTTTCACACTCTGAAATTGCGATTCCAGCGGACGATCTCCCCAATTCAAGGTTTTTTGGCAGTAGCGCTTCCCTCGATGACGTGAATCGCTGGCAGGGCCAACACATGTAGGCGGCTACCACGATGATTGGAAGTCGTGTTCAACTCAGCTCGAGATCTCAACCCTAGGTCGTAGATATGGGTGCATGAACATCGCCGATATAGTCACCCCTCCGGTGTATTCCCACCCCTTCATCGAAAGAACTAGGTATAACTTTCCGCCCAGGCATCAGAATCTCTTATGTGACCACAATTCGAAATCGACATTCCGAGACGGTCGACAGAGTGCTGGTTTCGCGGAATTCTGTTTCGGCGGCGAAATTCCACCGCGGAGCCCATGTACTAGTACACTGATTGTCGTACCCCTTGGGTAGGACACGGATATTTGTTCGCCCGGTGATCGGAAAAACCCACGAGGCCCCAATTTGGAATCGGTACTTTGACCTGGTCGGCACAAGGTCGCATTCAGAGATTTCCGGTCCAGCGCCCAAATTCCTCTCCGAGAGCGTGGTCGCGGGCTATTGATGCGATCGCATACGGACACCCCTTCGCTCAAACAAGCATTATCAGAATCGTTTATAAAACCCCAATTCCTCTTCCGGAGCGTGGTCGCGGGCTGCCGATGCGATCGCATACGAACACCCCATTGCTCAAACAGGCATAACTTTCCGCTCGGTTATCATAATCACTTATAAGACCCCAATTTGAAATCGGCATTCAGAGGCGCCCATCGCCCCCTTATTGCCTCTGGCGATAAGACGTCGTTTCGGGGTAGAAAAACCTTCATTTCGCCCTCTGAAATTGCGATTCCAGCCAACGATCTCTACGATTCCAAGGTTTTTTGGCAGTAGCGCCTCCCTCGATTATACGAATCTCTGGCGGGGCTAATACATGGAGTCAGCCAATCACAGCGATCGGAAGTCGTGTTCAACTCGGCTCGAGATCTCCACCCGAGGTCGTAAATATGGGTGCACGAACATCTCCGATATAGTAACTCCCTCCTGTTTATTTCCACCCCTTCAGCGAAAGAACTGGGCATAACTTTTTGCATGGGCATCGTAATCGCTTATGTGACCACAATTCAGATCGACACTCTGAGACGGTCGACAGGGTGCTGGTTTCGCGGAATTCTGTTCCGGGGCCGAAATTCCACCGCGGAACGTGTGTACTAGTACACCGATTGTCCTACACCTTGGGTAGGACGCAGATATTTGTTCGACCGGCGAATGGAACCGCCCGCGAGGGCCCAATTCAGAATCGGCACTTCGACTAGGTCAGCACAAGGTCGCATTCAGAGATTTCCAGTCCGGCGCCCAAATTCCTCTCCAGGAGCGTGGTCGCGGGTTGTCGATGCGATCGCATACGGACACCCCTTTGCTCAAACGGGCATAACTTTCCGTTCGGTTATCAGAATCGCTTATAAGACCCCAATTCGGAATTGGCACTCAGAGGCGCCCGTCGCCCCCGTATGCCTCAGGCGATAAGACATCGTTTCGGGGTCGAAAAAATTTCATTTCCCACTCCGAAATTGGGATTTTAGCTGACGATCTCCCCGATTCCAAGGTTTTATGGCAGTAGCGCCTCCCTTGATTACGCGAATCGCTGGCTGGGCTAACACGTGTAGTCGGCCTATCACAGCGATCGTAAGTCGTGTTCAACTCAGCTCGAGATCTCCATCCCAGGTCGTAGATATGGGTGCACAAACATTGCCGATATAGTCACCCCCTCCAGTTTATTCACACCCCTTCAGCAAAAGAACTGGGCATAACTTTCCGCCAAGGCATCGGAATCGCTTATGTTATCACAATTCGGAGTCGGCACTCGGAGACGGTCGACAAGGCGCTAGTTTCGCAGAATTCCGTTCCGAGGCCAAAATTCCGCCGCGGAGCGTGTGTACTAGTACACCGATTGTCGTACCCCTTGGGTAGGACGCAGATATTTGTTCGCTCGGCGATCAAAACCACCCGCGAGGCCCCAATTCGGAATCAGCACTTCGACCCGGTCGGCCCAAGGTCGCATTCGGAGATTTTCGGTCCGACGCCCAAATTCCTCTCTAAGAGAGTGGTCGCGGGCTGCCGATGTGATCGCATACAGACACCCCTTCGCTCAAACAAGTATAACTTTTCGCTCGATTATCAGAATCGCTTATAAGACCCCAATTCGGAATCGGCACTCAGAGGTTCCCGTTGCCCCCTTATTGCCTCTAGTGATAAGACCTCATTTTTGGGTCAGAAAACCTTCATTTTGCACTCTGAAATTGTGATTCAAGCGAACGATCTCCCCGATTCCAAGGTTTTTTGGCAGTAGCGCCTCCCTCGATTATGCGAATCACTAGCAGGGCCAACACATGGAGTCGGCCTACCACGGCGATCGGAAGTTGTGTCAACACGGCTTGAGATCTCCACCCCAGGTCGTAGATATGGGTGCACGAACATCACCGAAATAGTCAACCCCTCTGGTTTATTCTCACCCCTTCAGCGAAAGAACTTGGCATAACTTTCCTCCCGGGATCGGAATCACTTATGTGACCACAATTCGGAATCGGCTCTCCGAGACGGTCGACAGTGTGCCAGTTTCACAGAATTACATTGGGTCTAAAATTTTCCGCGGAGCGTGTGTACTAGTGCATCGATTGTCGTACCCTTTGGGTAGGACACAGATATTTGTTCGTCTGGCGAACGGAATTGCCTGCGAGGCCCCAATTCAGAATCGGCACTTCGACCCTGTCGGCACAAAGTCGCATTCGAAGATTTCCGATCTGGCACCCAAATTCCTCTTCGGGAGCGTGGTCGCGGTGTAACAACCCGAGAACCAGACCCTCGGCCCACGCCGAGGACCCAATTTTCGCGGTCGCCGCCCACGGACCAGGGGGCCTAGAAGGGCTATAACACGCGTCTGACAGGATATGTAATGGAGGTAAACGTCAACTGCTAAGCGTACAAGCGGAAACAGGAAAGTAAAGAGAGACCGCTACGTACCGCTCTAAGTACAGTCCCAACGCACACACACTAGTACAAGTAAGGTAAGGGGAGAGATAAGTCCCTTAGGGGCATACCCCGAGGGTGACGCACACTGAGAGGGGGAACCACTGCTAACTACGGGGACCAAGACTACCGCCCCCCGCTCCTCCGCCCGACGCGCGCCCTGCCGCTGCTAGGAAGACTCACCTGGAAAACAGAGGGATGAGCTTCACAACAGATGCTCAGTAGGGACTACCAATCTCCTACTGGCTCTAAACAGGCAGAGGAACATATACAACTATTAATAAAGGAAAGACGGCAGTTTATATCTTTCTACCTACAAAAGGAAGTGCGGAAGCGAAGCTAAAGCTAACACGGTACGGGAAGTACTCTCGGTCGGAAACTCCGTACGACTGCCCGTCGTGACCACCACACGGCTAGTAAAACACAGACGGAGGGAACTCCGCCTGGACAAGGAACACTAGCTACGGGAACAACACCACTAGTCAGACGGTCAGGTGCGTCCACAGACGTCTTATCCTCGACCTAGGTCCTGGCCCTCGTGTCTCGTCAGAGCGAGGTAGGACACAAGTACAACAACAGTAACCGCCGTAGTCTGGCCGGACTACGGTCCCACCCTAACCTCCCCAAGCGGTTCTGGGGCCGCAAGAGCGAGGCAGTGAGAAACAGGACTAGCTGGCCTACGCCGGGTAGAACTCCAAACTGTCCTCGGCATCCCAGACCAACCACGAGAGCTCTGCAAGCGACTCACACGCCACTGTCCTAACCACCGTTTTCCCCTCAGCTCCAGAGTTCGCCTAAGCGGCTGCCAACTCGAGCACACTCGTAGCCCGGAGTACTCCCTTAACAGGCTCCCGAGGACGGGGGTCCCAGGTAACGGTAACAACCTCTCGCACGGACAAGCCCTCAAGTGCCGCGCACCGGCGAACGACTAGTGTGAGACCGTACTAGGGAACTGGCACAGGTGCCCCGATACAGTAAAGCGAAAATGGAAGCGGCGGAAGCACAACCTGCCTCTGGACTAAGAAGGCGACATAGGCCCTGTCGCCTTCAAGAAGGCGACATAGGGGGTGTCGCCTTACCAGTCAGTGGCGACACAGGGTATGTCGCCTTTAGGCCAGTCGGGGGTTCCGGAGACTCTCTTCCGGGAACCTCGCCGAAATGGGAGAAACACTACACACGGGGGAGGGGAGCATGCTTATCATGCTAGAAAGCCATTAAACACACAAACCACCCTCGAACACCCCAGAAACATGGTTTCTACGCTCGGAGGAAAACCTCACTCACACGAGCATGGAGTTCTCACACTCCCCAACCCCAATCACACGAGAACCACGGTCTAGACGAGGAGGGGATCATGCTTAGGGCGAAGGAGTCGGGTGTCCCTACCTCCACGCGAAGACGCACCCGTTGGGGCCTTCTCGTAGGTTTGGCCATCTCCTCCTCGCACCGCATGGCACGAACACGACCCCTGCACAAACGGAGCATCAGCCTCCTCAGCACAGCCGCCTCAACACACGGGGGAGGCACCCCAAAACCGTCGGAAGCTCTGAGAGGGCGAGAGAAAGAGGGGGAAGGAGAGGCGCGAGAGAGGGGGAAGGGGCTCGGGCGCCCGGGCTTTAAGCCCACGATGCTGAGAAGGCGACATACCCGATGTCGCCACGGGAACCAGAAGGCGACACACCCCCCGTCGCAACCCACTGACAACGGTCAAATCTCGGAATTCGAAAAAGTGAAGGTGACAGCCATCTTGTCGCGTTCACCCGACACCGCCAGAGCCGTACTGACACAAGGACGCCCGTCACGTCTGTCAGACAGTGTCTGGGGCGACGCGATGGGAAGGCGACATAGGCCATGTCGCCTTCAAGAAGGCGACATACCCCATGTCGCCATCCATCAAACCAGAAGGCGACAGTGGGTATGTCGCCTTCAAGAAGGTGACATACCCCCTGTCGCAATCCCAAGCAGAACCAGACATCGACGCGATCGGAACCACGTCGCGACAGTTGCCCTACCGCGACCCAGAGGACGGGGCCAAGGGCCCAAGGGGGCCGGGGTGTTACACGCGGGCTGACGATGCGATCGCGTACGGACACCCCTTCGCTCAAATGGGCATAACTTTCCGCTCGGTTATCCGAATTGCTTATAAGACCCCAATTCGGATCGCACTCAGAGGCGCCCATCTCCCCCTTCTAGCCTCAGGCGATAAGATGTCATTTCATGGTCAAAAAACCTTCGTTTCGCACTCTGAAATTGTGATTCCACCCGACGATCGCCCCAATTTCAAGGTTTTTTGGCAGTAGCGCCTCACTCGATTACGCGAATCGCTAGCGGAGCCAAAACACGGAGTCGGCCTATCACGGCGATCGAAAGTCGTGTTCAACTTCGCTCGTGATCTCCACCCCAGGTCTTAGATATGGGTGCACGAACATCGCCGATATAGTCACCCCCTCTGATTTATTCCCACCCCTTCAGCGAAAGAACTTGGCATACCTTTCCGCCCAGGCATCGAAATTGCTTATGTCACCACAATTCGGAATCGACACTCCCAGACGGTCGACAGGGTGGTGGTTTCATGGAATTCCATTTCAGGGCCGAAATTCCACCATGGAGCGTGTGTACTAGTACACCGATTGTCGTACCCCTTGGGTAGGACGTGGATATTTGTTCGCCCGGCGATCGGAACCACCCGCGAGACCCCAATTCGGAATCGACACTTTGACCCGGTCAGCACAAGGTTGCATTTGGAGTTTTCCAGTCCGATGCCCAAAATCGTCTCCGGGAGCATGGTCGCGGGCTGCCGATGCGATCGCATACGGACACCCATTCGCTCAAATGGACATAACTTTCTGTTCAATTATCAGAATCACTTATAAGACCCCAATTCGGAATCGACACTCGAGGGGCCCATTGCCCCCCTTATCGCCTAGGGCGATAAGACGTCGTTTTGGGGTAAAAAAACCTTCATTTCGCACTCCGAAATTGTGATTCCAACCGATGATCTCGCCAATTCCAAGGTTTTCTGGCAGTAGCGCCTCCCTCGATTACGCAAATCGCTGGCGGAGCCAATACATAGAGTCGGCCTATCACGGTGATCGAAAGTCGTGTTCAATTCGGCACGAGATCTCCACCCCAGGTCGTAGATATGGGTGCACGAACTTCGTCGATATAGTCACCCCCTCCGGTTTATTACCACCCCGTCAGCGAAAGAACTGAGCATAAATTTCTGTCCGGGCATCGAAATCGCTTATGTGACCACAATTCGGAATTGACACTCCGAGACGGTCGACAAGGTGCTGGTTTTGCGAAATTCCGTTATGGGACCGAAATTCCGCCGCGGAGCGTGTGTAATAGTACACCGATTGTCGTACCCCTTGGGTAGGACGCAGATATTTAGTCGCCGAGTGATCAGATCTGTCCGCTAGTCTCCAATTTAGAATCGGCACTTCGACCTGGTCGGCACAAAGTCGCATTCGGAGATTTTCGGTCTGGCCCCCAAATTCCTCTCCGGGAGCGTGGTCGCGGGCTGCCGATGCGATCGCATACGGACACCCCTTCGCTCTAACGGGCATAACTTTTTGCTCGGTTATCAGAATTGCATATAAGACCCCAATTCAGAATCAGCACTCAGAGGCGCCCATCACCCCTTTATCACCTTAGGTGATAAGATGTCATTTGGGGGTCGAAAAACCATCGTTTCACACTCTGAAATTGCGATTTCAGCCGACGATCTCCCCGATTTCAAAGTTTTTTGCAGTAGCGCCTCCCTCGATTACGCGAATCTCTGGCGGGACCAACACATAAAGTCGGCCTATCACGGCGATCGGAAGTCGTGTTCAACTCAGCTCGAGATCTCCACCCCAGGTAGTAGATATGGGTGCACGTACATCGCCGATATAATCACCCCCTCCGATTTATTCCCACCCCTTCAGCGAAAGAACTAGGCATAACTTTCCGCCTGGGCATCAGAATCACTTATGTGACCACAATTCAGAATCGACACTCCGAGACGGTCGATAGGGTGTTGGTTTCTCAGAATTCCGTTCTGGGCCAAAATTTCACTACGGAGCGTGTGTACTAGTACACCGATTGTCGTACCCCTTGGGTAGGACGCGGATATTTGTTCGCCCGGCGATCGGAACCGCCCTCGAGGCCTCAATTCGGAATCGGCACTTCAACCCGGTCGGCACAAGGTTGCATTTAGAGATTTCCGGTCCGGCGCCCAAATTCCTCTCCTAGAGCATGGTCGCGGGCTGTCGATGAGATCGCATACGGACACCCCTTCGCTCAAATGGCCATAACTTTCCGTTCGGTTATAAGAATTGCTTATAAGACCCCAATTCGGAATCGGCACTCAGAGGCGCCCATCGCCCCCTTATCACTTCTAGTGATAAGACGTCATTTCGGGGTCGAAAAACCTTCGTTTAACACTCCAAAATTGCGATTCCAGCCGTCGATCTCCCTGATTCCAAGGTTTTCTGGCAGTAGCGCCTCCCTTGATTACGCGAATCGCTGGGATAACTTCACCCCCTCCAGATTATTCTCACCCCTCAGTGGAAGAACTGGGCATAACTTTCCGCCCTGATATCGGAATCGCTTATGTGACCACAATTCGAAATCGGCACTTCGAGACGGTCGAGAAGAGGCTGGTTTCGCAAAATTCCGTTCCGAGGCTGAAATTCCACTGTGGACCGTGTGTACTAGTACACCAATTATCGCACCCCTTCGCTAAGACGCAGATATTTCTTTGCCCAGCAATCAGAAGAGCCCGCGAGGCCCAAATTTAGAATCGACACTTCGACCCAGTCGACACTAGGTCAGTTTTGAACATTTTGCTATGGTGCCCAAATTCGGCTCCGAGAGCGTGGTCATAGGCTCCCTATGTGATCGAATACGACACCCCTTCGATTAAATGGGCATAACTTTCCGCTCGGTTATCGGAATCGCTCATTTTTTAAGACTTTACAAATGGTTTGTCTCTCAATGTTGCTCAATGTAAACATGGCAGGCGGCAACAACAATCTATTAGAGTCCAAAATTTGTGGCTGAAGTGCGGCCCTTATACCCAAATGTTGTAGATCATAACGAGCTTTCAAGCCATCCTTAGTTTTTCTATCAATGTCCAAAAGAGTACCAACAATACTATCACAAATATTTTTTTCTATATACATCACATCAGATTATGTTGAAGAAGTAACAAATTCCAATATGGCAATAAAAAAAATATTTTTTTCTTCCATGATAAATAGTTGGCAGGACCGTCAACATTACTCATAGATGTGTCTTTCTTCTTAAAGATCAGTCTATGTAACTGCTCCAATATATCAATCCCAGACAATGGAATCAGTCTACTTCTCATTTCTTCTTTTCCATCAAACTGTTGTTTTAAAGAATGACAATTGTGATCCTCTTTCAGCCATCGACGATGATTTGTATAACAGAACTTCCCACTTGCTTTCAACCATTGTGAACTTGTCTCTACATTACATATAGGACAAGCTAGTTGGCCCTTAGTGCTCCAACCATATAGATAAGCATATGCAGGAAAATCATTAATGGTCCACAGTAATGCAGCACGCTTACAAAAGGTTTCACATTTAGAAGCATCATATGTTTCAACTCCATGCCATAGTACTTGCAATTATTCTACAAGTGGTTGAAGATAGACATCAATATCATTTCCAAGTCTATTAGGGCCAGGAATGATTAAAGATACACAAATATTTTGTGGCTTCATACACTGCCATGGAGGTAGGTTGTATGGTGTCAATACCATAGGCCATGTACTATGACTCGTACTCATTATCCCAAAAGAATTGAAACCGTCACTTGCCAAACCTAAACGTACATTGCGAGATTCTAAACCAAACTTATCTATGACATCTAAAGCTTTCCAACAAGGGGAATTAACTGGATGTCTCAATATACCATCTTCATGCCACTCATCTCTATGTCATCTCATGTTTGCTGAAAATTTTCTACACATATATAATCTTTTCAACCTTGGAATTAAGGGAAAGTGCCGAAGAACCTTCTTTGCTATCTTTTTTTTTATGTACCCACTCTTTCCCTTGTAGTCCATCTAGATTCTCCACATTTGGGACATTGCTCATGAGACTCATAGTCTTTCCAATATAAAATGCAATCATTTGGGCATGCATCAATTTTATGATATCCATATCCCAACTTACTAATGATTTTTTTCAATTTATAAAATGTATATGGCAATACCTCACCTTCTGGAAGAGCCTCTTTCAGCAACTTCAATAGCATGTTGAAGGATTTGTTACTCATTTTACCCATACATTTTATGTTGAACAATCGGATTCTAAATGATAGTTTGTTGAAAGTCTTGCAACCTGGATATAATGGTTGTTCAACATCTTCCCACAAATTTTGGAATGTACCATAGTCTCCTTTATTCTTATTGGCAGAGATATTTTTCATATATATTTTATTTTTCAAGTCAAATACATCTCGCAACGTTGAACGCATACCACCATCCTTTGGGAGATCTTCACATGTAGAATCTAGGGATGTCGGCCTACTACAAGATGAATTAGGCCCATGAAAGTCCCAAAACCTTTTGTCTTTGATGACTCCATTGAAGTATAAATGTTCCCTAACTTTGTTCTTGTCCCATTTACACATACATGCACAATTCACACAAGAGCACTTGATACTTGACGACGGATCAGAATACCCACATGCAAAATCGATAAACAAGTTCACTACATCTAGATATTCCTTTGAGTGCTTTGGCTTGTCCATCCAACTCCAATCCAATTTCTTAATGACTACTTTACTCTAACAAAAAAAATAAATCTCATCATATACTCATTAACAAAAATAAATTTCAAAAAACATATTTCAAGTCCCCAAAAAATGATTTCTACATGTATAATGATCATTCATATGAGCCATATATAATTAGTTGCGGTTTCTTCTGCAGCACCTTCGTGGCTTCTTCAAACAAGAGTTTCACTGTGAGATGCCTACAAACACAAAGAGAAAATATAGTCAAGTAAACTTTACACAGTCGAGGACGGGATGGGGAGGGCTGGGGGGCCAACAGAGGCTGGCTAGGGACTAGATTCAAAGGAGGGGATGGAGAGGGTTGGAGAAACCAACAGAGGCTAACTGGGGAGTAGATTCGGAGGAGGGGATGGTGAGGCCAACGGAGGTGGGGTGTCGCTGGCTGGGGAGGCCAATGGCGTCGGTTGTGGTGCCGGTTGGGGAGGCCAACTCTCAATAGAGGAGGGGGGGGGGGGGGGGGTGCTCTGACTGGTGAGGCTAATGCTCAAGGGGATGGGAAGGCCAATGGAGGGAATGGACGACCGAGGCACAGATGGTGGAGGCGGACTGGTGGTCCATCGAAAGGAGATCAGTTGAGAGAGAGAGAGAGAGAGAGAGAGAGAGAGAGAGAGAAGAGAGAGAGAGAGAGAGAGAGAGAGGCACCTGCTGCAAGAGGGTCTTCTTGCAAACTCTGAAATCGTCAGTGGTGGAGTAACATTCGTCGCACATCGGAGTCGTAGGAGGGGCGCCAAAGTGGTAGGTGGTTGCTGGCTAGGAGTCTCGGTGGCCGTCGGGGATGGCAGAGCGTGAGGGGTTTCGGATTTGGGACTTCGATGGTGGAGAGAAAATGAGGTTTTTGGTACCTCGATCTTGTCGGAAGGGATGCACCTCGATCTCACAGGCAATGATGGTCCTCAATCTTGCCTATCACGTAGAAGAATAGTGGGAGAGATGGGGGATGACAGAGTGCGAGGGAGGGGGTGGGGTGAGTTTTGTTTTATGAGAGAGAGAGATGGATTGTAGCTGATCGAGAGAGAAGGGTTTTTTGGGTTTTATTGTGTGAGAGAGAAAGGCTAAGAAGAGGCGGGATTTGTGTGAGAGAAGCCCCCAACAAAATTTAATTTATTCCTACGGTGTCGTTACAGTATTTGAGATCTAATATTAATAGATTTTCTAACAACCGTAAACATAGTAACTAATATACTTATGAAACGCGAAACCGTAACCAACTTTCCGTAAATATTACCCCCTTTGTTATAGTGCATTGGACCTGGTCGGCTTTTTGGCTGTTGGTCCATACCAAGCCCCTAACGAGATCGAGAAGAATATTCGGCATATGAAAGGGTCCTGGCCTCCTGCATGAGTCGTAGCCACACACTGCTCTCAACAGTGTGGACTGCTCTCAGCAGATGCCCTGTGAGGAGTGCTACTTTTGAGGTGTACTGAAGGCTCGCCAGAGCTTGCTTAAGCAAACCCATGGCTGCAAGGGCCAGGGCCTCCTATAACCCCAGCTCAGGTTTCTTCCTCATTCTAGCTAGTATTGCAAAGGTCAAGTTACATTATGTGCATATAAGTTCTTTTATATGGATATGTTTTTATATATATCAATGTGCTATCTCCCGCATCTTAATTGGTAGGCGGCAACTTTGTATCTACAAGCAGCTGCATCAAGTGCACTTTTGCATAAAGGCTATCTCTGAGGGGGGCGTCGCATATGCGGGTTTCCACATAAACCTCAATGATGAAATCTATACACACTAATTCTCCCATCCATTAAGCTCGGGATATGGAGAGAAAACTTTACACTTTATTGGGAAAATCTTCAGTTCATTGAACCTAGCCAGGTTTTTATATATAGCTAGTATGCCAAGTGCATATTGAGAAAATTTTCATATGTTCTCCTTGATTTAGCCAGTTGACAGAAGACCTTGTTCTTCCAAAGGGTTCCACAAGGAATCCTGTCGAAATCACAATAGCAACTTGTTGATCCCTATCAGGGAGGATGTGATTTCAATGGCACAAGAAATTTCCGCAGAAGTCGGTTGCATGATCTAGATCCAATGAACAATTCTATGAACATTTCAAGGTAAGAAACCATAACAAGCTAGCAGATGAGGCCATCACTAGCTATATGTTTAAGAGGTGCAGCACCATATATAGTGTTACACTAAGTTTAGCATCATCTTAACTTGACAAGTTAACAGTGAAGATGGAATACTGGAATACAAGACCCATATATGCATGTCTTCTTCAGGGAAAGCTATATCAGAATATATCAGATAAAGGGGGAGTTGGCATCTCTATGAGATGATGTGGGGTAATAAAGAGAGACAAATGGGGAGAGGGGACTATAAGAGAATTTATACTTGGGTTTATTCCCTTCTACATGAACACGAGACAGGGAGTTGTCTAGGTTCACTGGTGAACCTTTGGATGATGAAGAGCTCGAACTCAAGGCCGAGATAAGTGTGGAATCCTGAGCTGCATGAATGTGGACGAAGAGCTATAAATAGGAGTTCTTGTTGATGAAAGTACACAAGCTAGCTACATGTCGAGTTTTCTGGGATGTATGCACCTAGGAGCAGCTGGTTGGCCCCAAGAGTTCCTCTAACCACTTCAGCACAGCTGGTGCTCTTGTCGTAAGAAGCACCGCAACGCTGAAGTGTTTGGGGGAACTCCAGGAGTCACCTAGCGTCGTCCAAAAGATCAGCAAATGGAAGAAATTAATCAAGGACCCGTGGAAGTATGTAAGTATTTTTGTCTCACCTACCCTTCTTGGGGGTAAGTCTGATGAGAAGATGTCGCCAAACACTCCTTCCTCATTGATTCAAGGATCGTTTCTTAATTACTTCTAATATTCCTCTACGAAAGATCAAAATCAGATTTCTCTAAAGTAGGAATTCGAGTACGTATGACGTCTATTTGGTGTTTCCACGTCCCATTGGATCAATGAGCTGCATATGCCCCTTAATTATATTGGTGCTCAAACACCTAGTACTACAGCTTGTTGTATTCGTTAAGTGTGAAGGTGGGGAATTGAACCTTACACTTCAAGGTATACATTGGAAGCGAAACAAGACAAGATAGGCAGAAGAGAGAATAATAGAAGGTGAGGACAAATAGAGAGAAAGAGCTCCGTGAGGAAGAAGGGTTTTCTCCTGTGTGGAGTGACTCATTGTATATGTCTATTTATTATCTTCTACAAAGACAAAGATGATGTGAATTGTTTAGTAAATAATTTTATTAGTTAAAAGAGAGAAAACTATTTTATCATATTCTCAATCAATAAAATTACTTATCAAATAATTCACATCATATTTATTACGTAAATAATTACTTACAAGACAACCAAGATAATAAATATTTACAGAGTACACATCTCCAAAATCGTGGCAGCATTTAGAAGTAAGTTCCTGAACTACTGTTTATCATATTCAACAATATTGATTCCTAATCATCCATGATCTCTTTCAGAAATGACTGCAGCCTTCCTACGTATGTACTATGAAAGATTCCTAAGAATCAAAGATTTGGACACACGCGAAGGAGATCTTACAAGTCTTGCCACCATCGTCAAAGACAACATGAGAGGAGAGACGTACATATATATGAATACCACGTTAAAGGATGAGAGGGGGCAAGAGAGGACTGTATAATTCCATGGTTATGAATAAGAGAAATGACTGTATAATTAATTCCGAGGTCTATATTACTGCTTTACTTTGGACTATGTTTAAAGGACTATATGTGTAATTCCAAGGTTATGAATAGTATGCAATCTATGTCATTGCTTGATTGTTATATGTTGAATGCAATCGTGGGATTATTAGTCATTGAAATATACTCCATTACGAATGCCAAACCATGCTTGATATAGTTTGGAGGTACATTTTCGATATATATTGCATAATGTGAGCTTGACAGTGTGAGGCGATCGAGGGCCTTAACTTGGGGTGGCACAATACTTTATGTTTCCTTGAGGAGAAATGCTAGCTTTCACGGGTGGGGTCCTCTCGTGTCCTCTGCATCTATCAATTTCATCTTAAACGGGTTGCTTAAATAATTCTCTAATAAGTGGACCTCAAACTATATCCTCCATGAGATAATTTATAGCAACTCGCATTTTTAAAATATATAATTAGAAAATTTATTATCATATGTGAAAAATTACAACTAAATAAATAATAATTTATATTTGAGCACTAAATAATAGATTACAATAAGTAATAAAAAAATTAGATCAAGTCTGCATAATTAGGTTGACAAACGTTAAACAAGGTCATAAGACGATACATCCGGATAACATAAAAATGTCATTATCACATGTGCGAAACGGTAGTAGAATTGAATGAAATTTTATACATGTAAAATGAATATCATAATATAATGGTTAACAAGGAATCGGAGCATTAGTCACACGATGAACTACGCAAAATCCAACAAGACAAATGAGCCGATAATATTTATGGCCCATTATCGCATGTGTAAAAATTGATCAAAATTAAAATACAAAATATAATTGGAGTCCAAATAATATTTCCCCAACATTCCATTAAGACTTTTTGTCCAATTGAACTCTTTTGGGTCAAAAATAAATCAATTGGAAATAATCCCAAAAATTCGTACTACACATTTGGGCTTATTTTAAGAGAGCTAATTAGGATTAGAAATCAATCTATTGAACTTCTAAATTGGCCCACAACCAGACTTACCATGAGAAGACGTTTCCAAACATTTTTCCAACCCTAATTGAGCTAGGAGATCTTAGAATTTGGAAATTATGGTCTAAACTCGCAAACCATAAATCCTAAACACAATAGGACTCTAAATCAACCCAACCCCTATAAATAACCCTCCAAAATCTTTTAGGGACGAATTTACATCTTGTTAGGGTCATGTGGAGATGTGTTAGGACACCCAAGGAGGGGGAGATTGTCCCCAACCTTATGCTTCTTCCCTAACTTGAGCTCTTCCTCGATCTAGTAAACCCTCTCTTTGGAGAGATCAAAAATAGGTAATCTTAGGCACAAATATAACATGACATACCCATCTAAAACTTCTTTGAGTATACTTTCATTTACTTCTATTTTACCCAATTTTTATTGGTGTGTAAAGAATATTAAACATTTTCTGATCAACGCACAATTTTAGGGTTCTTCCTGTTCATCTCATGATGCACACATCCTTGGGTAAAATTGAGTCAAACAAAGTTATAGGGTTCTTATTCTTCAAGTTTTCAACAAGCTTCATGTTGAGAGTTTTGGCTAAAATCCCTAGAACCTCGAGCTTGAAGTCAAAATATGATATCATGCTACTTAGTCCGCGATCAGTCTGGACACCTTAATCGCATCTAGTCCAGATGACGTGATTTAAGATCTCTAAATCACGTCAACTTAGGTGGACACGAATTTGAAAGGTTTTTAACCGCATCAGGGTGATAGTCGATCCTAACCCCTATATGCATCATTTTGCACGCTATTTCGGTTTTTGAGTCATCTGTAAAATGTGTCCAACCAATTGGATGCATTTTTTCTTTCTCCAACTTTTCACTAAATTTTCAAAACAAGTATTTTTATTTAGGAAGCTTTTAGGCTGTTTAATCACGTCATTCGTGTTTGACTCAATTTAACTCTCTCCCAGAGACCTTATTTTCTATATTCACAATGCAATAGGTTTTTGTATAATCTGGTCTAAGGTCCTGTTAAGACTAAATTGAGTCTGTCATGTACCTTAAAAGTTATCAGCCCATGTAAAATCTATGTCAACTTGAAGATTATTTTAATGTTCTTAATATTGTGATTGTTATTCTTATCAACTGATTATTCTCCTTCTTGATTTATACTCTTTATATATATATATATAATATATATATATATATATATATATATATATATATAAGGCACAAGGTCAATGACTGATCAAGTGCACCCATCCCGTCCCCCGCCTGTGGCGGGATGGACATTGGGGTGGGGTGGGGGCGCTTCCATCCGGGATCGAACCCGGGTGGCGCCGGGCTTTCCCAGTGACAAGTGGCGGATGTAGCTGGGCTAATAACCAAAAAAAAAAGTGCACCCATCCCTAGAAGAGACAGATGTTCTCACTCTTCCAAACGATCAACCTGTTGCCCGATATTTTATTTAAGGAAATATATAGTGTTCAAAGAGCAAAGGGGCATACCCCTGAATTACAATGAAAGCCAAAGAAACTGAAATCTACTTAGAAAATCTAATAGCTGGTAAGCCAGCTACGGTCAAAGCACCTAAACGCCAAATTTGGAAGACACCTTCTGTCCCAGAAAATGTCACTGTGTTGTATGAAAGCCAAAGAAACTGAAATCTACATAGTACTTTCATTCTCATACTATTTCTCCGTGGCTAATAAATTTTATGAAAAAAATTGTGAGCAAATTAAAGACACTATGAAATTAATAGAGCTCACACAATCGCTCAAAGAATTAGTCCAATCCTAGACGAATAGTGTACCCGTGAAAGCTAGCATTTCTCCTCAAGGTAGCATAGAGTATTGTGCCACCCCAAGTTAAGGCCCTCGATCGCCTCACACTGTCAAGCTCGCATTATGCAATATATATATCGGAAATGTACCTCCAAACTATATCAAACATGGTTTGGCATTCGTAATGGAGTATATTTTAATGGCTAATAACCCACGATTCTATATCGGCCATAATTAACTTCCCAACATATGGTTCTTGTCGATCGTATTGATCAGTAAGCAACTACATAGATTTGCATACTGTTCATAACCTTGGAATTACACATAGTCCTTTCAACATTGTCCAAGTAAAGCAGTAATATAGGTTTTGCTTATTCATAACCTTGGAATTAATTATACAGTCATTTCGCTTATTCATAATCATGGAATTATACAGTCCTCTCTTTTCCCATCCTTTAATATGGTATTCTTATGTACGTCCCTCCTCTCATGTTGTCTTTGACGAGGGTGGCAAGACAAAGATCTCGCGTGGCCCAAATCTTTGATTCTTAGGAATCTTCTCATACTACATACGCAGGAAGGCTGCAGTTATATCTGAAAGAGATCATGGATGATTAGGAATCAATATTCTTGAATATGATAAATAGTATATATAGGAACTTACTTCTAATTGCTGGAGATGTGTACTCTGTAAACATGGGAACTACTTTTTTTTTAAGGCCAAGGAAGGCCAAAATTTTATTAATAAGAGTAAATTGTAACAAATTTTATTAATAAGAGTAATTGTAACAACCACAGGAAATCGTAGTACAGAAAACCAATAAAATAAAGCAAATCTAAAACTCCATGGAAGATCTATCACATGAGTGAGTGCGCCGAAGAACTGTTCGAGGCCGTAGACCTGGTCGTCGTGAACAACGCTCCATAATTTCTTCATCCGATTCAATTTTAGATAACTCTTGATCAAATCGAAAGCCAGGCATAAAGATATTTTCTTCTTTAGCAAGGTCGGCTACGGCCAATGCCTTCTTCCCCAATTCTGAAGTTGGAGAAAGAACTGGCATATTAATAGCATCTGTCGGGCGCAGTGGGCTCGGAGAGCGTTCTTGGGTGTTCGGGAGGTAAATCCTAACACCCCCTCTGCGAGAAGGGCGTGAAATACGTCGACCAGAAGAAGAAGACCCACCAGAAGGGAGATTTGAAGACTCTCCAATAGAAGTCTTCCCCTGAGTTATGGGGATTGGCGTACCACTTGAGCAAAAGTCATAGGAGTATTGACTTGAGCAGTAACCAGAACATCAACCATTGTAGGAGATATATTCTCCCATTGTAATTCTTCCTGAACCTGTAGTCCATTTTCATTACGGACTGCCTCACAGGTGAAAGCAATCTCATGAGCCACCTTGGATGGGCCCTGTTTTGGGCCATGGCCTATAGCAGTATCATGCACGGAAGTGGCCCGTCAGCAACAGGGAACTGCAAAGATGACACTGTGACCGCCTTGGAACTGGCAACGTCAGCTGGATTCCCTGCAACAATAGCCTCTCCGATTACCTTGTTTGGGAGCGGAGATCTCCCACTGTCAAGAGGTTGCAAAGAAATCTCCAAAATACTGGCTCGCCAGCAAAATCTCCCTCATTTGCAGTATCCCGTCTTGGGTTGGAGGCAAAATTATCGCCAGCGCAGCGTCTCTCCACACCCGCGTCCACTCCGGAGGTCTCACAAATCAAGGGAGCGTCGCCCATCACCGAAGAAAGCGGCCGCCCGCATTCTTTGCCAGCCAAATTAGCGCCATGATTCCCGGGCCCAAGCAAGTCAGGCGACAGGCTTGTAACCACCTCTGGGCCGACGTCTCCAGCTGGCAGAAGGCCTCCTGAGATATCGCGAGACGGGCCGGCGCCTCCAACAGGCGGATGGCCTTCAGAAAATTCGCCAGGCAGGACGGCGCCTCCAGCAGGCAGAAGACCTCTGGAGATTTCGCGATACGGGGTTGCAAAGGCGATGCTCCAGCTGGTTCCAGATTGTTCGCGCCAACAATAGGAAGCATTCCACAAACCACGAGAAGCGCCGCCACAGGGTTGTTGGCCGGCGCCGCTGTGGCGGAAGGCGTCACCGGATGGGTGGCGGAGGGCACAACCACGTTGCAAGCTTCGCCTGAAGCACCAGGAGCATCTGTATTCGAGCTTCCAGATTCCTTGAGCGATTTTTCTTTGGCGTCCACCTTTGGCAATTTGGATGATCCTGCTCAGGCAGTGAAGGTGTTTTCCCAGTCGGATCATCTTTGGAAGAGGACATGCGATTGCAGTTAGAAAGAACATGGCCCATCAAGCAGCAAGGAAGTGCAGTATTCTGGAACGTGCTGGTAGACAATCTTTTGCCAAAATCCAATAGATCCCATTCCTATCCATATACGGGAGGGCTTATCCTTCAGAAGGTCGAGTTCAACGCAAGCATAACCCGCCGTGGCATTCGTAAGTTGTGACGTACGTAATGCCACCTGCAAAACCCGCCCAATGTTTCCTGCAACCGAACAAATACAAGTTTCATGAAACAAATTAGGTTTCATAACAGGAAGTTCTACCCAGATCGGCGCGATTGGGGCTCCTTCCCACATTCAAAATCGATTGTCCACTTTAGAAATTTGAAGAGAAAACCCTTCACAAGAAGCTATTCCCACATCAATAGGCATAAGTAATCATCCTTAGAAGTACATAGGATTAGAAGATGACGATTATCCAGGGCTACAATAATGAAATCGTGCCCAAGATTAAGTCATTGCTGAAGCTGCTGCTTATTTCTTGAAAAGGAGGACGACCATAAGGAGTTTTTGCTACTATAGCAAACTGGAAAGGTTTCAGAGTAGCAGCGATCTCTTTTGAAGAGAAGAAGATCGCCGGTTCACCAAGGTCTGTGAAGGCCGGTTGATGAACGGTGCTCCGCCTATGGTGACTATATGTATTTGATAAGAGAAATATTTATTATCTTGATTGTCTTGTAATAAATATGATGTGAATTATTTGATAAGTAATTTTATTGATTGAGAATCTGATAAAATAGTTTTCTCTCTTTAACTAATAAAATTGTTTACTAGCTAAACAATTCACATCATCTTAATTATCGAAAGACGTAGTAGATAATAAATAGACATATACAATGAGTCTCTCCACACCAAGAAAACCCTCTTCCTCACGGATAGGGCTGTTCACGGTTCGGTTCGGTTCAGTTTACTCACGGATAGGGCTGTTCACGGTTCGGTTCGGTTCAATTTAGACCTCTTTTTGGAGGAAACCGAACCGAACCGAAATTTTGTTCAAACCGAACCGAACCGGTTCGGTTCGGTTTGAACCGAAAACAAAAAACAAAAACCTAAACTACATGCGCGGGGCGGTCCTGGGTTTCGAACCAGGGCCGCCCCAAAGAAGAAGCGCGCCTAGCCACTGGGCTAGGCGTGTTTTTATGTTATATTTATTATTAAAATATATTTATTATATTTTTGGTTCATTCGGTTTCACTGTGCAAAACCGAACTGAATCGTGGCACTTCTCAAACCGAACCGAACCGAACCGAATTGGCCGTTTCGATTTTTCGGTTTGAACCGAATTATGAACAACCCTACTCACGGAGCTCTTTCTCTCTATTTGTTCTCACACCTTCTATTATTCTCTCTTCTGCCTATCTTGTCCTCTATCTTGTTTCGCTTCCAATGTATACCTTTAAGTGTAAGGTTCAATTCCCCACCTTCACACTTAACGAATATAACAAGCTCTAGTAGGTGTTTTAGCACCAATATAATTAATGAGCATATGCAGATCATTGATCCAATGAGACGTGGAAACACCAAATGGACGTCATACGTACTCGAAATCCTACTTTAGAGAAATCTGATTTTGATCTGTCGTAGACTAATATTAGAAGTAATTAAGAAACGATCCTTGAATCGATGAGGAAGGAGTATTTGGCGACGTCTTCTCATTAGACTTACCCCAAGAAGGGTAGGTGAGACAAAAATACTTACAGATTTCCACGAGCCCTTAATTTCTTCCATTTGCTAATCTTTTGTGACGCTAGGTGACTCCTGGAGTTCCCCCAAACACTTCAGCGGTGATCGGTGCTTCTTCAGACAAGAGCACCAGCTGTGCTGAAGTGGTTAGAAGAACTCTTGGGGCCAACCAGCTGCTCCTAGGTGCCAAGTCGATACATCCCAGAAAACTAGACATGTAGCTGTGTACTTGATCCATGATCAAGAACTCCTATTATAGCTCTTCGTCCACATTCATGCAGCTCAGGATTCCACACTTATCCCGGCCTTTAGTTCGAGCTCTTCATCATCCAAAGGTTCACCAGTGAACCTAGACAACTCCCTGCGTCGTGTTCATGTGGAAGGGAAATAAACCCAAGTATAAATTCTCATATAGTCCCCTAGCTCTCCCCATTTGTCTCTCTTTTATACCCCACATCATCTCATAGAGATGCCAACTCCCCCTTTATCTGATATATTCTGATATAGCTTTCCCTGAAAAAGACATGCATATATGGGTCTTAATTATATTCCAGTATTCCATCTTCACTGTTAACTTGCCAGTTAAGATGATGCTAAACTTAGTGGAACACTATGGTGCGCACCTCTTAAACATATAGCTAGTGATGGCCTCATCTGCTAGTTGTTATGGTTCTTACCTTGAAATGTTCATAAATTTGTTCATTAGATCTAGATCATGCATGCAATCGACTTCTGCGGAAATTTCTTGTGCCATTGAAATCACATCCTCCCTGATAGGGATCAACAAGAAGACAAGGTTATATCCTTGCATTCTTCGAGGTTTCCCCACTCATGTATCTGTTGTGCTAGATGACATCTGGATCGTTCCCCCAAACACTTCAGTGGGGCCGGATCGCCCACCTCCTACACAAGGACCAAGGGTGCTCCAGTGCTGAAGTGATTAGAGGAACTATGGGGGACACCCAGTTAGCTACTCCTACCAAGTTGTCTCTGCATTGGATCCACAGTGAACCTACCCTGATTTCTGGGTATGGTTAATGTTGGGTGTGTGCGCGTGCTGGCGGAGTGGGGATGG
Source organism: Colocasia esculenta (assembly GCA_014218235.1). Classification (NCBI taxonomy): domain Eukaryota; kingdom Viridiplantae; phylum Streptophyta; class Magnoliopsida; order Alismatales; family Araceae; genus Colocasia; species Colocasia esculenta. The sequence continues at coordinate 17,881,732 of CM024753.1, read as the reverse complement.
GTGTTGATGCTCTCTGTAGTCACACAGCCTCTCTCCTCCACATGTTGAAGTGGTCGAGGACATTATTTGCTAGCTACTTCTGCAAGTCCCTGTCAATCTTTCCTGGCAAACCGAGTCCACATGCAGATCCTCACACCCCGTTGGCCATAATGGGGTTTCCGATACCCAGCCAGTACAGCGAAACCCTAGAGAAAACCTTGAGGTGGAGAAGAAGAGCATCTCTGACTCTGTTATGAAGAAAACGACCCAGGACAAGTTGCGACTGCAGGTCTTCTCGTACACGCCCCTCCGTCTCCAGCCACAAAGCCGGCTAGGTACGTTGAGTCACTCCAACATAGCTAGGAGTACTAACTAGCTTCGATCCGGTGGCCTTCTCTGGTAAGAGTTGCAGTGCGGGAGAGCAACAAAGGCAGTACCCCAGCTTCACCGGTATATATATATATAGTGGAGATGTGGTGCACGGTGGTGCTCAAGGCAAGGCGAGACGAAGTATAGAGCCAGCTAGCTGTTGGGTGTTCCCTGGAGTTCCCTCCATCACTTCACTGGGTTCTCTAGATCTTTCTCCCTCCTGAATGTATGGGAAGCTTGATTGGAGGAATCTCCCACTGAAGTGTTTGGGGGAACTCTGGGGCACCACCAACCTCTCTCCTCGTGGCACAGTCGACACATAGCCAGATTTGGCTCGGTGTTAACTCCTTAGATCAGTTCCCTTGATATATTGTTGGAGAGAAATATTATGGTCCTGACACTATACATGAGGTAGAAAGTCCGCACCCTATGATGAATGGGTCATGTCCGATGCGCTTTCAAGATATATTTAGTGCATTGCATTTTTGTGTCCAAAATAATGTACGTACGTAATTATTTTTATGTGCATTGTTATATTATTTTTGGTGTATTATTAGATTTTTTGTGTACATTAATTATTATTTATGTGTGTTATATAATTATTATGTATATTATTTTTAGGTGCAAAAAACTGTTATAGATTAAAAAAATGTGTTGCATTAAATATATTTTGAAGAACGCATCTCACATGATCCAATCATCATAAGAGACGGATTTTTCACCTCATGCTATACTTGTAGTATACGGGAGCATAGTCTTGCTCACTCGGTAGTAGTAATAGTATTGCAACAATACCCAACCTTTTGGTGGGTGTTTAAGCTGACGGCGACCTATGCTTCCGCGTATGTACGTCCGAGCGCAGCCAAGACCGCACACATGGGAGGGCCACCATGGAAGAAGACACGAGTTCTATTTCATGTCCAAATCTTTCTTTTTTTCGAAATATTCTTTTCACAAGATGTAGGAATTGTTGTAGTACTGTTGTAGTCATATCCAAATTGGATAATCTAATTTTCTTGGATGCTGTAAATATATATGGGGAACTTTGTTCCCTGCTGCAGCCATGATGTAATATGGGTAGGCTTCTTCGGCGCCTCACATCCTCTTCCTTTCTACGTGTTCATGCTTTCTCTTCTTCTCTTTTCAGCGTGCCCTGTCGTATCTCTTTCTCTTGTTGGTGCTCCATGGATCAGAGCAATATAAAGCTTCACAGCGACAGATCCTCCTTCCTCGTCAACACAAAGCTTCTTGGACGTACCATTACGATCCTATATCTACACCCAATTTTTCGACCTAGAATATTGAATCTTATGCTCTTTCTCCATGTCAAACTTATGTGAGATAATTATGTCATGCCCCCGATTTTAACAGTAAAATAAATTGGGAGACGTGATGAATGAGCGAACATTCAGAAGTCATAGACAAATAATTACTACAAGTAGGGTCCATAATTTAACATTTAAACTCTCTTCCTTTATTCATAATAAATAAATATTACAATCTTTAGTATCAACATAAAAATATTCTCTACTCACTAATCTATCTATCTTTCAAAAGAAATGAAAATTATAATAATGATCACTATCTCATAAACTAAGTAAAAATATGAATAACTCTCTAAGTGTAGTCCACGCTCAGCATACAAATCTGATCATCATAAGTTTTATTCTTACCTAGGTGTCTGCACCTATTTTGGGCGACCGTATGCACCATTTGGCTGGCAGCCCTGGAAAATGGGAGCCGCCCCATATGGCCCTAGGTAAGCAGTTCGCAGCAGCAAAGCAAATGGCAAAGGGGGGTAAATACATGAAAAAGGAGGGGCTACCTTGGGCTGGGGCTGCTGCCACCTCAGCCCTCAAAAGATGTGCTATAAAGCCTCCTTTTTCCCATGCAACCAGGAGGGCAGAGACCAGAGGCGTAGTAGAAGGGCAGAGCAAAAAGAGAGAGGCGGCCGCAGCAGCCAGAGAGAAAAAAAAAAAGAGCAACAGAAGAGAGAAAGGGAGGCGGCTAAGCTTCTTTGGGCCTTGAGACATTCGCATCTGAAGCGGCAGAGGAGGCGGCAGAAAGAGGCAGCAGCAGCCAGAGAGAAAAGGCATCTGGGTGAGGGCTTCTCGCAGCAGAAGGCAGCGGCAGAGGAGCAGGAGAGGAGGACACGGCAGACCCCCTTTCATCTGGGAATTTGTGGTGAGAGCAGAGGATAAGAGAGAAGAGAAAGTGAGCAAGAGAGGAGAGGAGTGGTTGATTCCGTTCTCTGTCACTTCTTCCCATTTATGTAATCTCCTTGTGTTCTTGCGGGAATTCAAAAGAAAAATGGCTTCTCCATTTGATGATCAGATTTTCTTTTTATTGCATTACCTTAGTGTTTTGTTCTTCCTTCCCCCCTCCATCACGATCAGAAATTCTATGTTATTAAATGCTCAGAAGCATATACCCGAGAACCACCAATTGAGAGCTTGGGCCTCTGCTTTGTATTTCCATTTTCCCTCTCTTTGTTTTGTTCATGACCGAACACATTTCTCTGGGTTATTTTATTTCTTTGCTTTGCTTTGCCACCGCCGATCAGAAAGCATCCATCCCATGCACTGAATTGAACCTTATTTTATGTTCACTTCAGCCTTTGGAGGATCGCAAAACAGTGTGCTTATATTTCCCTTTCGGGGCCAACTTCAAGTTCTTAGTGATGGGTACTTGTCATGACACCCTTTGCTATGAACCTTCAATCTGCTAAATTGGAGCGGGCAGATGCATACAGCAGCCCATTATATGTTTCGAATGCTTTGCTAAACACTCACCTCCTTCATGTGAGATGTATTAGCATTAAATTTAAATAGATAATATATTTCCTCTTTACGTGATCCCAATTGAATTATTGGTTTATTTCTATCCACTGTCAAAGTTTCCCCAAATTTCAGTTTTATAATTTTGAAATCGCTCCTTGAGATGTTGATCTCAATTTCTCCTGATTTAGGCATTTAAATTCTGAACGGTGGTCATGGGCGATGCCACCGTTCAGACTGTTTCACTGTGAGATAGTCACCGTTCAGACTGTCTCACTGTGAGATAGCCACCGTTCAGACTGTCTCACTGTGAGATAGCCACCGTTCAGACTGTCTCACTGCGAGATGCCCACCGTTCAGAGTTTCTGCATTGTAGAAAGTCCACCGTTCAGAGTTTCTGCATTGTAGAAAGTCCACCGTTCAGGTTTCCTTCACTGTGGAAGGCCACTGATCAGGTTTCCTTCACTGTGGAAGGCCACCGTTCAGGTTCCCTTCACTGTGGAAGGGTCACCGTTCAGGTTTCCTTCACTGTAGAAGACCGCCGTTCTGATTTCATTCTTCATGAGATACCACCGTTCAGGATTACAACGTTCTCCGGCCTTGGTACAAAATGGTCCTTTCTTGGATATGTCCGGAAAAACCAGTACCATGGTCATAATGTTGTTGCCTCCGGCATCAACGCTCTTGTTGGCACCGTCTCCATCATGGTGGACGAGTGTCATGCACACCCCCCACACATGTAAAATAAGGGGAGGTGCTGCCGAATTTTCGCCGCGATGATTCCCCAATTGGTTTGTGCCTATATAGTCACCAAGCAACTTGTTGTTGTGATATGGTACTATTGGCAAACATCGTGTCGCCGCTATGTGGCGAACATCGTCCCGTGGCATTGCCTTAGGTTGTTAGGTGTTTGCACTAAAGGATCATCCCAACATATGATGGGCAGGGATGATTCCCATCATGGCAAATTATACCGAGTGACCCGGGTTTTACTCCGTCATGTTGTAATTATATCGGCTTATTTTGTACTTCGTGAGTGCAAAAGAAATAAATAAGTACCGGTGCAATGTATGTCATTCGATTAACAAATCAAATGCAAAGACAAACAAGGAAAATAACAATAACAATAAATAACAATAATAATAATGATAGTCACAAATGACGACAAAAGAAATGAAAATAGAGAAAATATCAAAGAAACAAACAATTTCAAATTGGCCATCAACATTCAGCTTGATCGGTGGTGCACACCCCCCACCATTCAGACCACACTCATGCATACATGTGCCACTGTTCAGGTCCCCTGAACCATAGCCACCGTTCAGCCTGATCGGTGCAGACAGCACTTCCCCACCGTTCAGCCTAATCGGTGCAGGCAGCACTACCCACCCGTTCAGCCATACATGCATATAGGCAGGCCACCGTTCAGCTTTCTATGGCCACCGTTCAGCATATTGTGCATTTAGGTGAGCCACCATTCAGCTTTCTATGGCCACCGTTCAGTATATTGTACATATAGCCAGGCCACCGTTCAGCTTTCCATGGCCACCGTTCAACATATTGTACATGCGAGTAAACCACTGTTCTGTTTTCCCTATCCCAATAAAGCCACCGTTTAGGTCCCCATACACAGTACCCCACCGTTCTGCACTGTTCATGCATACACATCACTACACACTCTCTCTCCATCCACTAGCCCCACCGATCTGCACTATTCATATACATGTATTGCCTCTTTCATTAATCAACTCAAAATGAATAAATAAATAAATAATAAAAAAAGGGACAAACAACAATTTACAAAAAGTTAAATAAATCAAACCATCTAAAATAAAATTGCCACAAGTTCAAATCAAGTTTTTAAAAAAAAGAATGCAACATCATAATTTCGTATCAAACATAAAAAAAATATATGAATAAGATGGCTTCAAAAAAAAATATATAAATCCAAAGTTTACAAATCAAATAATCTTAAAAAAAAAAGAGGGGTCAAATCAAATAATTTTGAGTTAACCTTCTAATTTGGAATAAAATTCAAATAAATTGTAAACTCAAATAAATTCCAAGAAACAAATGAAGAGATATTTGAAATCAAAAAAGCCCTACAACAAACCAAACACAATCAAAATTAAATCAAACCAAAAAGGTAATAAATAAAAGAACAAAATCTAATAAAAGATCGAAGATGATAAATATGCAAAAGACCAAAAGAAATAAATAATGTTGGAATCAATTCAATAATACAAAAAGATTGCGCGTCAAATATTATATTTTGATTGTCTCGCATTAGGCGTAATCAAATTTAATTTTCTATGCATATCTTTTAGCGGATGTTTCCGTTAAAGGCCACAAGGTTCTTTATCCTGGCGATTAATCAAGGGTTGTCCCTCTTAGAGGGATGTAATTAACGTCGTTGCGCTTAGGCAACAGTGGGATCTTGGTCCCGACCCGATCTCTACTTTCGTTTGACGAAGTCAAATGGTGCGCAAATAGACTGAAGCCCTTCGACTCTCGGAGCAGAACATGTTGTCGCTTCAACGACTGGCACGCCTGCGCTCTGCGATTATGGGTTCATCTTTCGTTATAGTGACTTGCTTAGCGCTAAACGGGATTTGAATTTGTAATACGCGGATATAGACATGAAAATATGATAAATAATTTTTAATTTTAAAATATTGTGATGGATATAAAAATCCATTTCCACACTAGGTTATTTGAAAATGTTAGAGAGAGTAGGTATGAATGACTGCTCGCCCAGTAAAATTTACATCGTCAATGATAAATATAAGTAATTAATATTTTCAAGTTATATGATATGAACTAATTAATATGCAAATAAAAGTCAGTAAGAAACAAGACTAGTAATGCTATTAAGAGATGTCCAATCAACCAAGATATCATGTGATAGAATGATCAAGTATGAGAGATTATCACGCTAGAAAGTATATTACATGTACAAGAGAGTTTTCACACTAAAACATGATCAGTAGTACTGTAAGAAGGTCAAGATAACTCTTGTGTCCAAATCACTAGAGAGAGAACAATCGAATTGTACGAGAAGGCTCTTTCACACAAGAAGGTCACTAGAATATCTTTCAAGATAGCAAGATGGTACTGAAAAGTACAAGCACATAGGACAATTCACTAGTAAGCACTCTGAGTAACTTGCTCTGGGCAGTCCACAAGATTATCACACAGGGTCTACTGGTGCCTCAAACAAGTACATCCCTCTACCACTTGGGTTAAGGACCAACACACAGTAGTGAGTAACAAGTCACGTCAAGTAAGCGTATCACATGAAATAAGTATGTGCCATACCAAGCACAATTATGATTCCGCACCACGCCATACAACATGACTTTGCTAAGGGATCAACTTAGCAATCAATGCTTGGGGTAACAAACATCTTTAGGAAACTAAGCAATCAACACCTTGGGGTAACACGATTTTGTTGGGAGTAAATCTGACAATCACACCTATAGGTATGACCAGATGCGAGCCCATAGTCAAGTTTGTAGTGCACAACACTGACATATATCCCGATGAACCCGTCGACTCATGGGTAACAAGAACGGGTAGTTGAGTCCATGACTCCAATCTTATTCGTTTCAAGTAGCATTTCAAGAACATATCAGAAGAAGGTATGGCAACAAGCTGCCATGGAAGTCCAAGACCATCATGTCAAGGATAAAGATTCAAGATCAAGATTGTCAAGAGAGTAATGAGGTGTAATTTTGGTTTATTTTAACAATCTATTAACCTCTTGTCAATCAATTTGGACTAATGCCAAGAAAGTAAAATGAGAGAGAAAAGTGCACGCTATCTTTAGGGAACTTCGATGGTACAACCATCATGTCAAGGATAAAGATTCAAGATCAATATTGTCAAGAGAGTAATCAGGCATAATTTTGGTCTAGTTTAACAAACTATTAACGTCCTGCCAATCAATTTGGACTAATGCCAGGAAAGTAAAATGAGAGAGAAAAAAGTGCATTCTATCTCCAAGAAACTTCGATGATACAACCAGCTTGGTCTCCATGAGGAAATCCATGGAGTACAGAGACTTACAGAGGTCTTAACAAAAAAGTTCTTACTCTGCCAGAATGGAATGTCCAATAGAGAGGTTCCAATTCGTCAAGAGAGGCTGCCTAATTTGTGCAAGTGTGTAGTGCGCGAGTAATAAAATGTGTCTAATAAGCGTTCAATATGTATATAGTAAATCAAGATAAATGGGGAAACCACGATATAAGGCAAGTCGAAACTAGGAAAGTCTAAATAAAGTAAGTATTACATAAGGCAAGCCTAAACAAGGCAAGTGTTACATAAGGGAAAGTTTAAATCATTCAAGTGATAAACAAGGAAAGTCTAAATAAGGCGACTATAAGGAAAGTATGACATGGTGACATTAACATGATAATAAGCATATTAACAAGCTTAAATTTCTATTTTATATCAAGCTTCCTCTCGGTTTGATGGTAGGCGTAGGGTGTGAACCACATGAAGATTTCAATCTGGTGCATGGTTAGTATGGCACTAGAAACCAACATGTTTCAACGCTGTTGTTCGAAGGAGGAGCTGGGACTCTACAAGAACTCAATTACATTCCAAGAGTTAAAATGAGAATGTCGATCCAGGTAACCTGGTGTCCACCTACTGTCACTACAAGAAAAATGAGATTCGCCAACGACTATTTGTCAGCGGCTACTAAACACCACTGCCATATGTTCCTTGTGTCAACGGTTATGAAAGGTCATTGACATATGCTTAAAATTTGTCAACGGCTCTCCAGAGCCATTGACAAAAGTTAATATATGTCAACGGTTACAAAGAACTGTTGACAAATTTTAAATATATGTCAACAGCTACAATAGATTGTTGACAAATACAAATTATTTATCAATGGCTATATTAAGCCGTTGACAAATATTCTAACATTTGTCAGAAAACTACATAGAGATGTTGACAAATATTAAATATTTGTCAATAGTATGTTGACATACGTCGACATTTATCAACGAGGCTTTTTAACCATTGACAAATGTTAACTTTTGTCAGCGGCTCTGAGAAGCTATTGACATATACTTCAAAAATCTAAAAAATTATAGGGAAATCTCCCACCCTTTGAATAACAACTTTCCACTTAAAATATCTAACTTATATCAGTAGCTCTAAAGAGCTGTTGACATACATTTAAAAAATATAAAAAATAGCGGGAGATCTCCCCCCTTTGAACTTTCTAAAAAATATCTAACATATACTTAAAAATAATCTAAAAAATATCTAAAGACCCTGGCCCGCCCCTCCCTGCTCTCTCTTCACCCCAGCCCCCTCTTTCTACTCTTCCCTGCCATGTCGATGCCGCTCCACCTCCGTTTCCTTCTCTACGAGCACGACTTCTGTGCCACCCTCTTGTCCACCTCTGACCGCCCGACGTCCTCTCACCAACCTCATTCACAGACTCCTCGTTCCACCTAGCCGTTGACTAGGGAGGCACCCCAAAGAGCAGTAGAGATCATAGGTGTCGACTTCGGCCGCGCCCTCGCCCTCAACCCTCCCTTTGCGCTGCCTTGCTCGACTTCCTCCACACCATCGTCTCCTACCTCCTCACTCAGGGCATCCACCATAAGGACATGACCCGCATTTTCGGAATGTGCCCTGACACCCTCACGAAGAGTTGTTGACATATACATATCTCAATGGCCTTGTAGCCATTGATATAACCGTTGACAAATAAATTGTCGACTAATGTTTGTCAGCGATTACCCTCAGTCGTTGACATATGAGACATATGTCAGCGGTTCATAGCCACTGACATAGATCAGATATATCAAAGGATGATGGCCATTGAGATATGGCATATATGTCAACGGATGTCTCTTGTTGACATATTATTAATAATACATCAATGGATTTCCTAGCCGCTGAAAAAAATTATTAAAATAAAAAACCTGGCCCTAGCCTCCCCATTCCTCCTATCCTAGTGGACCCCTGGCTCTAACTCCTCGTCGGTGCTATTGAGCATGTTCGGCAACGGAAGCCTCATACGTCAGGCCTCCATATCTCGGTGCCTACACTTGATCCACTTTTCTAGGCTGAAGGCAAAGTACTGGGGAAATCCTGGAGCTCCTGGGGTCCCCTCCCCATCTCCCCCACCAGGTACTTGGTACTGAAGTTGTTCTCCACGCTGACGGTGAGCAACGTTGAGTAGTGCCCCAGCTCCAATGCCAGGTACTCCACCTTGCATAGCAACGTCCTCTCCACACTCAATGCCAGTAGGATTGTGTCTTATTCAATAACACAGAGGAAGTTGGCGGCGGGGACGCCGAGGTCACGGGCGGGGAAGCAAAAGACAGGGGCGAGGTCGGCGCGGATGTCGACTATGAGGGTGTCGGGGCACATTCCGAAAATGCGGGCCATGTCTTTGTGGTGGATGCCCTGAGCGAGGAGGTAGGAAATGACGGCGTGGAGGAACTCAAGCGGGGCGGCACGAAGGGAGGGGTTGAGGGCGAGGGCGCAGTCGGAGTCGACGCCTATGATCTCTACTGCTCTTTGGGGTGCCTCCCTCGTCAACGGCTTCGTGGAACGAGGAGTCTGTGGATGAGGTTGGTGAGAGGGCGTCGGCGACGTCGGGGTGGTTGGAGGTGGACAAGAGGGTGGTGCAGAAGTCGCGCTCATAGGAGAAAGAAACGGAGGTGGAGCGGCTTCGTCATGGTAGGGGAGAGTAGAGTGAGGGGGCTGGGGTGGGGAGAGAGTAGGAAGGGCAAGGTGTCTTAGATATTTTTTAGATTATTTTTAAGTATATGTTAGATATTTTTTAGAAAGATCAAAGGGGGGGGGGGAGATCTCCACTATTTTTTATTTTTTTAATGTATGTCAACAACTCTTTAGAGCTACGTTAGAGATTTTTAAGGGGAAAGTTGTTATTCGAAGGGTGGGAGATCTCCCTCTATTTTTTTAGATTTTTGAAGTATATATCAATGGCTTCTAAGAGCCGCTGACAAAAGTTAACATTTATTAATGGTTAAAAAGCCTTGTTGATAAATGTCGACGTATGTCAACATACTATTGACAAATATTTAATATTTGTCAACAGCTCTATGTAGTTGTTAACAAATGTTAGAATATTTGTCAACAGCTTAATATAGCCACTGATAAATAATTTTATTTGTCAACATCTATTGTAGCTGTTACATATATTTAAAATTTGTCAACAATTCTTTGTAACCGCTGACATATATTAACTTTGTCAACGGCTCTAGAGAGCCGTTGACAAATTTTAAGTATATGTCAATGACCTTTCATAACTGTTGACATAAGGAACATATGGCAGTGGTGTTTAGTAGCCGCTGACAAATAGTCATTGGCGAATCTCATTTTTCTTCTAGTGACAGTAGGTGGACACCAGGTTACCTGGACCGGCATTCTCATTTTAACTCTTGGAATATAATTGAAATCTTGTAGAGTCCCCAGCTCCTTCTTCGAACAACACCGTTGAAACATGTTGGTTTCTTGTGCCATACTAACCATGCACCAGATTGAAATCTTCATGTGGTTACAGCCTATGCCTACCATCAAACCGAGAGAGGAAGCTTGATATAAAAATGGAAATTTAAGCTTGTTAATATGCTTATTATCATGTTAATGGCACCATGTCGTACTTTCCTTATAGTCACCTTATTAAACTTTCTTTGTTATCACTTGCCTGATTTAAACTTTTCCTTATGTAATACTTGCTTGTTTAGGCTTGCCGAATGTAATACTTGATTTATTTAGACTTTCTTAGTTTCAACTTTCCTTGTATCGTGGTTTCCCCGTTATCTTGATTTGCTTACTATATACATATGAACGCCTATTAGACACATTTTATTTCTCGTGCACTACACACTTGCACAAATTAGGCAGCCTCTCTTGACGAATTGGAACCCTCTATTGGACATGCCGTTCTGGCAGAGTAGGAACCTTTTTATTAAGACCTCTGTAGGTCTCTATACTCCATGGATTTCCTCATCGAGACCAAGCTGGTTGTACCATCGAAGTTTTTTGGAAATAGCGTGCACTTTTCTCTCTCATTTTACTTTTTTGGCATTAGTCCAAATTGATTGGCAAAACGTTAATAGATTGTTAAACTAGACCAAAATTACACCTGATTACTCTCTTGACAATAACGATCTTGAATCTTTATCCTTGACACGATGGTCTTGGACATGATGGTTGTACCATTGAAGTTCCTTGAAGATAGTTTACACTTTTCTCTCTCATTTTACTTTCTTGGCATTAGTCCAAATTGATTGACAAGACGTTAATAGATTGTTAAACTAAACCAAAATGACGCTGATTACTCTCTTGACAATCTTTATCTTGAATCTTTATCCTTGACATGATGGCCTTGGACTTCCATGGCACCTCCATCCTTGTTGCCATACTTTCTTCTGATATGTTCTTGAAATGCTACTTGAAACGAATAAGATTGAAGTCATGGACTCATCTACCCGTTCTTGTTACCTATAAGTCGACGGGTTCATCGGGATATATGTTAGTGTTGCGCACTACAAACTTCACTGCGGGCCCGCATCTGGTCATACCTATCGGTGTGATTGTCAGATTTACTCCCAACAAAATCGTGTTACCCCAAGGTATTGATTGATTAGTTTCTCAAGATGTTTGTTACCCCAGGCATTGATTGCAAAGCTGATCCCTTAGCAAAGTCGTGTTGTATGGCGTGGTGCGGAATCATAATTGGTGCTTGGTATGGCACATACTTATTTCATGTGATATACTTACTAGACGTGACTTGTTACTCGCTACTGTGTGTTGGTCCTTAACCCAAGTGAAAAGGTACGTACTTGTTTGAGGCACTAGTAGACCCTGTATTATAATCTTGTGGAGTGCCTAGAGCAGGTTACTCAGAGTGCTTACTAGTTAATTGTCCTATGTGCTTGTACTTTTCAGTGCCATCTTGTAGTACTCCGGAAAATCCATTAATTTAAAATTTATGGATAAATTGAAATTTTATCAATTAATAAATTCAATTAGTTAAAAAGATACGTATCATTATTGCATGCGTATAAACCCCTATAAAAATTTTGTAAAAATAGTAGTTATACTTTAAATAATGTTCTCTAATGACCCATCATGAAATTTGGGCATAGAAAAATCATTTGGACTTAGTTTAAGAAATTATGTGACCTATTAGAGTAATTAAGAAATAAGTCAGAGAACCCATTATTTTATGAGCCAAAGTGGATTATAAATTAAAATAAACATGTGGGTAGACTTTAAATAATATGGGATGATAGCCCATTATGATATTTGGACCAATGGACAATCTTGGCCCATGAATAATTCCCTAATAAAAGGATAATTAAAATTCAATAAGTAAAGTAAGAACGTGGGATGTACAATTTAGCTCACACGAGTTATTGGGCCAAGAGTAAGAGCCTAAATGAAGAAGATTAGAAATACTGGCATAAATAATATTGAATTGAATTAAGAATTTGAAATTACTTGAATAAGTGTGATAAATAGACTTAATTAGAATAAAGGAGAATAAATAGAAATTGAATGAAATAAAAGAAATTTAATGAATAACCCATTAAGCTAAATTAGTAGTGGGTTAAATAAATGGTCCAAACCAAATAAATTGGGCCCAATAGGATGAAGCCCATCTTGGGAGGAGATGTAATTAAGTGAAATTCGTATCTAATTAATTAGTAAATAGTAAAAGGCTAAGATAAACACTAAATAAGTCATGTTTATCTCAAATAAGAGTCCCTAACTCATCCTAACCCCATTGGCCACGAAATTAGGCATTTCCCTTACCCAATTAGATAGATCTAGCAAGAAAAAATAGGTGATAATTATGAAAATTCGTAATTAAATGAGGAGGAAAAAGTTTTAGATGATTTAGAACTCTACAAGCCATCAAAACACCCCCCATTTGACCCTAGCACCCCACAATTTCGTGCTAAGACTTTTGGAGACGAAGAGGAGAAGATCTGGATCAAGGAGCAAGGAAGGAGAAGGCTTGGAGCAAGAAGGGTTTTCATAATTTCGTCATCCAAACTAGGACTTTCTTACTCCATGAAAAAGGTAGACAATCTCTCAAGCTAAAATCGTGAAATAATTATACTAGGTAGACTTCATGTACCTCTTCAAAAGCCCCATTATCTTGTTGTATTCCGCTCATCCATTTGGGAGAATTTAATTCGTGAAGCTCTGCTATTACCATGAACTGAAATCTGATGTTTTCTCTAATTATCCACATGTTCTTGCTCTCAGCTCATGATAAAATTCTCGTGTATACTGCATCTTATTATCATTCAAACGACCTTGCTCTTGCTTGATTTGATCTCCCATGAGGGATTAAATCTTGAATCCCTATCTGTTTATTGTACCCGACTCTTCAAGTTTACCTTTAAACTCCGTGCATACTTGATCCCAATCATGAGAAAATTCTCTAAAATACTACTTCGTGTTAGCTTTCGAACGCCCTGGTTTCGTATTTTTCATCATGTATTCATCTCTAATAATTCGTTTAATCCTGACTGTGCTAGTTTAGGTCATCAGAATATAATTTGTTCAAAGCATGCCTAAATGTGTCTAATTTAAAATTAATCGTGCATGCTGATAGATTATTGTGTCTACTTTCATTTGAAACTAGATTCGTGATTTTTGGGTCATTATATGATTTTATATTGAATTATAAGAGCCCTATGTCAATCCGATCACCCTGGAAAAGGAAAATGTCAGACCGACTTGATATCGCGACGGCGCGATCCGCCGCGATATCAGCCGGGTCGTGCCTGCAGGCATTGTCGGCGTTAAGAACGCGGCGGCCTGTGATGCCGCGATTCACCCCGGACCGGCCAGACCGGCAAGCCCCGTGTCGCGCCTGACCTCCCTGTCGCGACTTGAATCGCGACGGTAAGTCTGCCGCGTTTCAATATTCCGACCAAAATTGAAAAAATGTGCATATGCCCTATTGTTTGGGCTTTAATACCCCTAATAGCCATGATTAAACCCATGGTATAGTTAACCCGACTTTGCAAGTTAATAATGGCATTAATGATATAAATTTATTATTTTAAAATGACATTTGCACGACTTGTCATATCCTCAAATTTCTTTACACTCACACACCATAACATTATACAATTGCCATTGACCCTGGAAAATTATGCAATAATGTATTCGGTAAATTAGCGAAATAAATGACTAATTACCCCTATTTATTAAATACAATTGTTTTCATTTTTACTCACGCATTTTAAATACCGTTATCGTTTTCCCTCGGCCTTCGAGCACTAGAGGCACGACGGACCAGTTTTCTACACACTTTCTCTTGACTTGGACCACCTCTCCATCGGAAATACTCTCGACTGGACCAGGGACTCCTTGTCAAGGCCTCCGTAGTCTTCTTGGCTTTGGCGCACGTCCTTAGTCGACGCTGTTGTACCTTTAAATCCCGTTACACTCTCAGGGATCAGTACGATCCAAACGGCCTTAGTAAGATCTCACTTATCTTGTGATCATGCCGGACCACCTGGCCAGTGTTCTTAGCACGGCTAGTGGGCGGTGGTGACTTCTCTACCAGACTGTCAGTACCCCCCTGGTGCTGTGCAACCGTTACTATCGTGGTTTATCGTTGTTTTACGATTAAACCCCTATCTCCCCACTCTCCTTGTACTCTCATCTATTCAAATTCACTCTACTATCTTGTATATTCTCTAATACTCTCTTGAGACTCTTGAGCTGTTGTGGCTCCCATTGCGTGTACTATACATGACTGTCTAGCGCCATAACTATGGGTCCAGTGACCCTACTGGAATTATGCATAATTGTGCAGGCACGGAGAGTGTCCGAGGGGCTCCAATCTAGTCCGGGGGGCAAAGAGACACCCGAAAATACCTGCAGGGCTATTGACGGTGTTCTGCATTGCACCGGTTCTGACTATCTCGACATTGGCTAGACATCTACTCGTTTTTAATAGTCTGAAAAGTTCAGACGTACTGTACCATTTCCGTGCTATTATTGTGCTAGCACTGACTGTTATACAGTAGTCTGAGGAGTTCAGACTACTGTACTATCTCGTTAAACGGCTACTATCCCAAAGTGACTATTGTCATACTCGACTAGTGCACCGTGTGCAACATACACGTTATCTCTCTTACACACTATCTCTTTACATGTAATCTCGTTACACTCTAACTTGATATACAAGCTATCTCGTTACACGCCACCTTGATACAAGTTATCCTATTACATATCATTTTGATACATGCTATCTTGTTATATGGTCTTTTCTCTATCATTCTAGTTTTGCAATATTCTTGTGAAGTGTATTATCGTTCACATGTTATCGCATGTTATCATTCTAGTATGCAATCAATCTCTTATCATGTACTATTTCTCTCTTGACTATACTTGATCGCTCTCTCTAGTTAACCTGCGTTACAAGACATTAATCACTTAAAGCATGCTTGTTTACACGAGATATTAAGTCCTACTAAGCGTTATCGCTCACCCTTCGTTATTTGTTATTGTGTTTTCAAGTAAGTCAAGGGATGACCTTACACACAACAACGGGATTGAACTGGAATGATGAGCGTCCTGAAGTCATAGAGATGGATTGTCCCCAGTACCCTAGAGTTAGTTAGATATTTGCTTTAGATTTCTTTTCCAATGTAATAATGTCATTGAGCCCTATGTTTTGGCTCTGAATTAGTGGTTGTAATAGTTTAGATGAATTATCAATAAAATGATGAGTTTTATTGCAATTATGTTCATTGGTAGCTCTGATATTTGCGAATGTATACGCAATTTTACATTACCATACACGTTGTTCATGCCTCCCCGATTTATTCCGTTGCTAAATTGGCGGGGCATGACAGTTGGTATCAAAGCCTAGGATGTCCTTATTAGGATATTTAAGTCTAGGATGTTCTAGGTGAACTGCCCTAACACGTGTCTAAGTCAACCACCATACCTATTTGAGAATTAGGTAGAACCATGGTTAAGATCTATATATATATATATATATATATGTATGTATCAACTTGGTAGTACTTTAAGCACCCAAAGTCTAAAAAGAAATAAATAAAATGTTATTGCTCGCAAGAGATTAGTGGAGATGGCTGGTGAGCATGCACAATTGCGGGACTTGCAAAGCACCGTACAAGGGTTAACTCAAGCCCTTAACAACGCGATTCAAGCAGGAGCAAGGAATGGGGCAGGAGATTTATACGGGAATTTCCAACGAATGAATCCTCCTAGGTTTAATGGAACTCCAGATCCCGATGAAGCTGAAAATTGGGTGAAGATGATGGAACGGATCTTTAGAGTTATGCAATGTTCAGAACAGGAGAAAGTCCTTCTGGCAACCTTCCAATTGGACCGCGATGCTAGAGCTTGGTGGGAAGCTACTAGTCGACAATTACCCGACATCAACATAGCATGGGATGAATTTTTAGAACTCTTCAACACCAAATATTTTTTCGAAAGGATTCGTGAGAAGAAGGCAAATGAATTCGCCAATTTAAAACAACGAATGATGTCTGTAGCAGAATATGAAGCACAATTTGAAAGACTAGCACATTATGCACCACATTTGGTGAGTACGGAAAAGATGAAGGTAAAGAGATTCTTAGAAGGATTGAGACTTGTGTTCTGGGAAAAGTTAGCTCCGCTAGACATTGTGGTATATTCAGACAGGGTATCGAGAGCTCAAATAGTAGAGGACACCATGGGACTTCTTGAAAAGATCCATAAGAAGAAGGCGTTGAAAAGGGAACGTGATACCCATTCCAATGATAATAAAGAAAGAAATACAGTAGATAGCAAGAGAATGAAATGGGAAGTGAAGCAGAAGGAATTCTGTAAATTTTGTAAAAAGTTAGGACATCAGATTGATAACTGTTGGAAGAAATTAGGCAGATGCTTGCGTTGTGGAAGTCAACACCATCGAGTCATCAATTGCCGACAAAGAAGAACAAAACTCCACACCAAAGATGATTACAAGTTCTTGTGGATACAAATCTTGCCATAAAGGTAGACAAGGTACCATCACTAAACCCATAGTTTGAAGTTCATATATTTTCTCGATAGCAAAGCCCTAAGTAGGGGAGATGATGGAATGAGATATTCGGAATAGAATTGGTAGCCGTATAATATCATATGAATTGGGGACCAAATTCTATTTAAGTGGGGGAGGATGTAGTACCCCGGAAAATCCTTTAATTTAAAAATTATGGATAAATTGAAATTTTATCAATTAATAAATTCAATTAGTTAAAAAGGTACGCATCATTATTGCATGCGTATAAACCCCTATAAAAATTTTGTAAAAAAAGTAGTTATACTTTAAATAATATTCTCTAATGACCCATCATGAAATTTGGGCATAGAAAAATCATTTGGACTTAGTTTAAGAATTATGCGACTTATTAGAGTAATTAAGAAATAAGTCAGAGAACACATTATTTTATGAGCCAAAGTGGATTATAAATTAAAATAAACATGTGGGTAGACTTTAAATAATACGGGATGATAGCCCATTATGATATTTGGACCAATGGACAATCTTGGCCCATGAATAAATTCTCTAATAAAAGGATAATTAAAAAGCCAATAAGTAAAGTAAGAACGTGGGATGTACAATTTAGCTCACACGAGTTATTGGGCCAAGAGTAAGAGCCTAAATGAAGAAGATTAGAAATACTGGCATAAATAATATTGAATTGAATTAAGAATTTGAAATTACTTGAATAAGTGTGATAAATAGACTTAATTAGAATAAAGGGAGAATAAATAGAAATTGAATGAAATAAAAGAAATTTAATGAATAACCCATTAAGCTAAATTAATAGTGGGTTAAATAAATGGTCCAAACCAAATAAATTGGGCCCAATAGGATGAAGCTCATCTTGGGAGGAGATGTAATTAAGTGAAATCGTATCTAATTAATTAGTAAATAGTAAAAGGCTAAGATAAACACTAAATAAGTCTGTTTATCTCAAATAAGAGTCCCTAACCCATCCTAACCCCATTGGCCACGAAATTAAGCCTCTCCCTTACCCAATTAGATAGATATAACAAGAAAAATAGGTGATAATTATGAAAATTCGTAATTAAATGAGGAGGAAAGAGTTTTAGATGATTTAGAACTCTACAAGCCATCAAAACACCCCCCATTTAACCCTAGCACCCCACAATTCGTGCTAAGACTTTTGGAGACGAAGAGGAGAAGATCTGGACCAAGGAGCAAGGAAGGAGAAGGCTTGGAGCAAGAAGGGTTTTCATAATTTCGTCATCCAAACTAGGGTTTTCTTACTCCATCAAAAAGGTAGACAATCTCTCAAGCTAAAATCGTGAAATAATTATCCTAGGTAGACTTCATGTACCTCTTCAAAAGTCCTATTATCTCGTTGTATTCTGCTCATCATTTGGGTGAATTTAATTCGTAAAACTCTGTTGCTACCATGAACTGAAATTTCATATTTTCTCTAATTATCCACATGTTCTTGCTCTCAGCTCATGATAAAATTCTCATGTATACTGCATCTTATTATCTTCAAACGCCCTTGGTCTTTCTGGATTTTGATCTCCCATGGGGAGAATTAAATCTTTGAATCCCTATCTGTTTATTGTACCCAACTCTTCAAGTTTACCTTTAAACTCCGTTCTCCGTGCATACTTGATCCCATATCATGAGAAAATCTCTAAAATACTACTTCGTATTAGCTTTCGAACGCCCCTAGTTTCGTAATTTTTCATCATGTATTCATCTCTAAATAATTCGTTTAATCCTGACTATTCTAGTTTAGGTCATCAGAATATAACCCGTTCAAAGCATGTCTAAATCATGTCTAATTTCAAATTAATCGGGCATGCTGATAGATCTATGTGTCTACTTTCATTTGAAACTAGATTCGTGATTTTTGGGTCATTATATGATTTTATATTGAATTATAAGAGCCCTATGTCAAATCTGATCAACCCTAGAAAAAGGAAAACGTCAAACCGACCTGATATCACGACGGCGCGATCCGCCGCATTATCAGCCGGGTCGCGCCCTGCAGGCATGTCGCGTTAAGAACGCGGCGGCCTGTGATGCCGCGATTCACCCCGGACCGGGCCAGACCGGCTAGGCCCCGTGTCGCGCCTGACCGCCCTGTCGCGACTTGAATCGCGATGGGTAAGTCTGCCGCGTTTCAAGATTCCGACCAAAATTGAAAAAATGTGCATATGCCCTATTGTTTGGGCTTTATACCCCTAATTAGCCATGATTAAACCATGGTATAGTTAACCCAACTTGGCAAGTTAATAAATGGCATTAATGATATAAATTTAATTATTTTAAAATGACATTTGCACGACTTGTCATATCCTCAAGATTTCTTTACACTGACACACACATAACATTATAAATTGCCATTTGACCCTGGAAAATTATGCAATAATGTATTCGGTAAATAAGTGAAATAAATGACGAAATTACCCTATTTTATTAAATACAATTGTTTCCATTTTTACTCACGCATTTTAAATACCGTTATCGTTTTCCCTCGGCCTTCGAGCACTCGAGGCACGACGGACCCATTTTCTACACACTTTCTCTTGACTTGGACCACCTCTCCATCGGGAATACTCTCGACTGGACCAGGGACTCCTTGTCAAGGCCTCCGTAAGTCTTCTGGCTTTGGCGCACGTCCTTAGCTGACGAGTGGTTGTACCTTTAAATCCCGTTACACTCTTAGGGATCAGTACGATCCAAACGGCCTTAGTAAGATCTCTCTTATCTTGTGATCATGCCAGACCACCTAGCCAGTGTTTTAGCACGGCTAGTGGGCGGTGGTGACTTCTTCTACCAGACTGTCGGTACCCGACCTGGTGCTGTGCAACCGTTACTATCGTAGTTTATCGTTATTTTACGATTATACCCCTATCTCACCTACTATCCTTGTACTCTCATCTATTCACGTACACTCTACTATATTGTATATTCATCTAGTAATCTCTTGAGACTCTTGAGCTGTTGTGGCTCCCATTGCGTGTACTATACATGACTGTTTAGCGCCATAATATGGGTCCAGTGACCCTACTAACTCGAATGCATAATTGTGTAGGGCACGGAGAGTGTCCGAGGGGCTCCAATCTAGTCCTGGGGGCAGAGAGCCACCCAAAAATACCTGCAGGGGCTATTGACGGTGTTCTGCATTGCATCGGTTCTGACTATCTCGACATTGGCTAGACATCTAACTATTTTAATAGTCTGAGGAGTTCAGACGTATTGTACCATTTCGGTGCTATTATTGTGCTAGCACTAACTGTATATAGTAGTCTGAGGAGTTCAGAGATACTGTACTATCGTTAACGGCTACTGTCCCAAAGTGACTATTGTCATACTCGACTAGTGCACCGTGGTGCAACCATACACGTTATCTCTTTACACGCTATCTCTTTACATGCAATCTCGTTACACTCTATCTTGATATACAAACTATCTCGTACCATGCCACCTTGATAAGCTATCCTATTACATGTCATTTTGATACACGTTATCTTGTTATATGGTCTTTTCTCTATCATTCTAGTTTTGCAATATTCTTGTGAAGTGTATTATCGTTCACATGTTATCGCATGCTATCATTCTAGTATGTAATCAATTTCTTATCATGTACTATTTCTCTT
Organism: Colocasia esculenta; assembly: GCA_014218235.1. Lineage (NCBI taxonomy): Eukaryota > Viridiplantae > Streptophyta > Magnoliopsida > Alismatales > Araceae > Colocasia > Colocasia esculenta. Next base: position 17,860,919 of record CM024753.1, on the reverse strand, counting down.
GACTATACTTGATCGTTCTCTCTAGTTAACATGCGTTACAAGACATTAATCACTTAAGCATGCTTGTTACACGAGATATTAAGTCCTACTGAGCGTTATCGCTCACCGTTCGTTTTTGTTATTGTGTTTTTAGGTAAGTCAAGCGATGACCTTACACACAACAACATGATTGGACTAGAGTGATGAGCGTCCTAAAGTCATAGAGATGGATTGTCCCCAGTACCCTAGAGTTAGTTAGATATTTGCTTTAGATTTCTTTTCCAATGTAAATGTCATTGAGCCCTATGTTTTGGCTCTGAATTAGTGGTTGTAATAGTTTAGATGAATTATCAATAAAATGATGAGTTTTATTGCAATTATTGTTCATTAGTAGCTCTGATATTTGCGAATGTATGCGCAATTTACATTACCATACACGTTGTTCATGCCTCCCCGATTTATTCCGCTGCTAAATTGACGGGACATGACAATCTTGCTATCTTGAAATATATTCTAGTGACCTTCTTGTGTGAAAGAGCCTTCTCGTACAATTTTGATTGTTCTCTCTCTAGTGATTTGGACACGAGAGTTATCTTGACCTTCCTACACTATTGATCATATTTTAGTGTGAAAACTCTCTTGTACATGTAATATACTTTCTAGCGTGATAATCTCTCATACTTTATCATTCTCTATTCACATGATATCGTGGTTGATTAATGGACATCTCTTAATCACATTGCTAGTCTTGTTTCTTACCGACTTTTATTTGCATATTTAGTTCATATCATATAACTTGAAAATATTAATTACTTATATTTATCATTGATGATGTAAATCCTATTGGGTGAGTGCATTCATACCTACTATCTCTAATATTTCAAATAACCTGGGTAAGAATAAAGCTTATCATGAGATTTGTACGTCAAGCGTGGACTACACTTAGAGAGTTATTCATATTTTTACTTAGTTTATGAGAGAGTGATTATTATTATATTTTCTTTCTTTTGAAAGATAGATAGATTAGTGAGTAGAGATTATTTTTATGTTGATACTGGAGATTGTAATATTTTTATTATGAATAAAAGAAGAGAGTTTAAATGTTAAATTGAAGACCCTACTTGTAGTAATTATTTATCAATGACTTTTGAATGTTCGCTCATTCATCACATCATCCAATTTATTTTGCTGTTAAAATCGGAGGCATGACATAATTATCTCACATAAGTTTGACATGGAGAAAGAGCATAAGATTCAATATTCTAGGTCGAAAAATTGGGTGTAGATATATATAGGATCGTAATGGTACGTCCAAGAAGCTTTGTGTTGATGAAGAAGGAGGATCTGTCGCTGTGAAGCTTTATATTGCTCTGATCTATGGAGCACCAACAAGAGAAAGAGATACGACAGGGCACGCTGAAAAGAGAAGAAGAGAAAGAGTGAACACAGAAAGGAAGAGGATGTAAGACGGCGAAGAAGCCTGGTTTTTTTATTTTAGATCCATTTGTTGACCTCCTATTTATTTTTAGGTCTATTGACCAGAAAAATTATTTTTAGGTCTAATAACTCAGTTTCCATTATCTTTAGGCCCTTCCGTCTACCTTCCATGAGGGTTCAGTTTGCGGGGCGCTCCCCCCTCCTCTGCCTCTTCTCTCTCTCTCTCTCTCTCTCTCTCTCTCTCTCTCTCTCTCTCTCTCTCTCTTCTCTCTCTCTCTCTCTCTCTCTCTCTCTCTCCCCCTCTCTTCTCCATCGTCCTCCTCGCCTTCCCCCTCCCCTCGCCGACCTTGCAAAACCCTAAAAATCCCTCCTGATCTCCCACTACGGCGTCGCTTCTCGCCAGCCCCTCCAGTTCTGCTACGTCGGCCCTATGGTGGAGGCTGAGGAGGACCCTGCGCGGCGGGAGCTCCACACGCCACCTCAGCATCGGCAGCTTCACCACCAGCAGCAGCAGCTTCATCAGCACCCCTAGGCATGCGCCTCCTCCTCCGGCCGTGTTGCGGCGCCCCAGTCTCGGCTCCACAACTTCCCTTTTCCGTCCATTAGCTGGGGCAACCAGCGGCTCCTGCGGTGTATGAAGGTCGAGTCCCGCAGGGAACCCCGGCCCCTGCCAACTCTCAAGGCAGCTCTCCGTCTCTGCTTTCTGGTCCCCGATCAGTGGCCGACGAGGGCGGGAAGGTGCTAAGAGTGCGTGATCGGGAGGCGGCGAAGGGGGAGAGGTATGGGAAGGAGGATGAGGTATGGGAAGGCGTTTGACAGGATCCCTCTGTCACCTCCCCTGCCGCCTCGGCCGACGGGTCTGCCACCGGGGGAGCAGAAAGAGGAGAGGGAGAAGTGTGCGATGACGACGGCGGCTTCCGCAGTGGAAGCCGCAAGACCGTGGAACCCGAGGCTTCGTCGGGCAGCCTGCAATGCCCCTTCGACGACGGCGGAGAACATGAGGATGAAGTCATCCTCGTTGGCGCCAGAGAAAAACTCGGTCGTTCCGGCAAAGTACTCTATGAGGTCGGATGTTGGGCCGCCCAAGGGTAGGGGTGTACAACGGTTCAGTTCGGTCCGGGTGGGCCAATTTTTGGCCAACCCGAACCGAACTGAACATACATCTCAACCCGAACCGAACCAAACCGGAGTTATTTCGGTTCGGTTCGGTTCAAACTGATTTATATATTTAATTAAATATAATTAAAGTTACTAATATATATAATAAAAATAAGAATAAAATTCAAAAATATACATATTTATATGTAATTTTAGTCATATAATAACATTTTTAATACTTGTAATATAAATATTATTATAATTATATTAAAAATCGGTTTATTCGGTTTATACGGTTCGGTTCGGTTTCACAATTTGTGAAACCGAACCGAATTTCGGTCCAAACCGAACCGAACCGGCCAATTCGGTTTGGTCCGGTTCGATTCTTCGGTTTGAACCGAAATTTGAACACCCCTACCCAAGGGAGAGAGGCCTAAGTTCTCGGGGGTACTGTCAAAGGAGGAGATTGAGGAGGACTACTTCGCGATGACAGAGATGAAGCCTCCCCGGCGACTCAAGAAGAGGCCGAGGAAGAACCCCCCCTAGCCGTCGCCGACGGCAACAAGGCCGCTTCCTCCCGTCGAACTTCACAAGGGTATTTTGGAGTTTTCATCCAATATACTGTCAACTAGCTGACGGTGAAGTCCCTTTTGGACCTAAAATTAAAGTTCTTTCTCATTTGGACCGGATGCTAAAATGATTTGGTGAATGGACTTAAAAATAACTACCATGTCCACATTTGGACCGGACGTTGATTTACACAAGAAGCCTGCATGCGTGGAGGGACCCATGTTAATCATGGCTGCGCTGGGAACAAGTTCCCCATATTTACAGCATCCAAGAAAATTAGGTTATCCAATCATCTATACATGATCTCTTTTTGGATACAGTACTACAACCTTCCAACATATTGTGAAAAGAATATTACGAGAAACAGAAAGATTTGGACATGAAATAGATCTCGTAAGTGTCTTCTTCCATGGTGGCCTTCCCATTGCGGTCTTGGCTGCGCTCGGACGTACATATAGGCGGAAGCATAGGCCGTCGTCGGCTTAAACGACCACCAAAAGGATGGGTACTGTTGCAATACTATTACTACTACCGAGTGACTAAAACTACGTACGCTCCCATATATATGGAAGTATATATAACATGAAGTTAAAATCCGTCCCTTATGGTGATTGGATCATGTGAGATGTGCTCTTCAAAATGTATTTAATGCACCACATTTTATTTTAATCCACAACCATTTTTTGCGCCTAAAAATAATATATATAAATAATTATATAACACACAAAAATAGTAATTTAATATACACAAAAATATAACAATGCACACAATTGCACACAAAAAAGTTATGTACATTATTTTTTGACATAAAAAATATAATGCATTACATATATTTTGAGAAACGCATAAGACATGACCCATTCATCATAGGGTGCGGACTTTCTACCTTATGTAGTGGCGGGACCATAATATTTCTCTGCAACAATATATCAAGGGAACTGATCCAAGGTGTTCACACCGACCCAATGTCTGTGCGACGAGGAGAGAGGTTGGGTGGTGCCCCAGAGTTCCCCCAAACACTTCAGTGGGAGATTCCTCCAATCAAGCTTCCCATACATGCAGGAGGGAGAAAGATCTAGAGAACCCAGTGAAGTGATGGAGGGAACTCCAGGGAACACCCAACAGCTAGCTGGCTCTATACGACGTACGTCTCGCCTTGCCTTGAGCACCACCGTGCACCACTCTCCACTATATATACAGGTGAAGCTGGGGTACTGCCTTTGTTGCTCTCCCGCTCTGCAACTCTTACCAGAGAAGGCCACCCGATCGAATTAGCTAGTTAGTACTCCTAGCTATGATGGGCATGAACGCCTACAGTGACTCAACGTACCTAGCCGGCTTTGTGGCTGGAGACGGCCGAGGGGCGTGTACGAGAAGACCTGCAGTCGCAACTTGTCCCTGGGTCGTTTTCTTCATAACAGAGTCAGAGATGCTCTTCTTCTCCACCTCAAGGTTTTCTCTAGGGTTTCGCTGGCTGGGTATCGGAAACCACCCCCTTATGGCCAACGGGATGTGATGATCTGCATGTGGACTCGGTTTGCCAGGAAAGATTGACAGGGACTTGCAGAAGTAGCTAGCAAATGTCCTCGACCACTTCAACATGTGGAGGAGAGAGGCTGTGTGACCACAGAGAGCATTACCACCCATCCCAGCACGCGCACACACCCAACATTAACCATACCCAGAAATCAGGGTAGGTTCACTGTGGATCCAATGCAGAAACATGCACAGGCGTGCGGGATCACAAAACCACAAACCCCGGATGGAAAAATCCCAGTCTCCAGCTGGGTAGTTTGTTTCTTCTCTTCTTCTGTATTTCCTCTCTGGAACAAGAACGGAGGTATATATGTATACAAGAAGTAGACCTGCAGAAGCCTGTAGAACCTAATCTGTACCTTACTGATCTTTCCCTTTGGAGGCGAATTAATTTTGGTGTCATGCACTATACCAAACAAAGGACGCCATTAACGGCCAAATAAAGACAAATAATTACTTGAGAGAATCAAGATTAATAATGTTATGACTCACACTGGCAGCACTCTTTTAGGGAGTCATTTTATTGATGATCAAACGATCACAGGCCTATATGTTATAGTTGTAAGTTTGAATCTTCGATCGATAAGAAGTACATATGTATATACATATATAAAAGTTCTATTACAATGATTAATTATATGAGGCACATCTGAGTGGAAATATATAGTTCTCTGTTGAGAGTAGTATAATCTTTGCAATCTGTCAGTAATATTCTTCTGTGATACGTACGTCCCGACGTCAAGGTCCAAGAGGCAACAAACATGAAGGCATGCATGCATAGATTATGAGTCCGGATCCTTTCCGGAGGATTAGACTCTACCAGTCTCCAATGGCTGCAGTCAAGTGTGACACCGGCCCCATTTTGAAAACATCATTTTATTGGTAAACTTGTTCTTCAGGTTAAAATACAACTATAAATATAATATTAGAATACAACTATAAACATTAGAATATAAATATAAGCATTACTTTATATTCAAGTATTCATAGTTGTATTTTGGGACTTGTATTTTTTATAATAATTTATGATTATATTCTAATATTTACGAGTATATTTTAGTTTTATAGTTGTATTCTAATATTTATTTATGATTACATTTTAACCTGAAGAACATATTCCCAGGTAAAAAAATCTTTTGAAAAGAGGGCTGGGGACACTTGACGTAAGGCCAATGCACGGGGATTGTTGGAGTCCGATCCTCCACTATACTGAGAGGATCCAAAATTCTGAACATGGGATATATGATTACATATATACTCTGATAAAAATTAGAGCGTACATAATTATAATATAGAATATTTTTACTATGAGAAGATTAAATAAGGTTAGTTTAGTGTTTTTTTAATATTAATTATTTTACAATTAAGCCAATCAAACTGCTCATAATGGCATGATCAGTATGTCGGACGAATTACACGACGTATTATGGAGACGCACATATATACATGAAAATATGAAGACGAATATAGTAGTATATATATAATAGAATACAAACGATACATGTAATTAACATTATATATATATATATATCAACTATAAATGGATCCGGATCAATTTAGATTGGTTTCGAATTCCTATCTAATTAGGAGAATTTTATCCATTTAACAAGTATATATCTGAGTGAGCAGAGGTTAGATACAGATAATATCTAAACAATAAACAGAGTCAAGTGAAAGCAATTGCTTCAATTCACCCCTTTTAAAATCTGCTTTATTGAGATCTAATGGCCCATATATGACATATATACCATGAACATTAAACCTAAACTCTTGGTCATTAGATATCTTCAATCTTTTGTTTAGAGATTGTTTTTGGCATTATATTTTAAAAAAAAAATTATAATTTTTTTCTGATTTTTAGATCATCTAAAACCTCTTATCAATACTCATATTTTTGAAGTAGATAAATTTGTATATGATTCGAATTTAAAAAATTCGACTAAGTGATCTACTTTATATCCGAATTTTATTCGGTGCGAATAATTCAAGTGAATAAAAAAATTATTCATATCCGCACCATATTCGCTCCGTTTACAACTCTCCTAGCATCAACCTCTCAAACTTTCTATCAAATCCATCAAACTTCTCCACCGGCGATGCTATGTGGGATGGAAAGGAAGTTCACAGGTGTGTTCCGTTCACACCTACACGATCCTTCTCATCTCTTGCATAGCCTTGAAGGAGATCGATCACGTCAGCTTCTGGGTCTGACGGGGAAATCCCAGTTCACTGAACCTAGACATGTTTTGTAATAAGGGTGGGAAACAAAGGCCCCTGTGTGCGGCCTCACCCTTTTCTATCCGAATCATGTTCTTCTTTGTGTGGCATGAGATTTCTGTGAAGTCGACTGCTGTGATCCGGTCGATCGAGCATGCATGTTAATTTGGACTTCAAAGGTGAGAAATATCTCATCGATGTTCACCATTTATGCATGCATCTTCCGATAAGGATCAAGATTTCAAATCTGCACCATGTATTAATCAGCTGGTACCAGCTTCATTCTAGATAAAGGGGTGGTCAATCGGCATCTTCATGACATGATGCTGTTGGAAGAGCTAGAGGATCGGATAAAGATGCATGGCGAGGAAGGTGGCTGTGAGCACCAGTACTGTGTGGGTTTATTCCCTCCTACATGAACATGGGGCAGAAAGCAGTCTAGGTTCATCGTGAACTAGTGTCTCACATATCCAGAAGCTAGCACTCGACAGCTAGCCAAGGTGAAATATGCAGTCTTTTAGCTGCATGAGTACTTCGACGCGCGCGGATGGTTATAAATAGGAGCCCAACAACATGCCAGTTCCGTGTCAATAAGGAAGAGCGCTAAAGTTCAAGTCTTCAGATGAATCAACTTGGTAGGAGGAGTAGCTAGCTGGGTGTCCCCCAGAGTTCCTCTAATCACTTCAGTACTGGAGCACCCTTGGTCTTTGTGTAGGAGGTGGGCAATCCGGCCCCCACTGAAGTGTTTGGGGGAACTCCAGGTGTCATCTAGCACCACAGAAAACAGATACATACATGATTGGGGAAACCTCGAAGAATGCAAGTATATGACCTTGTCTTTGTTTGGGTTTTCATGCTTTTTTTAATATTTTTATTAGAATACTAGATTAATACATGATTAGGTGGGAGTTGACCTTTGACATCTTCTTTAGACAAATCTTTGTAAACTTGCTACAAGTGAACTGAACCACATGATGACCTCTTCTTAGTATATACACATACACGGAAGATTACCAATAAACCACTCTTTGAGTACTGATTTCCGTGCTTAACTTCCGACGCTAGCTAGAAGGAAATGCCTGCTACCTGAGAAGATAGAAGTCTAGATACCACGTTTCAAGCAACAAAGGGAAGTCAAGATGATACCGCCCCCATATCCCAGACTGCATGCAAGGGTGTGTGCTAAATTTTTTCATGCCCTTCTTTATTTATTTACCTTTTCTAATATGTTTGTTCAGAGATCTACTGAGTAACACCGGTAAACATCACTTTGAGCGCAAATATTAAACTTGGCTTCATATCAGTGATCTTTTCTTCTTCTTCTTTTATTAATTTCCTGATTTTTCAGGGGTTTCAAGGTGATCAGCATGCAGGAATTGCATCCCCTTGAATGCCATCTGAGAAGGTTCATCAGTTTGCTTGATTGGCCTTCCTGGTTAATTAATTAGCATTAGGGGAGCCATGCGGACGTCCCCATAAACCTCATCTTTTCTTCTCACAATTATGCTTACTAACAGAGTGAAACCATAGTCTTCAGCTAGAGATATGCCTCTGCTACCATCATAATATATATGTTTGGTTCTCTGTTATATTCCCAAGTGCACATTTCAAAAGTCAATAAAAGAATACACCTTTTTTGCAACATTTGATGTACTTTAAGGTATAGGGTATTTTTAGTCTCACATGTCTGATATATTTCTCCTTTATACTCAGCATTATATATTGACTAATTAATTATCTTGACGGAGGCAAATGGCTTTTAATTCTCTACATTTTTTGTGACATGAATGCGTGAAAAGGTTGTTTTATAGCCCCACATTGCACTTTTATTTGCTTCTTAATCATCAAGCAATTTCTTATCATCTGATCATGTACATATATTAATCCAATCCAATTAATTGTCGAACTCTTGATTATATCTTCATAGATTAAGGAGACCCTGTGGATAATATGTCGAGCATCAGGACCATGCATGCAAGACGAGGCATTCATGTGGGTGGATCAACAAGAGTAAAGAAACGCATCTAGAAAGCCATGCAGCATGATCTGATCAAATTCCCTTTTGGCGATTTGTTTCTTTTCTCAAACATATATAGTGCGTACATGTGTGGTGTTATCACTTAACAATTGGATATTTCATTACAATTCTTGGACGTGTTATCACTTAACAATTGGATGCTTCATCACAATTCTTGGAAGCATTAATCCACCTATATGGGTTTTGTGCATTTTTTTATATGACTGTGCACACTATTATCTAATAGGTCAAGTGAATATTTGGACATATTTTAAGTGCCCCTACAAAATCTTTTGAGGACACTTAACAGGAAGGAAGTGCCCCCAAAACTTATCGGGACGGTGGCTTTTAAAGTAGGTTATGATAAATGCCCTTAAATATATCAGAAATACCATTAAAATATATAGAGACATTTATTTTCATAAATTAGGATGCTTATTTAATACCCTTAAAAATTAATTTTCTTATAGTGTTAAAGCAGGTTCATCTACATGTGCATGAGTTCACAGCATATCGAAGGAATACCACAGTATGTTATATGATCAAAGACTATCTATCAGTACAGACATGATGAGACTTTTTTTCTCTTAGTCTTTTTACTGGATTCTCTCCATTATTGTGGCCCATAGGTGTTGGTCCTGAACTGATAAAGGGCATGTCTTAGAGCTCAACTTTTGCACTTTCCATCTCAATAGAAAAGGCATACTGCGATAGGGGATCATTTGCACTTGCAGTCTTGCGCAAGAATTAACTATTTTGGCTAGAAAGTGTGGGAATCTTTGGCCCTCTTGTTTGTGTGCCCTTTACGATGCTCTCATTTTGGTGTACTGTTTTCTTGGAAGCAAAGTAGGCTCCCTTTATAATCGGATATATAGGATAGGCTTTGAATAAATTAACTCTAATGTTTTACTTTTCCTCTTTGATAATGATAAGGTTGACCGATTCGAAGGATCTTAGGAGATGACCGATCTCGAACGGATCCATGATTGAACTTCAAGTGATGGAGATGAGGAGGAACAAGGGTTTGTTAACTGTTGACGTCGCTCTGACGTGCAAAAAAGTTAATCTCGTGAAAATGTTCTTAGAGTCAACCATCAAGGGACAAATTAGGGCTTGGTAGAATTCGGTATAAGAAGAAGAAAAAAAGTTGGTTTAAACTAAGGTAGTACTTTTCTTGACACATGTTCTCTTAGCCCTTACTTATACGACTATTGATTTTTCTTTGAAGGAGATTGAGAGGTAGATAAGTGTTGTGAAAACAGTGGGTATCAAAGGTTTTGTATAGCGATAGAACATCCATAATCCATACAGTGCAAACATAACGATATTAAACAAGTTTACATAAATCAACAAAGGCATCGTTCGAAGAAAATAACAACAGATAAGCGAAGTAGACATACTGAAAAAGAAAAGTATATATATATATATATATATTATATAATATATATATAATATATATATATATATTATATATATATAAGCAGTGGACGTGTTCCAAAAGGAACTTGTCTTAGAGAAGATATCGCCCCCCACTACAGGTGCAAAAAGGAAACATAGATCTTCTCCCAGGGTACAACCACATCCAACGAGATGACAGTCGCACACTGTTGATCTCGTAAAACGAAAGCTATCTAATATTATGAAAGGATCTCTACTAAATATAGGGCAAAAGAATCATGCACCGAACACCGACGACGCGGAGAATAAGGCAGTTCATAGCAGAGGGAAGGCGCAGCATGTCGGCGGCAAGCAGCGATGGCGACGGTGACGTCTACGTCGAGGCAAGAAGCGACCAGCAAAGAACGATTCCCCGGTGGTGTTCATGGTGTTGCAGACGGAGACCGAGAAAGACCGCAGAGAGTTTTCTTAGGGAAGAAGACTTCATCCGCTCGGTTTCTTTCTCTCTCCCTATAACAACCGCCCACGCCCCACTACATGTCGGTTCACATCTTCAGGGATGGGCGCGTCCCACAAGCCCTCCAAGCAAAAAGGGATAAATATATTGGCAAAAGAGTGATGGCCCAATAAGGCCCACAGTCACCTCACATGTGTGCCGTCCGCCCGGCCCAGTGCGGCGGGCTGGCGCGCGTGTGTAGTCTTGGGCATACCTACTTCTAGTTCCATAGGAACAAGTCCTTAGAACCACAAGGACTTATAAAGGCCACTCCCTTGTGTTTTTCAATATGGGATAAAACTCATAAACACACAAGACACACACTCCCACCAAACCTTGAGTTTCCCTAAAACTTGCAGCCATGCACCCTTCTTCTACCCAACAATAAGAGTGTGGCATCATATATAAAGTTAAGTCTCTTTGAAGCTTTATTTTCCTCCCTCATTGCCTTCGCTTCCAGCAGTTGGCTCTGGGCCGAGCCCATTAAAATTGATGGATCAGATGGTATAAAAGTTCTTATCTTAGTAAAATAGTTGAATCTATTGATATATATAAAGGAATGTAGGCTATTAGCATTATCCCGAATAAAAATAATTTTATCATGGTTTATCTATCCGAATTACCAAACTAAGTTTTTGCTTATTCGTACTTATAAGCCCCTTATCTACACCCTTAAATCGAACTTGCCCTAAAATAGTACATGGTATATTTTACTGATCTTTTAGTTTGGATTCTGTCAATTATTGTAGCCGAAGATGTTGGTTCTGAACTGGTAAAGGGCATTTCTGAGAATTAGCTATAGTTGGCTAGCTACCGAAGCTAGAAATTTTTATTTCTTCTTACCCTGCAAAAATGGTGTGCCTTTTACAATATTAGTATCTATAAATAGTACACATAAAATTCTAATAAAGCTTTATAATGACATTTCACAAATAATGTAAACACTTTTTCTAAGAGTAAAATTTATTGTCCGATCACTGAACAACCTAGCTAAGCCTTCCTAGACAATGTCTGGGGGAACCGCAAAATTTGTTATTCAGTCATCGAAACAACTCAATTAAGTCTTCCCAGACATTGTTTTGAGAGACCCGCAATATCATGATGACGTGGATATCTTAGAATTATGTCTGAACCAAATAATAAAATTATCTAGTTGACGAACAATAAATTTTACACACACTCTTTTTCAATAACACATGAGTTAGATATATTCTAGAAAAACACACTCTCTCTCTCTCTCTTTTAATAACACGTGAGTTAGACATATTTCTAGAAAATTTCGTAAATTTATCATGAGTTAAAACTTTTTGTGTGTGTGTGTGTGTGTGTTTGGTCGGTTAGTCTAATCTTTTGAATTATACATCTAAATTAGGACTATTTATAATTTTTCCAATCTAATATACATGTGAGCTAACTTATAGTTAAATGTGCAACCAACTGAGCCATTCCCGATATACATGTGAGCTAACTGATAGTTAAGATAGCTAGTTATTAACGGGTCATACTATAACTAGCTATAACTAGGAGAAAAATCTTTGGACAAACAACATCCTTCTTACATGCTATTTTCTTGTGATTTTTCAGTCGACTCAGAATCTAAACAAATACTACTTATGCAAGCATATATTTGAGAAAGGTATTTTATTATAATAGCTGACATGACATGATGGTGGAGGGTGGCATTCGAACTCGTGCAATATTATCAAATTGTCAAAAGAAGTTAAGTAATATGTTCATCAAATCATGTACTTGTTATATATCTAAGTTTTGATAATAACAAAATCTATTTATATTCTAATCATGTTTTCAATTATCAACATGCCAAACTTGAAATCCAAGCGTGAAAGTATATGAAAGTAAACTTTCAATGCATGATTAAATTGAATTCCTGTTTAAATTTGAAGTTGAATATTGAAATTTTTTAAAATATTTATTTTACTTTTTTTATGAGCCAGAGTTTAGATTTATAATTAGTATGATGAAATAGCATACCCGAGTCGTAGATACGCATTGCAAAAGTGTCCATACTCCCACCAGATAGAAGAAAATCGAAAAGGTGTTTGGACATACTAAAGTTAGATTTTTCGAAAAGACCTCAATGTCTCTTTTTAAGAAATACTATAATGTCATGATAGGAAGGACTCTAGGTCTCTTTAGAGTAAAGGATGGAAGGTAGAAGGTGACTGAAAAAATCTCTATGTGCCTTATTATAGAAAGTTCAAAAACTAATGTTACACCTAGAGGTGTAAACGGAACCTGATATTCTGATATTCCGACCCGATTTCGATAAAAATTATCGGTTTCGGAATCGGAAAATGATAATGATAACTTATCATAATCGGTATCGGATATTCTGATAAGCTATCGGAATCAGAATTGAAAATAATCGGAATCGGTATCGGTTATTCCGATAAATTATCATAAACTCAAAAGGTAAAATTATGGTAAACACCTTAGCTTATCAGAATTTCAGTTCCGATATGTTATCGGACTCCACTAAGGCCATTTTGGATCGTACTGATCCCTAAGAATGTAACGGATTTAAAGGTACAACCAGTTCGTCGGCTAAGGACGTGCGCCAAAGCCAAGAAGACTTACGGTGGCCTTGACAAGGAGTCCCTGGCCCAGTCGAGAGTATTCCCGATAGAGAGGTGGTCCAAGTCAAGAGAAAGTGTGTAACCAAACGTTGTTCGTCTTGCCTCGAGTGCTCGAAGGCAGAGGGACGCGATAACGGTGTACAAATCACGCAAATAAAACGAAGACATGTGTCATTTAATTAATAGAAAAATTAGGTAATTAGTTTCACTTAATTACCAGATACATTATTGAGTAATTTACTAAGGTTTAATGGCAACATGATGGTTAAGTGTGTGCAAGTGTATGAAATCAAAAGAGCATGATGGATTGTGCACAAAGCTTTTAATTAATTAGATTCATGCAATTTATTGCACATTAATATTTATTCAGATCAAATTATGAATAACAATATTTAATTAAGGCTAAACAATGGCTAATTAGCAAGTAGAGCAAGGTTATATAAGCAATTTTGGGTTCTTACTATTTTTCTGTTAACGCGACGGGGGTACCCGTCGCGACTCCAGGTCGCGACAAGGTGGATGGGTGCGACAAGCGAACCGGCCCCAGGCCCGGTTCAGAGGTGGAAACGCGACGGCATAGGCCGCCACGTTCTTAACGCGACGTGCCAGTGGGGCGCGACCCGGCTGATATCGCGGCGGGTCGCGCCGTCACGATATCAGAGAGTCGGCCCTTTTTCCCTTTTTCTAGGACTTTTCCTATTTGATACAGGTCACTTGTAAATTCAATATAAAATTGCACGATGATCCAAAAATTACGAAACTAATTTTAAACGAAAGTAGACATATAGATCTATCAACACATGCTTAATTTTGAAAATAGACAAGGTTTAGACATGATGTGATCAAGTGACATATCGATGCCTAAACAGGCGTAGTCAAGGTTCCTCGAATTAATTAGAGATGGATACATTATGAAAATTAGCAAACCAAGGGCGTTTGAATGCTAAAAGGAGGTAGTATTTATGAGATTTTTATCATGGCATGGGATCATGTATGCCAGAGGATTAAGAGTAAACATGAAGGGTCGGGTACATAGAACTGGCATGGATTCAAAGAATTAATTCTCCCTCGTGGGAGATTGTAATAGAGCAAAACTAAAGGGCTTTTGCTCGGGATCATGAAGTCTTCCTAGAGTAATTTTTACACGAATTTGGCTTGAGAGATTGCCTACATTTTCTTGCTGATAAGAAAATCATAGGGTTTTGATGAAGAACGAGATGAAATCTTCCTCTCCAAGCTTCTCCCTTCTTGCTCCTTCATTCTTCAGCTCTTCCTCTTCGTCCCCCAAGATTCCAGCAACGAGCTATGGGTTGGTAGGGACGAATTTGGAGTGTTTTGATGCTTAATAGAGTCCTTAATCACCTAAAACTCTTCTCCTCACCTCCAACTCCGAAATTAGCAATTATCCACCTATTGTCTAGCCATTATCTACCTAATAGGATGGGGAAAAGGTCTAATTTTGTGGTAGAGGTTTGGGTAGGTTTAGGACTCTTGTAAGGACATTTATAAGCTAGTTTAGTCATTATCTTATCCTTTTTTAATTTATTTAATAATTAACTCCGAATTTCTACATTTATCTCCCCTTATTCTAGCATTTATCACTTAGTTGGCTTGGAGAGAGATCTAATTTCGTGCTAATGTATTAGGTTGGGATGGGAACTCTTTTTAAGATAAGTAAGAGTTAAAATAGTCATTATCTTAACTATTTCTATTTATTACTATTTTTAGGTACGAATTTAACTTAATTACTTCCCATCCCAAGATGGGCTCTTCATATTTGGCCTAACTATTCATGTTAGGACTTTTAATTACCTTCTTCTTATAGATCTTTTCAAGAAGTCCCATGGTGTCCTCTATTATTTGAGCTCTCGATACCATGTCCGAATATACTACAAGGTCTAGCGGAGCCAACTTTTCCCAGAACACAGGTCTCAATCCTTCTAAGATCTCTTTGCCTTCATCTTTTCCGTACTCACCAAATGTGGTGCATATTGTGCTAGTCTTTCAAATTGTGCTTCATATTCTGCTACAGACATCATTCGTTGTTTTAAATTGGCGAATTCATTTGCCTTCTTCTCACGAATCCTTTCGGAAAATATTGGTGTTGAAGAGTTCTAAAAATTCATCCCACTCTATGTTGATGTTTGTTAGTTGTCGACTGGCAGCTTCCCACCAAGCTCTAGCATCGCGGTCCAATTGAAAGGTTGCCAGAAGGACTTTCTCGGTTCTGAACATTGCATAACTCTAAAGATCCGTTCCATCGTCTTCACCCAATTTTCGGCTTCATCGGGATCCGGAGTTCCATTAACCTAGGAGGATTCATTCGTTGAAAATTCCCGTATAAATCTCCTGCCCCATTCCTTGCTCCTGCTTGAATCACGTTATTAAGGGCTTGAGTTAACCCTTGTACGGTGCTTTGCAAGTCCCGCAATTGTGCATGCTCACCAGCCATCTCCACTAATCTCCTGCGAGCAATAACATTTTATTTATTTCTTTTTAGACTTTGGGTGCTAAAGTATTACCAAGTTGATACATATATATAGATAAATATATTCAGATCTTAATCATGGTTCTACCATTCTCACATAGGTATGGTGGTTGACTTAGACACGTGTTAGGGCAGTTCACCTAGAACATCCTAGACTTAAATATCCTGATAAGGACATCCTAGGCTCTGATACCAATTGTCATGCCCCGCCAATTTAGCAGCGGAATAAATCGGAGGTATGAACAACGTGTATGGTAACGTAAATTGCGCATACATCGCAAATATCATAGCAACTAATGAACAATAATTGTAATAAACTCATCATTTTATTGATAATTCATCTAAACTATTACAACCACTAATTCAAAGCCAAAACAAAGGCTCAATGACTTCATTACATTTGGAAATGATAACTAAGCAACTAACTAAACTAACTCTAGGTACTGGGACATCCATCGCTATGACTCCAGGACGCTCATCACTCCAGTCCAATCCCTTGTTGTGTGTAAGGTCGTCACTTGACTTACCTGAAAACACAATAACAAATAACGAAGGGTGAGCGATAACGCTCAGTAGGACTTAATATCTCGTGTAAACAGCAAGGTTTAAGTGATTATGTCTTGTAACGCAGGTTAACTAGAGAGAACGATCATGTATAGTCAAGAGAGTAATAGTACTAGATAACAAGTGAACGATAATACATTTCTCAAGAGTATTGCAAAATTAGGATGACAACATAACGAGATAGCGCATAACAATATAGTGTATAACAGATAGCGTGTATCAAAATGACATGTAATAGGATAGCTTGTATCAAGGTGGCGTGTAACGATAGCTTGTATATAAAGATAACGTGCAACGAGATTGCATGTAAAGAGATAACGTGTATGGTTGTACCACGTGCACTAGTCGAGTACGGCAATAGTCACTTTGGGACAGTAGCCATTTCACGATAGTACAGTACGTCTGAACTCCTCAGACTACTGTTATAACAATCAGTGCTAGCACAGTAATAGCACCAAAATGATACAGTATGTCTGAACTCCTCAACTAATAGTAACAGTTAGATGTCTAGCCAAGATAGTATAGTCAGAACCGGTGCAATGCAGAACACCGTCAATAGCCCCTGCAGGTATTTTTGGATGGCTCTCTGCCCCCAGGACTAGATTGGAGCCTCTCGGACACACTCCGTGCCTTGCACAGTATGCATTCAAGTCAGTAGGGTCATCGGACCCATATTATGGCGCTAGACAGTCATGTATAGTACAAGCAATGGGAGCCACAACAGCTCAAGAGTCTCAAGAGAGTGCTAGATGAATACGAGATAGTAGAGTGAACGTGAATAGATGAGAGTACAAGAATAGTAGACGAGATAGGGGTATATCGTAAAACAACGTTAAACCACGATAGTAACAGTTGCACAGTACCAGGTCCGGTACCGGCAGTCTGGTAGAAGTCACATCCGCCCCACTAGCCGTGCTACAAACACAGGCTAGATGGTCCGGCGTGATCATAAGATAAGAGAGAATCCACTAAGGCCATTTTGGATCATACTGATCCCTAAGAGTGTAACGGGATTTAAAGGTACAACCAGCTCGTCGGCTAAGGACGTGCGCCAAAGTCAAGAAGACTTACGGAGGCCTTGACAAGGAGTCTCTGGCCCAGTCAAGAGTATTCCCGATAGAGAGGTGGTCCAAGTCAAGAGAAAGTGTGTAACCAAACGTTCCGTCTTGCCTCGAGTGCTCGAAGGCAGAGGGACGCGATAACGGTGTACAAATCATGCGATTAAAACGAAGACATGTGTCATTTATTTAATAGAGAAATTAGGTAATTAGTTTCACTTAATTACCAGATACATTATTGAGTAATTACTAAGGTTTAATGGCAACATGATGGTTAAGTGTGTGCAAGTGTATGAAATCAAAAGAGCATGATGGATTGTGCACAAAGTTTTTAAATTAATTAGATTCATACAATTTATTGCATATTAATATTTATTTAGATCAAATTATGAATAACAATGTTTAATTAAGGCTAAATAATGGCTAATTAGCAAGTAGAGCAAGGGTATATAAGCAATTTTGGTTCTGACTGTTTTTCTGTTAACGCGACGGGGGTACCTGTCGCGACTCCAAGTCGCGACAAGGCAGATGGGCGCGACAAGCGAACCGGCCCCAGGCCCGGTTCAGGGGTGGAAACGCGACGGCATAGGCCGCCACTTTCTTAACGCGACATGCCAGCGGGGCGCAACCCGGCTGATATCGCGGCGGGTCGCGCCGTCGCGATATCAGGAGAGTCTGGCCCTTTTTCCCTTTTTCCAGGGCGTTTCCTATTTGATACAGGTCACTTGTAAATTCCATATAAAATTGTACGATGATCTAAAAATTACGAAACTAATTTTAAACGAAAGTAGACATATTATCTATCAACATGCACGATTAATTTGAAAATAGATAAGGTTTAGACATGCTGTGATCAAGTGACATATCAATGCCCTAAACAGGCACAGTCAAGGTTCCTCGAATTAATTAGAGATGGATACATACGAAAATTAGGCAAACTAGGGGTGTTTGAAAGCTAAAAGGATGTAGTATTTATGAGATTTTTTTCATGGCATGGGATCATGTATGCCCGAGTTTAAGAGTAAACATGAAGGGTCGGGTACATAGAACTGGCATGGATTCAAAAAATTAATTCTCCCTCATGGGAGATCGTAATGGAGTGAAACAAAGGGCTTTTGCTCAGGATCATGAAATCTTCCTAGAGTAATTTTTACACGAATTTGGCTTGAGAGATTGCCTACTTTTTCTTGCTGATAAGAAATCCTAGGGTTTTGATGAAGAACGAGATGAAATCCTTCCTCTCCAAGCTTCTCCCTTCTTGCTCCTTCGTTCTTCAGCTCTTCTCTTCGTCCCCCAGATTCCAGCAACGAGTTATGGTTGGTAGGGACGAATTTGGAGTGTTTTGATGCTTAATAGAGTCCTTAATCACCTAAAACTCTTCTCCTCTCCTCCAACTCCGAATTAGCAATTATCCACCTATTTTCTAGCCATTATCTACCTAATAGGATGGGGAAGAGGTTTATTTCGTGGATAGAGGGTTTGGGTAGGTTTAGGATTCTTGTAATGACATTTATAAGCTAGTTTAGTCATTATCTTATCCCTTTTTATTTATTTAATAATTAACTCCGAATTTCTACATTTATCTCCCCTTATTCTAGCATTTATCACTTAGTTGGCTTGGAGAGAGATCTAATTTCGTGGCTAATGTGTTAGGATGGGATGGGAACTCTTTTTAAGATAAGTAAGAGTTAAAATAGTCATTATCTTAACCTTTTTCTATTTATTACTATTTTTAGGTACGAATTTAACTTAATTACTTCCCATCCCAAGATGGGCTCTTCATATTTGGCCTAACTATACTTGTTAGGACCTTTAATAAGATCCATTACTAATTTGACTTAATGGGTATAGATTTAATTCTAATTATTCACCCTTTATCCTTATGTAATCTATTTATCACACTTATTTAATTACTTTTGTATATTTTTATTCCTTCTACATTATTTATGCAAATATTTCTAATCTTCATCATTTGAGCTCTTACTCTTGGCCCAATAACTCATGTGAGCCTAATTGTACAACTCATGTACTTACTTTACTTATTGGATTTTTAATTATCCTTTTATTAGATAATTATTCATGGGCCAAGATTGTCCATTGGTCCAATATCATAATGGACTATCATCCCATATTATTTAAAAAGTATCCACATGTTTATTTTTATTTATAATCCACTTTGGGTCATAAATATGGGTTCTTCGACTTATTCCTTAATTATGCTAATAAGTCGCATAAATTTTTAAACTAAGTTCAAACGATTTTTCTATGCCCAAATTTCATGATGGGTCATTAGAGAATATTATTTAAAATATAACTACTATTTTTACAAAATTTTTATAGGAGTTTATACGCATGCAATAATGATGCGTACCGTTTTAATTAATTGAATTTATTAATAGATAAAATTTTATATTATCTATAATTTTTAATTAATAAATTTTCGATGTACTACCGTGTGTGTTGTTGCACTCCCTTCACAAAAATGCTTGTGATTTGGCATGTGCGATGTGTGGTAGATGAAAGATGAGCTAACATCTTCTTGATGTCTATTGTTAGATCAGTTTCTAGTAATTAGGCTGAAGTGTTCTTAAAGATAAGACGTACCTAGAACAATAATTTGTTGGGTCAAATATCTTTAAAAATAATATCATCTTGGCTCTTTCTCTCTTACTTTTTTATTGTGATTTTGAGATTTGTTTAAAAGACTCAAAATTTTATTAACACCCAAATATCCCCACCCCACCCCCCTTTTGATGTGTTCTATAGCTGCGAACTCACAATAGTCCATATGCATTCCACACATGCACGAGCATTGGATGAATTATTTTACTGAATGCTTATGATATAATTCTTTAATTAAGACCTGTTAATACCTAGTTCATATAATTCGCTTGCAATTAGTTTTTAATTTTCGTGACCCGACTTTTAAACTTCAAACCCAGATAACATATAACCCTTTTTAGATACCGAAAAGCTAAATATAAAATTTAGCAAAGGCGTTATATAAGGCTTATGCAAAAGACCTACTTCTAAAGAAAGTTAATTTATTTTTCACATTGAAGACTAAATAATAAGCTATAAAGATTGAAAAATTATACGGATTAAAGACTAAAACTCTTTTTTTATGAAGGACCTCCTGATCACTCACCAAGCTACTTCCCCCAATTTCCTAGGTAAACTATATATAAAAAATTCTGATCATAGTATGATATGACATAGGATAATATACTTTAAATGAGCAGTATGTTGCAATGCTAAAAGTGTCAAACCCATCAAGTCCGACACTGTGAACTCGTCAGCTCCACGTTGGTAAAAAGAAGTGTGCATAAATTGGGCACACCTAATGAGAAAGACTTTGTGTATATTTTTTGGCATGTGTAAATTGGGCACATTGAATGAAGACATGTCACTTTAAGGATGGAAGTATTTAATATATCTCTCATTCAAATTTTTTGAACTCTAAGTATAGTTGAGAAGTGGCATACTTTATTGAGTGTATCTATTTTATACACATCAAAAAATATGCACTAAATATTTTCCATACTTCATATGAGAAAGTCAGTGGTGTACAGTTCGTGGGATGTCATGTTAGACTCCACGCAAATTGACGGACAGTAGGCAACGGCAAGCGACGGTAGCCGACAATGACGACCCGGCGGCAGTAGATCAAAGCTATTATTTTGGAGTCTAAAGTTTTCATTAAAAATTCATTCAATATTTTTAAATCTTAAGATAATATTTTTTAGTTGAAATTTATATTTTAGAGTCTAAATATATATTTTAAAGCTTAAGATTTATATTTAGAATCCAATCATCTACCGTCTGTCGCATACCGCCACCCACTGCTTCCTTTCTTTGTCAATCTATGTGGCATCCAACTTGAGGGCACATGAATGAAATGTCACTATTTAAGTGTATATCAAGTGCACTTGAATAAATTAGGATAAATTAATTAAAAGTCCCTATCAAATATTTGACTTATTTTTTAATCTCTGATAAAACTGTAACTCATTACAATAAGTGTTATTCTCTGTTTATACAATTTATATTAAGTTCTGTTACAGTAATGACCTCTCATATTATAGTTAGAGATTATTAATAATTTATTCATAAATTTATTAAAATTTTCTCTTAAAATATAACACTTTTTACATATATGTCCATATTCGTTATTTATATGTATATCATTGATCTACATCAAGTATCTAAAATACTCTGATCTATCATAATGACTATATATAGTTATACCCTTATAAGATATACATGCAATTTTTTTTTGAAGTTTTTTACAAACATATCCCCTATATATAATTATATATATATATGGAAAAAAAACCCTAAAACTATAGTGGGATCTTTTAAACTGCACACCAAACTCGCGTGCACGAGACGAACAATACCTATCCACCCCAGATTTTTTTAAAACCTCCCATCTCAAAACGTGTGAAATCGTCTCCCCACAATTAGGTCAACCCGCTGTTCGACCCCCTTCACGTCTCTCCCTGGACTTAAAGCACGTGGTTTTTTTCTGAGTTGGACAATACGCTTTTGACTTTTCTCACGAACTTGCGAGTGATGTGTGCCGCCCCTTCCTCCCATGTCTATGGATCGAGGAACAGGACACTTTCCCCACCAGATGATGTCAGAGGACGTCACCACTTCATATGTAGGAACATCTATTTTTTTCCGGTGAAATGGTTAATGGGGGTGTTTGGATGTACTTTTTTAACAATTTTTTCTCTTAAATTTAAAAAAAGAATAGGTCAGACATCTTAATCTGTTTGGTTACCAATTTTTTTAAAAGTAAAAATTCTATCTTATGTAAATTTCTCTCAAATAAAAATAAGTGATACTTATTTTAAAAAAAAAAATACACACACCTCACCCGCCCCCAACCCCACCCGCCCCTGCCCTCCCTGGAGGGCGCCCCCCCCCCCCCGCCCTGCCCTCCACTGCGGGCGCCCCCCCCCCGGCGCTAACTCCCCGCCCCTGCCCTCCCCGGGGGCGCCCCCCCCCCCGGCGCTAGCTCCCCCTCACCCGCCCCGGAGCCCCCCGGCCCCCCCAGCCCCGGCCCGCCGCCACCCCCCCCCCCCCCCCCCCCCTCGACCCCAACCAGCCCCAGCACTGCTCCCCCTCACCCGCCCCGGAGCGCCCCCCCCCCCCCCCCCCACCCCCACCTCAGCCCCAGCCCCGACAGCACCCCCGACCCCCAGCCCCGGCGCTCCCCCCCCCCCCCCCAAGTCTCGACAGCCACCCCACACACCACCCCCCCCGCCACAATCCCGCCGGAACCCCCCCCCATCCCTCCCCGCCCCCCAACTCCCGCTGAAACCCCCCCCCCACGCCCTGCCCCACCCCACACATATCAACATAATTTTTAAAAATTGGATGTTTTTACCAAACGAAAGACATCACGTTGCATAATTTTTAAATTTTAATTAAAACGAATCTAACATATTTTTTAGATATAATTATTTTTTTAATTGCTCCCAAACCCCCCATAAAGGTTTTGTTCCTACTTCGTAGGCCCATGAGTAGTGATGTCAACGGGTCAGATATGGTGCAGATTATAGATTATCTGTTTTCATATCCATCAAGGAAGAATTGTATCTATTTATTGTTCGCTAAAAATTCGATAATGATTTATTTTTCAAACATGTTTGAGTATATAAAAATATGTACAGATATTGCAGAAGTTATCGATCAAAAATTATACCGATCATAAATATACAATTTAAAATTTATGGTACAAAT
This sequence comes from Colocasia esculenta, assembly GCA_014218235.1. NCBI lineage: Eukaryota > Viridiplantae > Streptophyta > Magnoliopsida > Alismatales > Araceae > Colocasia > Colocasia esculenta. Next base: position 17,837,710 of record CM024753.1, on the reverse strand, counting down.
TAACTCAATGAGAATACAATTTAAATGAACAAAGATCTATATGATAAACAAATATATTTCAAAAAAGTTTTCATCGTCTTATTCATGAGTCTAACATATATAGAACGTAATTAGCATCGCGCCATCGTCCGTCGCATTGTCGCGCATCACATTGCCAGAAGAAAGAGAGAAGAGAGTAGGCTCCGCTTAACTTTCGAAGAGGCCTAAGGAGAGAGGAGAGAGGAGGCTAAGAAAGAGGATAGAGGCGGCCAAAAGTAAGAAGAGAGGAGGCTGCGGTGGGAACTAGCTGCTAGGCACCTCACCACCGTCCACTGTGTTGTCATGCCACCATCGGCCACATTGCCACTATCTGCACATTGTGTTGTGAGAGGAGAGAGGAAGAGAAGAGACCCAAACGAGAGAGAGAGGAGAGAAGAGACCACGTGTTGGAGGCCCGAAAAGAGAGAGGAGAGAAGAGGTCTAGAGAAGTCATTTGGGATGACGAGCAAACCAAAGTGTTGACCGTAGGGAGGTTCGAAAGAGAGAGAGAGAGGAGGTGATCAAGAGAAATAGAAAAGTCGAGAGAGATGAGGATGGCTTTGGTGGAAAATAGAAATTGAGAAAGGCCAGTTGTGCTGGGCCTTGACGTCTGTAGGGGCTTATGTCAAATTGGAGAAATGTGTGACTATAAAAAATATTAATAAGACTTTTTACAATGGCTCTCATTTTAGATGGGCGAAAATCTGTTCGGGCATTGGGGGGCGCTGCAATAAACTGTCATGGTTAGGGTATTTTTTTGATATCCACATTTTGATATATATATATATATAATATATATAACTTAACAATAACAAACAGATACGGGTTTTGCATGGGTGTATCCATTTTCATATTCATTAAGATATTGGATATATTATTAGTATTTGTATCCGATAATTTATCGATACAAAAGAAATATTCGTTTGTTATTCGTTAAGCTAACGAAACGAATAGTTATCGGGTTATTAGTTACCATTGACATCCCTAGGCACGAGTAGATAGATTGGGTGGCCCAGTATTTTTATCTGGCAATAATATTTTTCTATATGTATATAAAGGCTAATATATTCGTATTAAGTTTCTTGATTAGGCAAAAATATCTTTGATATCTTGGTATATATACTCATGTGAAAAACCTGCCATCAAATTAGGCGTAAAAACATAAGAAGACCACGTTTTAGGATATCTTTGTATTTTTAACATATTTTGATATATATATAATGTGTTATATATATATGGAGATCATTTGGCAAGCCTTAGCTAAATATGAAGAATTAATTATGGTTACCAATGAACTTCAATAAGAGAGAGAGAGAGAGAGCAGCGTGCTCTAAACAATGTAAGAATAACTGTGATAGGGTATTATTTCTTTCTTAGTTCTACACTCCACATGCTTTGAGCAAGGCTACTAATGGGTTGGAGTTAGAAATAATACTTTTTCAACGGGGCGGGATTTTCTCGTTATCAAAAAAAATGATAATTTTCACATCTATTTTTTATTAAAAAAATAAAAACAAAAATATATATTAAAAGCTGATAGTAGACACAAGTGACATGCATTAAAAGTAGCTACAAAAGAGATGGCTTTGATAAGAATGGGCATAATGGGTTCTAGAAAAGAGGTTTAGTGAACTAGATTCTTTTTAGAGGTTGAGGTGTCAAAGGAACTTGCTCTAGAGTTTTTCACTATTAATTAGAAATTAAAATGAAAAACTTGGATGTAGAATCGATTATTTCTACATCTACTAAAAAAAAGTTGAAAATAGATCTAAAAAGTAGAAAGCAAATATTCATTATTCCATTAGCAGTTCTACTTTTTTTTTTTATGAAGCACCCCTTCCAATCTTACCCTCACCTACATCATATTCTTCTGTCTTGGATCTTATGTAATGACTAATGAGTTTCTTGGACTTGGTAGTGACTTGGAAAGATCTCTCTCCTCTCTCTCTCTCTCTCTCTCTTCTCTCTCTCTCTCTCTCTCTCTCTCTCTCTCTCTCTCTCTCTTCTCTCTACACACACACACACACATTTGATGTCTCTTTCTTTGTAAAGACTTCTGGTTCATTGGGTGTTTCCTTATTGTATACTTGCAGCAAAATTTGTGGTGAAAACTACCAAAGAATAGATAGCAACTATATATACCAGGGTATGGGTATGTAAGCTTCCTCCTATATTCTTATACTGGTTCCTTATATGAATGGCAACTTACCTCATTAGTCAAGAAAAAGACATGGAAATATCTGCATAAACGTGAAGAAATGCTTTTGCAAACGCTGATCTCTCGAGTGTTTTTTTCCAATGTTAAAATTAGACTTTTCATTGGGGAAGCTGTGGGCCGCAGAAAGGCTGAGCCCATTAAACCAGCGTGGAGGTGGAAAAAAAGGGTTTTTTTTAAAATATGTA
>CM024753.1:17768917-17835189 GCA_014218235.1 Colocasia esculenta | reverse complement strand
TAAGCAACAACAGGAGCCCATGTGGGCTGGCCCACTTTGAATCAAAGTTCCCCAATCCGTCTGTGTCGTGCCGAATCGGAAATCCTATGGCGTGGTTCGGATCGTCTGACGCCATTGCGGCATAATCTTGCCTCTCCTACATCTCACGGCTCCCTTTTCCAAGTCTAATATCATCTTTTTTTTAAGTCTAAGTTCAGCTCAAGTTTGAGTGGCAACGGATTAGATCAAGTAGGATTTAATTATTCTATCAAATTATAAAGTTTAATCTCAGTCTAATCTTATTTAAAAAAATTATTAAAAATTATTAATATTGTTAAAAATATATATGTAAGAGTACTAGTCAACTAAATGATTAATATCGATCAATCGAACGGAAGTTTAATATCGGTCAATTGATTTGGAGTTCGGTTGATTGCAAATTCAATATCGGTCACTAATTTGGGATTCGATCAATTGAAAATTTAATATCGTAGGCCTATCGGATCTATTTAGGCCGAATAAAAAAGTCTAAACCCAACCCAAAATTTTCAACGAGTCGGATTTTGAGGCCGATTCAAGAATTAGCAAGCTTAAAGAAGCGTGGTGATCCGAACCAATATCGCGAGATCCGTGAGACTATCGAGCCATCCCGACCCACTAACAGCCCTAATTCTACTTTAACGATAGATTTGTGATTTAGCACTATGAGTTGTAGAATAGTAGAACTATAAATATTGGTAATATTAGGGATATTTTTGACAATTTATAAATGATAAAGCATGTATAAACATTATAATTTAGAGAGAGAGCATACTAAAAAATCCTTAAATTTTGATTTAAGTCTTTGTCATAACAATTTTATTTAAGAGTGGAATTTACCCGGGCGCTCACCCACTCTCCATCCTTAAACATAAAAGGGTGGATCCCATAGTATGTTATTAGCGACAGGATCGCCTGGGCCGAACCCCAAATGTTTTTTCTTCATTTAAAGTTTTCCACATCGGATTACAAGTTGGCTATCTTTCAAAGAGAGACTTGTGCACTTTCAAAAGTGTCACAAATGCAATCCACATGGGCAACTAGCCCATGTGACACCACTTTTTTGAGTGTCACATGGGCTACCAACCCAGGTTATAGTGCCACATGGGTTAGTTGCCCCATGTGGATCACTTTTGAAAGTGCACAAAGTCTTTCTCCTTTTCAAAAGTTATTTTCATCTAGAGATTCAACTCAATTTAATTTTGTTGGTTTCACAAAAATTAAACAAATATTAAAGGATAAATTAATTTAAAATTTTATCAAATTTTGACTTATTTTATAACCCTGATAGAGCTGCACTTATTACAGTAAGTATTATCTTCTATTATATTATATGTTAAGTTCAGTTACAACAAATATCTCTCATAATATAGTCAGAGATTATTAATTAATTTATTTTATTAAAATTAAAAATATCAGACAAATAAATTTCTTATAAATATATATTCCATATTAATATTATATACATTATAACATAAATATTATTAGAAAATCAATCACATGAACATATGTCCAAATACAGTTCTCATTGTTATTTTAAATATATATATGCCAAAAGTGCATACATATCATAATGAAATATGAAATTTCGATCTAAATCAAAATCAAAATGATCTTATTCCAAAAAAAACAAAAAATTTAATAAAATCCAACAAAAAAATCGTGATCTTTAGTTACCCAGTCACCGGTCAAACATTTCGCCTTCTTAGTTAAACGATGAATTAAATAATTAAAGATATATTTGTATTCTAAATTGTAACACGTGACAATAATCTGGAGTTGTCCAGAACAAGCACGTGGGTCCGTTGTGAACCCGCAAGCGACGACGTGGTGTCGAATGTGATTTGACCACGTGGAACTTGCCGGTCTTATTGACCTTCTTGGCCAGGGGGCGGCTCCACTCCGCCCTCTGGCTGACCCAGCTCCATGATTGACCCGCCATCGAAGCATTGCAGAAGAAGCAGCAACAGCAGCAGCAGAGAAGGATCCGCCGAGGAATGGAGAGAGAGAGGGGGGAGAGGAATGGTTTCTAGAGAGAGAAAGTGAGGAAGGAGGAGGAGAAGAAGAATGGTTTCAGAGAGAGAGGAAGAAGAAGAATTAACGGAGAAAGATTCAGAGAGAGAGGAGGAGAGGAAGGTGGAACAGAATGGTTAGGAGACAGAGGAAGAAGAAGAAGAATGGTTGCAGAGAGAGGAGGAGGAAGAAGAAAAGGAAGGTTGTTGCACAGAGAAGAGAGAAAGAGAGGAAAAGATTGGTTGCAGAGACTGAGAAAGAGCAAGAACAACGGTTGCAGAGAGAGAAGATTGGTTGCAGAGACTGAGGAAGAAGCAAAGGAAGGTTGTTGCACAGAGAAGAGAGAGAGAGAGAGAGGAAAAGATTGGCTGCAGAGACTGAGGAAGAGCAAGAACAACGGTTGCAGAGAGAGAAGGAAGAAGAAGTGGACGGCTGTTGCACAGTGAAGAGAAACAGAGGACATGAGCAAGAAGAATGGTTTGTAGAGAGAGAAAGAGAGGAGATGAAGCTAGAAGAACGGTTCCTAGAAAGAGAGAGAGGAGGAAGAGGGGAAAGAGAAGAATGGTTGCAGGAGAGAGAGAACAAGGAGAACATGGTTGCTGCAGAGTACTCTCACACAGAATGGAGGAGCCCTGCTGCTTCGCGCTTCAGGACGGATGGATGGACGCAACACGGCTGAGGTAGGTGTTCGACGCTATGTCTCCCCGCCATTAATAGACTCCTTTTCTGCTCTGTTGTGATCATATATATTGTTGCCGCTATCCTTGCTTCTGTTCCTTGTTTCTGACATGCCCATTCTAAAGAACACCTCCAGCAATGGAACCCTTTCTTCTCCAGAAAAAAAAAAAAAAGAACCTCCTTTTTTCTTCTCTGCCGTGATCGTATTGTTGCTGCTGATGTTTCCAAGTCTCATCAGCTCTCCTGCTTAGATAAACCCATGTCGATCGCCTTGCAGAATCCTGGTCCTGCTTCTGACATGTCCATCCTAAAGAACACCTCTTTCCAGTCCCCCCCCCCTTCTTTTCCAGTTCCTTCTGTTTGATTTAAGAGATGTTGATTCCAAAAGAATCGAAACTCTCTTTCTTGAGCAACCTTGGAAGATGGGTGTTCGGTGTTCTTAACTCCTAGTTTCTTCTCCCTTAACCATTAGAAAAGCTTCCTGGTAAATAGCTACATGATCTCCAAAGCTTAAGTGATTAACCCCAAAGGCCGAAGAATAGTTGCTAGTTATTGATTCATCTTGGATGCATCTATTTTTACCTTCTTTTTTATCTGTGTTCATGTTTAATTTGGTGCATCTTCTTTGTTCTCTTGTGTTTGGTATGTTTTTATCTACGGGTGTTCATTATTTGGTTCAAATCCAAGAATAATTGAACTAAGGGATTTTAGTCTGATTCGATTCGAACATCTAAAGATTCAGTTTAGTTTTACAAGTTGTAAAATCGAACAGAACTTAATAAATCGAAGTTATTATAGTTATATTAGTGTCATATAATATATAAATTAGAGAGAATTAAATTTTAATTAATGCATAATTTAGATGTAAATGCACACATTGTTTATTTTAATCATTATTTAAATATATAAAGACTTATATAATAATTTAAGAAATTATGAAATTTTGGTTTGAATAGAGCCAAATTGAATTATTTTGGTTCGATTGGTTTGGTTGGTTGGGTTCTTTAAAAAAAAACCCTCCAAATTGACACAAATCGAACTATGTTCACCTTTATTCTATTCCCTTAAAATTACAGAAATCCACAAAACTTAGGTGTTGAGATTCTAAGGCCCAAGGTATATAAGCACATGGAACCCACTTGATTCTTCCGATATAGGATAACCATACGGTTCTCCAACACTCTCCCTCACGGCCAAGATGGGTCGTGAAAATTAGAAACCCACAAAACCTAAGTGTTGAGGTTCTAAGGCCCAGGCTATATAAACACATAGAACCCACTTGATTCTTCCGATATGGGATAACCATACGGTTCTCCAACAAAAACTGTCTTTGCTACTTGGTTTCTTCTAGTTTCCTCTTGGTTGTGTAGAGTAAAGAAAGAAATTATCTCTTGAAAGTTGATTGATCCTGATATGTGTAGCACTTTAGAGTCTTGCTCGGACTTCTTTGTTGGGGTTTTAGTTCTTAATCCGTGTATGTAAGCAATGAATTTTTAATCCTCGGAATATAGCTATCTAGTTTTGAACCCAAAAATGGTTCTTAGAAGTAGGTCCTTTACAAAGAGTCAAAGTAATTTGTAAAAGTTACCAACTTGTTTCTAAAGAAAGTTTGGTTCTTTGGACTCAAGACTAAATAGTCAAGTTATAGGGATTAAAGTTACTACTAAAAGATTGAGGATTAAAAACTAGAAAAATATTTTGTTATAACTAGTATTTGGGATTTAAGTTTTTTGCCCATGTAGTTGCTTGCACGTACAGCTTGCAAAATGCTTGCATAGTGCTATTGCACTACCTCCCCCCAATCCCTGCTTGTATGCCCTCCATGCAGCCCAACTCCTTACCCATGCCCCACCGCCCTCTCATCAGGCCTACCACTCCCCACTTGGACTGCCAAATGGACACCCATCTATGTGCGCCCACTACACCAGCTCGCCACAACCTTCCCATCGCCGTGACTATGTCTCACAAGTGCACTCCCCTATGCTCATAATTAGCTCACTTCACATTCATAAGTGTTTTAGACTACTAATAAGTGCTTATTACCCAATCGATCTAATAGTTAAGTCAAAGTGAATTGATCAGATGAGATCCATTAGTCCACGTCTGCATAGACATGACAGGGACATGGCATTCCTTGCAAATACCTACTGTTGCTAGTTGTTACTGTCATCATTCATCGCCGATCATGCACTATCGCCATCATCGCCACTAGTTACGTCACCATTCCTTGTCAACTGTGATTCCCAATCATCGCCAAATGCCATAACTCGCCACTAATTGGCACTACTATTGATGCCACACCCACAATCATGATGTGGACCAATTAGATCTCGTTGGATCAATACACGTCAGTTTAACCATCTAGCCACTCAGTTAGTAAGCATTTCTCTAGGTTAATTGATTCTGTATCCTAGAGCCTCGTCACTTAGTCACCTAAATCACTAGACTTAGGTATTTAAATTGAGAACTACTTATTACCGACCCAATCAAGTAATAAAAGTCAAATTAAATTGCTCAAGAGTAATTTTATTGAGCCATATCCTATCCACATGAATGTGACATAATAGAGCAAGTCGTGAGAACAACAATGTTGGTGGCAAGCGACTAGTGGTGTCGTCTATTGACAACTACTAATAACAGTCAACGATTGACAACAATCAATAGCGGTTGTAGTGGTGATAGTGACCAATAATGGACAACAATACATAGCCGACCAAGACAAATAGATTTTTAGTTAAAGAAATATTGAAAGATATAGTAGGATTTCAACTGATAAATACTAGTCTTCGGGTGAAAATTTCTCAACTTTGTCGTCAGCCTCTTATTACTAGTCATTGGCCATTGGTCGCTAGTAACTACTCATCAATTGTCAATCATCACCAAATATTGCCACTAACCACTAACGTAGATCAATCAACATGAGTCTACCTCATCTTATTGCCCTGACTTGTCTATTAGAAAGTCATTATCATTTGGGTTTGGTATTTATAGCCTTTTTCTTATATGCTAAGAGTAAAACCATCGTGCCTTTTGGATCTCACACTTAAAGTGCCTATCCATCTTTCTCATCTTGAGGAACAAGGTTGGCCATTTGCTAATTAATAGCTTGCCCGTTCAAACTTATGGCATCCTATCTTGAGAGTAAATGGTTAAGGAAAAAGATTAGTGTTCGCACGTATAAATATTTGTGGATATATCTGTCTTTATGACAGGGTAGGACTCACAATCGAGTACATCTTCCACCTGTCTATGGAGCTGTCGCACACTGATAGTGTCTGCAGTGCAAGTTATACTACTCAATGGTGAATGCACACTCATTCGATCCAACACGAGAGAGTTTTTTAAGTTAAAAAATGAAAATGAAAAAGTTGGGGGACACCTTGACGAAGCTATCTCCCTCTTTCATTTTAGTACATCTAGTGCCTCCAGTTTTAGTCTTTGTAGCTTGTTTTCTTATAGCCAAGCCATATCACTTGGCTTGACCTTTTGGTGAGTTGATCCAAGTGAGCTATCCATTTTTCAAGGTATCTACAAATCCTCTCTAATTGAGAGAATATAATTAATTCTAAGATAAGGTACATATGCATGAGTCGTTGAATAGGGAAATTTTTTATTTTCATACATGTGTGTGTATTATATTATGATACGGCGGGACTTCTTGGTATGGCCCCGTCATAGTATGACACGGATTTTTAGATTCAAATTCAAAAGTTGTTCTGACAACTCCTGGAGGGTTTATCCTTCAGAAGATCAAGTTCAACGCAAGCATAAGTCGCCGTGGCGTTTGTAAGTTGTGGCGTACACAGTGCCACTTGCAAGACCCATCCAATATTTCCTGCAACAGAGCGAATACACGTTTCATGAAACAAATTTGGTTTCAAGGCAGGGAATTCTACCCAGACCGGCACGATTGGGGGCTCCTTCCCACATTCAAAGTCGATTGTCCACTTTAGGAACTTGAATAGAAAACCCTTCACAAGAAGTTGTTCCCGCAGCAAGAGGCGCAAGTAATCATCCTCAGAAGTACATCAGAGCAGAAGATGGCGATTATCCAGGGCAGCAATGATGAATTCATGGCCAAGACTAAGTCGTTGCTGAAGCAGCTGCTTGATTTCTTGAAAAGGAGGACGTCCATAAGGAGTTTTAGCTACTATAGCATACTGGAGTGGCTTGAGAGTAGCAGCAATCTCTTCCAAAGAGAAGAAAACCGTCGGTTCTCCAAGATCTGTGAAGGCCGGTTGATGGACGACGATGGAGACCGGTGCAAATAGAGGCGCATCCGCGAGAGCTCGAGCATAGCTTTTTGTTGGCAGAGATGATGGATGGTTCGGGGAGGAAGGGGAGGCCGAGGAGGGGGGTGCAGGCCCCCCTCCTTGGGAGACCATGGCTGCGGCCACAGGAAACCCAGAGCCTCTCTCTCTAGAAAGGAGAGAGAGAGACCAATCGTGTAAAAAAACGTTGACATATGATATATATGTCAGCGAATATAAATTGTTGACATATATATTTTATATATCAACAATTTTTTTAGCCACTGATAAAAAGTCATTGACAAATATTACTTTTTCTTGTAGTGTTGGCAAGTAGGTCGATGGCTACTGAAATTTGGCTCATTGAGTAAGTTAGACAATAGTTCAGATTCAAATAAAAAAGTCAAGTTTAGTTCAAGCCCCAGTCAAGTTCAAGAACTTTTTTCAAAAAAGAAAAAGTTCAAGAACAAGTATGTTTAACTCAAGGTTGGTCAAACTGCTAAATCAAAACGGACCGACATCATGTGATACGGTTCAATCCAGTGTACCATAACATCCAATCGGGCCCAAGCAAAGGAGAAGACTACCAAAACCCACTCTCTCTTGTCGGCCCATCTCTCTCCACACCCTATGCTTGCCCGCCACACATGCTTGGCAACATCCATGCCCATTGCAAGCCCCACCACCCCCCCCCCCCTTGCACGTACAGCTTGCAAGATGCTTGCACGGTGCTACTGCACTACCTCCCCCCACCCCTGCTTGCATGCCCTCCATACAGCCCAACTCCTCACCCATGCCCCACCGCCCTCTCATCAGGCCTACCATTCCCCACTTGGACTGCCAAAATGGACACCCATCTATGTGCGCCACTACACCAGCTCGCCACCAACCTTCCCATCGTCGCGACTATGTCTCACAAGTGCACTCCCCTATGCTCATAATTAGTTCACTTCACATTCATAAGTGTTTTAGACTAATAATAAGTGCTTATTACCCAATCAGTCTACTAGTTAAGTCAAAGTGAATTGATCAGATGAGATCCAATTAGTCCACGTCTGCACAGACATGACATGGGACATGGCATCCTTTGCAAATACCTACTGCTGCTAGTTGTTACCGTCATCATTCATCGCCGATCATGCACTATCGCCATATCATCGCCACTAGTTACTTCACCATTCCCTGTCAACTGTGATTCCCAATCATCGCCAAATGCCATAACTCGACACTAATTGGCACTACTATTCATGCCACACCCACAATCATGATGTGGACCAATTAGATCTTATAACTCGACACTAACTGGCACTACTATTCATGGCACTGCTTATCTTATGCACGTATAAATATTTGTGGATATATCCATCTTTATGATAGGGTAGGACTCACAATCGAGTACATCTTCCACCTGTCTGTGGAGCTCTCGCACACTGACAGTGTCTGCACGTGCAAGTTATACTACTCAATGGTGAATGCACACTCATTCGATCCAACACGAGAGAGTTTTTTAAGTTAAAAAATGGAAATGAAAAAGATGGGGGACACCTTGACAAAGCTATCTCCCTCTTTCATTTTAGTACATCTAGTGCCTCCAAGTTTTAGTTTTTTGTAGCTTGTTTTCTTATAGCCAAGCCATATCACTTGGCTTGACTTTTTGGTGAGTTGATCCAAGTGAACTATCCATTTTTCAAGATATCTACAAATCCTCTCTAACTGAGAGAATATAATTAATTCTAAGATAAGGTACACATGCATGCTGCCCTTGAATAGGGAAATTTTTTTGTTTTCATACATGAATATATATACATATATATATACGAGACTTCTTGGTACGGCCCCATCGTAGCATGACATGGATTTTTGGATTCAAATTCAAAGATTGTTCTAACAACTCCTCCTCGATGTCATGGTGCTCAGTACTCGACTACTCAGTCCTTGAGTGCTCGGTGCTCGGTACTCAAGTTGTCAGGTTAGCCTTTAAAATGAAATATAAGCACCCGCGCTATGTTACAGTAGGACCGTATCAAAACACCTCGTCGCATCATAACATTTATATACTTATATATACATACATATATGTATATATATATATATATATATATATGTATATATATACGGGACTTCTTGGTACGGCCCCATCGTAGCATGGCATGGATTTTTGAATTCAAATTCAAAGACTGTTCTGACAACTCCTCCTCGATGTCATGGTGCTCAGTACTCGACTACTCAGTCCTGAGTGTTCGGTGCTCGGTACTCAAGTTGTCAGGTTAGCCTTTAAAATTGAATATAAGCACCCGCGCTATGCTACAGCAGAACCGTATCAAAACACCTCGTCGCATTCATAACATTTATATACTTATATATACATACATATATATATATATATATATATATAATATATATATCTATATATATATATTATATATAGTTTCAATTTTGCTGGCCAGGGTGACTGTCCCTTTAAACTTCGTTGCTATTTATGTCATGTGTAACAGTTGATGATGTGGTAATTTGTAGAGATTGGTCAATTGTGATTGATGATCTTGTCTGATAGTAATGTTTATCCACAAAAAAGGTTAGACACATACATATACATATACATAGTTTTACTACAACAAAAAATAAATAATATATGGGAGAAAATTTTGGACAACTTTGAAGAAGAATCCATGGAAGACTCTATGAAAAATAATTGTGGCTAAGGGTGAGTATTATTCAGGTTCAACCGAAAACCCAAATAAATTGATAGATTTGGTTCGATTTAGTTCGGGTTGAATGTTTAAAATTTTCAGTTTGGGTTCAAATTGAGTCATATTAAAAATTTTGGTTTGGTTCGACTTTGATTTTCCAAAAATCAAAGCGAACCGTACAACCCTATTCTAAGGATAATTTTGTCAAATTTATGTAATTACATAGCCCCAATTCTAAAGACATCAGCACCGACATCCTCTACTCCCCAAGTCCCAATTCAAGGGTAATTTGTATGAGTTTATAGAATAAAGAAAATAGTGAATGTTAGTTGTTTTTAACAAAATGTAAATGCAGTAGTGAGATTTATCAATTCTGGTTCAAATCGAACTAAATCAAATTAATTAATTAGATTTCAAAGTCATTAATTTAATTTGATTTGTGTTGAACCCTTAATTCTATTTGATTTGATTTGAGAAAAAAAAATCAACGAACCAAATCAAACCAAACTCACCCTTCCTTGTGATTTTCCCCTTCTCTCTTATTAGGACATCTGATTTTTTTTTGGTGGGTGGGGGGGGGGGGGGGGGGGGGTTGAATAGGTTATACTGCAATACTATGACTATCTGCCTTTATTCATCAAACAAGGAAACCTGTAACTTTAGCTATACTTGCATATCTTATCCAAGACTATCAATTAAAGAGAATAGTAAAACACAGTTAGTTTCATATACCATTGTATCTTATCTAAACAATTTTGGGTTGGATTTGATTAAGCTGAAACTCGAAAAGAGAAATACTTGTACCCACTCAGACCCATCAAAGGTCAAAGTGCTTCCCATTAGAAAATGAACTCTTTCCACAACCCAATTATTTGACAAACACTGAGTCTGATTTTTGAGCTTAATGAGTCAATCCAACCTAGTTAGCATCCCTACTAACTCTACCAAGACAACGGGAGATGCCCCTAAAAAAAGGATTAAAAAAAACATTTGGTTACAATCTCAAGGAGGAAATGAGTTTTAAGTGAATGCCCATCTCCGAAACCTCTACCCTGAGTCATCACCTACAAAAATATGAAGTCATATAGTTGATAGGGGATTATGTACTCATTCTACCTCCTAACACAACTTTTAAGTTAAGCAACAGTGCAACTTTGAATCTTTAGGGGATCCTAAAAAAACGTGTGAAGGCATTCATCACATCTTACATGCTTTTAAATATGCATGGCTTATGGATTTCAAGTTGAGTTTTGGAAAAAAAATTATAAACACATGAAACCTAACTAAACTATATAAAGAAGGCACCATGCCCACCTTGGCATGCTCTTGAACAAGGTATACTAACTAGTAGTTAATATCAACCAGGGCAGTTCTGATTTCCCCTGGGGAACTTTATAACTACATCAACTGAGATCAATGCCATCTTGAAGACAATGTCAAGTATGTTTGATGTATCCATAGTCAAAATTGAAATATCTACATACTGAGTAAATTTCATATCATACTTGATCCCTTTATCCTTTTCAATTGTCCTCTTTTAGTTCCTTCAACAATATGAAATAAAAATTAGAGGGAAAGTAAAATAATATCTTAAAGAATTGGATGGCCCAAAGGCTATAGCAAAGTAATGGAATCCAAACAATACCCCCCCCCCCCCACCCAAAAACAAAACAAAACAAAACAAAAAGAGTTCTTGGAGATTATCTAGATTGAAGACTGATGGTCAATATGAGCCACTTGACCAACTGAACTCTGGTAAATTGATTGTTGGAATAGAAAAAAATGATCTAACCAGTATGAGAGCAAGTAATCAGATGGCTAGGGTTTTTATTAATCAAAACTCTTAATCAGAGATGAGCAAGTGGAGAAGAAGATTATAGGTAAGCTTAATAAGTTTTGAGATGGCACACCTATCAGGACTTACCACATGTTAACGGCCTTTTATATGGGTTAGAAAAACTATTCAGCATAAGTTATCCAAGATATTCAAGACATTCTAACCATAAAAGTTGGGTTTGCCTATTCAAGAATAATTTATTTATAAAATATTAACTCTAGCTAGCTAAGTGTGGTGTAGAGTGGCAAGTCAATTGTGGCCAAGAGAAATGTGTATTCCTCGGTCAGCTGGGTAGTCAAGCTAATGTGGGTTGATTAAATGGGATCCAATTGTGCCACGTTAGCACTCACTTAGATGGCTAACCACATGGCGTTACATGGGTTAGATGTCGCAATGACTTAGTCATGATTCATGCAAGAGAAAAGGACTAGTCATGAGTCGTGCAAGAGAAGAGGATTACATATTTACTTGGAAGTGACCACATGGCAAGAAGGCCAGTATGGAGTTGTCAACAAAGTGTAGCTACTATGTTTGGGGATTGGGACATGAATAAATTGAAATGTCTCGTATCAAAAATTGGGAAAATACTATTAGGCTACTATGTAAGGTTGTGGTCCATAACTTGTAATGCATTTTTTGAGGATAAAACAGATAATATCTCATAAGGGTTGAATCATGCTATGATATTATAACATCATAGCATGACTCGTTCGGTGCGATATGGGCTAGTTTAATCAAGAGGATGTTGGTGGACCTATAATGACCAAATCACGAGGTATGTATGAGGAGAGAGCTATATGTTTACTTAAAAAAGGCTACTTGAAAGAAGATCAGTGTGGAGCCGCCAACAAAGTAAAAATGAATGAATTATCTTATATCGAAAATCAAGAGAATATTACTGGGGTATATTTATATAAGGTTGTGATCCATAACTTTTGAGGTATCTTTCAAGGACAAAATTGTGTGGGTTTGACCCAAAGCAGGTAATACCTCACAAGGATTGGATCACACTATGACAGACACCACCTTTGCAAAGAATGTCACATCACCTCACCCCATCTTCGTTGTAGTCCAATGCTACCAACCGATGGCTCCACTATTCATCTTGTTGGCACACCATCGGCCATTATAATCAATGTCACAGTCTAAGCTACCACTATGGCACTCCCACCCATATGGAATTATGGCACCTTTACTCACATGGCGCCACACCATGCGGGGGGTGCCAGCAAAGTGGCCAATATCCATCTAGATGGATAGAAAATATTTCTCGTGGACAAATATGTTTGTAATGGGTAGGCCTATGATGCCGCTAGGGCCATAGATATCAGGTGAGATGCACTCGCTATCTCCTAGGCCACCTTGTTGGACTCTTCTTCTTTTTTTGGACAAAAAGGGGAGCTTAGAGTTCCATTTCATTAGATAAAAATAAGTACATAGAACATAACATGGGAGTAAACTCCCAAACTAGCCATATTTGCAGAGAATACAAACGCACCTTCAATGGAGCTAGATAGATTAGAAACCCACAATATTAACACGATATTTGACCAAACTGCAGGAGCAAGTAGATTTAGACGATGCTTGAGGAGTGTCGAAGAGTAACCGAGTTGAGGGCCGGCTCTTTGCAAGGAGGGCTACATAACTTTTGAGTAGCAATTGACCAAAGATAGCTCAGAAGATGCATAAATCGAGGAGTTGGCGGAAGAACCACAAATCTCAAGCTATACCTAAAATGTCAATGCCCCAGATTAAAGGGCTCTAGAGACTGAATGGCTACGAACAACAATCTTGAAAACCCAATGAACTACCAGCAATTTGAAGAAGAGGTAATCCTGGGAAGGTTGGAGCAGAAACCACACAGATGGTAAAGTTGATAGGGATGCCCACATAGACCCAAAAGAAGAAAGAAATCTCCTGCAATAAAAGGGAGTCCAAAAGGGGCAGCGGAAGGCTCAGAACAAGGGAAATCGCTAAGGGAGAGGGAGAGAGAGAGGGAAAGGGGAAGCCATAGTGGGGCAGAGGTGGAGGAGAGATGAAGGGAGGTGCAAAGGTGGAGGGCAAGAAGAGAAGACCAACAGGGAGATGGGGACAGAGACAAGGGGGGGGGGAGCAGAAGTAGAGATGGGTAGGGGGCAGAAGGAACTAAGGAGCTAAAGGGGCAGGGGAAACTAACATGAAGGTGGGGTGAATACAAGGGGAGAGTACGAACAGGGCGAGGGAGAGACAAAAGGGATATAGGGTGACACAAGGGAAGGGAGGATAAGTAAGGGGGTGGCTCAGGAGGGGGGATAGAAGGAAACGGAGAAAGGGGGAAGAAGAGGAAGACAGGTTGGCGAGGTAGTGGAGGAGAGGGCCACCAACAAAACAAGGGGAGGTTGGAGCAGATATGAGAGGGAGAGAGGGAGGGGGGGGACCTCGAATGTGTCTCCCTCCACCTGGAAAAAATCGTCACTAAGTTAGGCGACGACCAAGTCCGTTGTGGAAAGCTTTCGACAGCGACAAAATCCTCAGACGAGAATGTTGGAGAAGAAAATCCACTCGAAAACCCTATCGGCAAGCTAGAGTTTTGGGCGACACCACATGTCTGAGTCTTCTCAGATAACCTCCTCTGGTGTATGTTGGACTCTATATAATAAGACATAATGAGTTAGAGTCCATTAGACACCATGTCAACTAATACAACAAAATGATCAACATATATAATAGTCAAATTTTGATAAACAATGTGTGTAGTGTGTGTAGAATGGAACATGGCATGAATTTTGGAAGTCAATATAGAAATTTGGTCCACATATAGGATATTAGGATGGAAAGAAACGTGATCCTTTGAGTTTTCAACATGGGAATTTGTTGCATGTGACATACATAGTTTATTAGTTGTTATATTGTCTTGACTCTTCCTTGAGTTTGATTGAAATTGGAAAAGTCATCTACGCAAATCATACAAAAATTTGAAGAGTACTGTTGTCCTAGCAGTTGCTGACTGTACGACAGCAAATTGAGTGATTAATTTCCAATGCTTCAAGGACTGTGTGGTAATTAGTTAAGAAAATTACGAGTTAATCACAAATTACAAACTTGGTAGAATATGTCTAGTAAATTTTGGACTTTTCTTTCCAAATCTCTTCCTTTATCAGCATATCACAAAGAAAAGCAGATCTTTGATCATGAGATTCATAGCTATCCAATCACTTCACCTTCGCTTTGACACTAAAACATTGATATACTTACTTTCAATCTTGGACCGGTAGGATGGGAGTGGCTTCTCTGAGGCAGCATGTGGACCCCACCTCAAATCACCTTTAGTTCTCACATATGAGATAAATAACTAAATAAATAGGATAAATAGTTTTTTATGAAAATAGTGTAAGAATTAATACAGTTTGGGCAAGGTTGGTCGGATCGAACCGATCACGCATGGTATAGTCTACATGCCAGTTCAGTTTATATTAAAAAATAATAATAATAATAATATAAATAAGATTTGAAGAGGGTCGATCTCAAATTTGGTTGCAGATCGTCAAATGGTCTTGGAATCTAAAAAGCATTCTTCGCTCATCAAGAAAGGATCTGCAAAGTAAACAAAGGATCAAAAGTCTTGGGATGGAGATCCCAAGAAAAATTCTCTAATACTTAAATCAGTATGGACAAGAGCTTAAAGTAAGAGGCGAGAGGATTTGAGATCGCTATTCACCAATTTGAGTGCAAAGAGTTTGTTACCTTTTTGGAGGGCTTTCTTTGGGATTATAAAGATAGTCAATTTTTTCGGGCAGTTTCCAAGATATGGCAATGGTTAAGGCCGATTCATGGGTATAATCCCCAAGGGAGTGGCTATAGCAGGTATATGTCCCGTTACGAGATTTGTGGGTCATGATCGTGGGCGATCGTGTGTGACCCCTTATCTCCCTCTTTATGATCCTCATCTTTCTAAGTAATTGTTGACTTAATGAGATCCACTGACCATAATATCAGACAGGAGTCTCGTATACTTCGTTCTCTTCTGAGCCGAGCTAAGATCATGTCGAGTTAATCTCTCTTGCTAAACTAAGGACACCTTGCTCTAAGAGTCTTCGAGATAAGGGTCTATTCGAGGGACATTAGATTATCATGCTAAGACCTTACTAGTTTGTCGGATTAGTCGTGAGTCGAGTTAACTCCCTATCTTAGCGTGTTCTAAAGGCGTGTTTTTGAGAGTTTTCTTTTGCCTCGGTTGTCCTCTAAGACTCTATGCCAATCAAGGGTCCTTCACATGGGTGGCAATCCAGAGTTCTACAGCACTTCTTGGGTCGTGTTTATCATTTGGGCTCTCTTTAGACGGATCATAGTTTAATAATCGGACTTTCACCTATTGGATTAAGTTCAACAATTTGGCCTTACAATTTGAGACATAGAGTCGAGATTTTCTCTCTCCAAAATATAACCAAACTAGTGAGAGAGAGTACAAATTGGGTATACTGAACCAATACGATCTGATACGTCCGACCATAATTTGGGGTGGGGCTTTCTCTCTCTCAAATTTTGCATATAATCAAATGACACTTTGTCTTTCTTGTTCCACACTTCATCAAGAATTCTCTCTCTCTCTCTCTCTCCAAATTTCACACAACTATCAAGATTCACACACACCCAAATACCCCAGACTATTTTCACCCAATTCTCATAATCTCTCTCTCTCTCTCTCTCTCTCTCTCTCTCTCTCTCTCTCTCTCTCTCTCTCTCTCTCTCTCTCTCTCTCTCTCTCTCTCTCTTCAGCAGAATCTATATATACATGGATGGAACCTTCTTATGCTACCCCACAACAAAGAAATGGTCGCTCCAGTGTGGCCCATGCTCTCAGAAAATTGACCGTTGGCCCGGTCCAAACCGCGATCCCTCCACCTGCACCGATCAGTGGATCACCTCACGGCTCACACCACGCGTTGCAGATCTCGATGAAGAATACAGAGCGTCACGAGTCACAACTCATGTCCCCCCACCCACCCCACCTTGTCTGAATGGAACCAGTCCACCGCCCGACCCACCTGACTTGTCACTAGCTAGCACCATGCACCGTCGCCAATCATGGGTTTGATCTCACAGATCATCTCGTCATCTCAGGACCGTCCGATGCCTGGACTTGGTTTTGAGAACGTGTGGCCCACCGTGTGGATCGATCTTTGTCTGCTTCTCTGACCATGTCAATTAGCTAGGCATGACTGTAATTGATGATGATGATGACACATACATGCTTGAGATTATGGATTATGCTTCATTAATGGGAGAACGATTGGAGCCGATGTAGCAGACAGCAGTACTGGATGGTGATGGCAGATGATAGTAGGGTCTATTAATTTGAAGTCACTATTTTTTGAGTCAAAAAGTTTATTTTTATGAGTCCAAAAATACTATTAGAAGCCCAATCCGTATTAAATCCGAAGAACAGGATCTTTGAATTCGAAGTTGATCAGTTTTAGAGTCCGACCCCAGTCTTTATTTGTAGATCTTAAGAGTGGTATTTTTAAGTCTAAGATTAGTTTCTCTAAGCTAATTAAAGATGTTACTTTATGAATTCGCCGCAATTTTTCGTCGTCTATCATCAATCATTGTTCGCCACTGATGATTCACTGCCCATCATGATTACCTGTTGTCATCAATAACGTGATGCGTCAATTCACATGCAGTGATGGATCTAAGAAGGGTTTAGTGGGGTCTTGTGATCTCCACTAAATTTTTCAAATTTTTAATTTATTTAATTAGATTTAAAATTGATTCAAAGGTCAAACTCTTTTGATGATTTTATTGATCTGGATCGATAGCTTCACTAACCTAAGAGTGGGTTTTATTAATTAGATGATTCTACTGGACAAAATTATTTGAATGATTTATTAATAAAATTTGTACATTCGTCACTGCTCACATGATATCACACACGGTTGTTGGCTTCATTACACATTTCTCTTAGTAAGGACACTAGAGATTAAGCACTTTACTTGTCATATAATTAAGAGAAAGTTTAGTGCACTTTCATATTGCACTTACGTGTATATAATTAGGTACTAACCCATGAGACACCCCTCACATAGAGAGTGATAAAGTGACATCCTAATTTATTAAGTGCCACATGAATTTAGTACCTACATATACACTTAAGTGTAATATAACATGTACTAAGGCCTTCTCTATAATTAAACGGGTAGATGTGATAGAATGGTGGGTCATATCGTCCACTATATGATGAGTGTGAAGATGCCTGCAAACATAAGCTTTTGTAGACTATTATGAATACCGATCAGGAGGGTATCTGTTGATGCTGATGTGATCAATAGTGGATCCAAAAGACTTCTTAGGAGTTAATGTCAAAAAAAAAGACTACAAAACTTGTCACTCTTCCATTTGTGTTTACATACATATCATTCGAAATATTTTTGGTTTATGAAAAGACCATTCTTTTGGTCTTCTTCACGCACTTGCTCAAGTGGGTTTCTAAAAGGTAGAAAGTAGTGTTGAAAAAAAAAATCACCACCCTGTGACTTTTATACATGTTATCACCATATATCTTGCTAGTGATATATATGTGAATACAAATATACAAAATAATGGATCCATGATTTTTTGATCCGGTTTGATATCCGGATATATAGCCGGAGAAGTATAGGCACCTTATAATTTAGATAGGAAAATTATACCGATATGCCCTTTATTTGGGATAAATCACTCATAACATTTCCCATCATGTTTACAAATTTAGTTATTCTATCTGAAAACTTGAATTTTCATATCTGAAATTTATCATAGAGGATCTTGCTCTTCCAACAATTATGTGCAAAAGATTTAGAATTTTAGATGGGGATATACTCTGGACCATAACCCTATAAAACGTTCCCCTAACAAAGATTTGACAAAGAAACATATTTTAAAATATTTTAAAATAACTACTCATCTGATTAATAAAATTAAAAAAAAAATAACTCATGACTACACACACGGCTACATGGACACTTCTGAGTTCTGGCACTTGGGAGTTTAAAAGTCTCCGAACTTTCTGTGAACCTCCCCGGAGCCGAGCACGTGACGGAATTCGCGAAGCGGCGGAAATCGTCACGTTTTCCACACCTTTCGTGTCCCCGGCTTCCGTTTGACTGAGGAGGGCCAGGAGGAAGCTCCCCTCCGATTGACCACGTGAGATTATTATCTCCTAATTATCGCACGTGCCCCCTCGCCACTTGCGGCTCGCACTCCCGATATATGTGCACACATACGAACATTGGAAAGATGTAGCAATCAGAGGAAGAGCTCTGGGGGATCCGAGAAGAAAGGGAGGAAGAAAGCTCTCCGTGGGAGCTTATGCTCGATAGTTAAGAGCAGCTCGGATCGATCTCTGAGAATCAATGATGGAGATGGAGCCCTTCCCCTTCTACCAGGAGGACGCAATGGGGTCGACGGCAGCGGCAGCGGCAGCGACGTCCGCGGCCATGGAGGAGATCTTCTCCTGGGACTTCCGGGGCCTTTCCGACACCGCCTTCGACCCCTCGCCGCTGCCGTCGGCGGGGGATATGCTGCTCCCGTGGGGTGAGGAGTACGACCTGCCCGCTAATTCTCTCAGCTCGCCCCCTCCGCCGCCGCCGCCGCCGCCGCCGCCGGTGCCGGCACCTGGGGTGGAGATGTTGCAGTACTGGGCAGTGCCGCCGGGGATGCAGCCGCCGCCTAGGGCCCCCGCGCCCCCGCCGCTGCCAGAGCAGATCACTCCGCCAGCACAGGGTGTTCGACGGAGTGCGTTCGTGGGGTACGAGATGGGGAGGAGGTACGGGGGGTACAGGAGGACTGGAGAGGGGAACATCCACCGGAGGGTGTTGGAGTGCCTGAAGAGGATGCCAGTGGAGGAGGAGAGGAAGGCAGCGGAGGGTAGCCGGTGCTTCCGGCACATGATGCGGGAGCGGCGGCGGCGGGAGAAGCTGAGCCAGAGCTACGCCGATCTCCACTCCATGATCGTGCCCAGGCCCAAGGTTTCCATCTCGTCCCCCCACTACAGTCTCCATTAATTCCGGTCTCATTAAGCTAGTGAAGTGTGAAGAGAACCACCCGAATCCCATCTCAATCACGTTTCTTTGTGACAGGCCAACAAGAACGCGATCGTCCTCTCGGCTGCCGCCTACGTCCGCGAGCTGAAGAGCAAGAAGGACGCCCTGCTGCGGCGCCACCAGGAGCTCCGGGCGAGCCTCGGCGACAGGGGCGCCTCCGGCGCAGGGAGGCCGGAGGGGGCCACCGTCAAGCTCCGCGTCGGCAACCCCACCTCCGCCGTCGACTCCATGATCGCCGCGCTCCGGCAGCTCAAGGGGATGGACGTCCGGGCGAGGTCCATCCGGTCGTGCGCCGACGGCAAGGAGCTCTCCGCCGTCATCGACGTCGAAACCAAGGTCGGTACCACGGCGCCCACCGCCCCCTCTTGCCGGCGAGCTAGACGACCATCTGTGCCACTGTACTAACACAACCAAATTCCTCTCCAATCGTATCAGAAATCTCTTGGATTCCTCAGGAATCTCCCTACATCGACGCTAACATATATTAACTTTTTCATGTGTTAACATTACACTAATTACGGGCAGGGAGTAGTGTGTGAACTTCACAAATCGATTCCAAGTTAACTTGTAAATCTACTCAACAAACAGATGATTTATAATAATTATTAATAAACTTGTTTCTACCATAATTAGGATCTTAATCATTGAGTAAAACTTGCTTTGTGAGGCCAGAGTTGGAGCCCTGCTTTCGACCTTTTGCTAAGATAGGGAGAGAAGAGAACTTGTAGTTTTCCCATAATTATTAGAAATCTTAAGAAAAAAAATTGTGAAGCTTTTATTTTTCTTACACCTCCCATGAAAGTTGTCTGATTAAGGCAGCATTTGGATTTAAATTTTGAGATTTTTATCATTACAATTTTAAAATCTCTTCAAAAATTCTCTCTTGTTTTTGAAATCCAAAGCCTGAGACATAATAAATGCCTTTTTTCTTTTCTCTATCTCAATTTTATTTTTTAAAATTTTATTTTTTATTAAAATTCAATCATTAGAATTTAAAATCATCTGTTTTTACTTTTTTTTTTCCAAAAGTTGCAGATAAAACGGTGAAATCTAAATATTCTAGTCACAATGATATATTTGACAAAGATTAAAAAAATTGTTAAAAATATTTTTTTCTCCATATTTTCGAACTTAGTAGTAGAAAACCATATAAAAATTATTTGTGAAACCATCAACTAACCAAAGCGCTGCCATGGTTTCGTGGGCGATGCAGATGGCCAGGAAGGAGGTGGAGAAAGCCGTGGAGGGGGCGCTGGTGGAAGCCGAGCGGAACCTTCGAAGCGGCTCGGTGCATACGAACGTTGACCAGGCCCGGGCGTGGTCCGCAGGATTGTGGTCCCCACAGGGCGACGTGGCGCGAGCCAACTGGTGACCATCCATTTAGCCTTTTTTGTTTGTTTGTTATGGCACACCCGATGTGTCATAGGGACAAATGGCACACCCTTAATCCTAAGTTAGTGCACACTATGGATGTGCGCTTAATATTTCTTTTGTTCGATTTCTTGGAAGCTGCCAACGTGGAGGACGGCGCTGATGTGTCGGCCACGTCTTGGGCTGTTTTTTTTTTTCCCTTTTCTTTTTACCCTCCTTGTTGTCTTCAATTTGTTGGAAACGGGCATTCCCACATGTGTATATTCTTTTTATGGCAAAGAGGGTTAACTTATATCCCAAATGTGTATTAGTTCTTGTAGTAAAACACTTTTATACATAAAATAAAATATGATACAAGAGAAAGAGAAGTGGAAAACACTTTCATACATCTTGTTTTAAGCTTTGTCACTTTTACATAGATCAATATATGCCCCCAAATATATTAAGAGAAATGCTTAGTGCCTTACAAGGAGGGCAATAAAAATGACTTGAATTGCCCTCCAAATAATTTTATTGTTTGAAATTTGATGAAATTTTTCATTTTCTCTCTTTTCCAACTAATAATATTGTTGGGAGGGTAATTCACATCATCTTTATTATCCTCTTTGAAGAGCACTAAATATTTCTCATAGGTTAATATTTGATGTGCATTTAAGAGTGCAAGCAAGTATTAGTCAATATGTATTAGTTTTTTTTGGGTCATTTTTGTGCATGTTGTGATGGAGATGATTTTGACTAGTTTTGAACAAGGTTCGTAAATCGTACCATCCCATAGACCGATCGATCCATGGGACAATCAATTTGCTTGGGAACTTTGACCCGCTTGAACTGCGCGCACCAAATTGATGCGATTTCGAATCCTATCCATGAACTTCTAGTGGGTGAATAGCTTCTCAATGTCCAAGCTATTCAAGGCCACCAACTACTATGCATGCGCATCGATCAAGTTTGAAAACTTCATCATGATCTTCACCCTCACCTGAATGATCACATAAGATTTCATCTGGTCAGATAGATGGGAAGATCAAATCTTTTATGGTTCTAGTTCTTGTTCTTATTGCAACATTTGAAAATAGGGGATCAAAGAAGAGGGAGAAGTGCTAGGAAGCAGGGGAGCAAGAGGAGTAACGAGTCACCGATCTAGGCAAGCAAGATTAGAGGTCATGGTTTCTAAACTTCCACTTGAAGACGAAAGAGGTTTATAGGCCAATGGCGATGTGGCGGTGAAGAAGAAGACGAGCAGCAACCAGAGGGGCAAGTGCTCCGGATAGCACTCGATGGCGGGGGTCTCCATGATTGTTGCGGTTGAGAGGAGGACGAAGGCAAAATCTTTAGTGGGAGCAAGGCATGGGGGGAGATTTTGGGCCAACCCGATTCGACCCGAATCGTACGATATGATATAGTACCGTACCATGAAAAACTAGTACATCCTATTTTCACGGAGTGGCAAATCTTAGTTTGGAAGCCAAATTTTGTTTTTAAAAAATATCACAAAGACATACTTTTTTTCTTTATCGTTGCCCTTAACTTGAAAAAGTCTTGATTAGTTTATATGTCTTTGTCTCATTTCGGTAATTTTTTATTTTAGAAAATATATACTCCCATTTTTACTTACGTATAGATTTTCCAAAAGTGGCGATTAAGAAAGATTAAAAAAAGCTAATAAAATCATCAAATAAAGAGACTTAAAAGGAAGATAGAATGTTCCGTAAAAATATTCCGACCAAAGTCCACTTTATGGGCGTACATGAACACTAATTAACTCCGTGCACAGAGAGGGCATACGTTACAAATATGAATATTTGATAGTTGTTTATGCAATTTTATTTTTAATACAGATATATAAACAAAAACACATGTTTTTTCCAATACCTCACTATGAAGATTTAGAGAGAAAAAAAAATACTTGCTACTTATGAAACGGATAGTAAATAGTGTTCGGCCTCTGATTTAATTGGTCACGTAGAGATCCGATCTCTCGACCAATCAAGTCACGAGCTAAGTAAAATTTCTACCCATTTTGTTAAAGGTAGTCTTTGACCTTTTTTAATATAATAATATCTAAATCATAGAGATAAGGTGCCAAAATAAAATAAAATAATTAAGATGACAACCTTATCTTATCTATTAATGGAAACTTCTTTAACACTTTCCCTGAAGGTGTCTAGAAGCCGCACACCTCACCCCCACGACGCACCCTCGATCACGTGGGGAAAATTGGAATTGACGCACGAGGTAAAATTTTATTTGTATATTAATATTGACTATATATTAATAAGTGATCAGATATGAATTATACGTGTATATAATTATCGATTTGAGAAATACTTATTATTAGATCAATCATATATTAATAACGACACTTATTAGATCAATCATATATTAATAACGACATTAATTATAAGAAAATAATTTTATTGATTAAAAGTAAATGTTTTTTCTCTTTTTTTAACTAATAAAATTATTTTTAATAATATGTTATTATTATTTTATGTTTTTATTATTATTTAAGATAGTCTTATAATAAATATTTTTCTATTAATTTAGTTTTGACTTGATAGCTGATAATTAAGTGTCAGGGCTGTCCTATCCTTGGATAAAGTGCTTAACCAGACTTGTATATATATCCAGTTATTAATTACACTAAAAAATTATAAAGAGAAAAAAAATATTCAGAGAAAAACATATAATTAACCGGACCTTGATGGTGGATTGTTGGTTTGTCAGGTGTATAAATTTTAGGTTTTTTCGTATATATCTTTGTTAAAAGGATAATTGGACCATAATTTATTTTATTTTTATATTTTCATCAAAATTATTAGACTAATTTTTTTCCACTGGAAATCGTGTCATCATCTATCTTGATGGAATTGTTAGAAATCATCAATGGAAGCACAAAACATGACCTTATCTATTAAGATATAGGATGGAATAATGGGGCACATGTAAATAGTCTATTAACTTTTCAAGATTCAAAGTATCCAAATAATCTAATGGTCACTAAAATATCTGAAAAATAAATATTCTACAGTTCCGTGATAGGTAAAAAAAATCATCTAGCAAAAATTTTAGTGCAAATGTAAAAATGAAATAGTTATACCCCAATCATGATTTTAATAAGGACATGTATGCAAAAAACCCTAAATTTTATTCCTCCTATGGCTGCCAATGGATATCTACTTTCTGACTTTCCGACTCGCTTCTGACTTTTTTAGTGGATGCGGAATTAATTATTTTCACATCTATTTTTCCGTTTTTGTTTCCGATAATATATAAATTTATTTTGTATACAAAATTTGTACTCTTAAAATCTGATTTTTTAATATTGAGAAATTATAGATTAAGTTTTTGACTTGATCTCCTTAATTTGTAAATAGAATATAACTAACTTATCTCTCTCCTAATATTTATTATGCATATTATTATCAAAGATATCTCTTTTGTCACTACACTTAATGATATAAGAATCCACTATCTGATCGTAGTAAATATTTTTTATTTTATTTTATTTTCAATTTTCTTATAGAAAATGAATGTGGAAACGTCGTTACAGTGTTGGCAGTCCTAATTCCTTCCAATTTTTGAAAGAATTATTTTCTGCATATGTCATAACAAGTATGGAGTATTTCATTTTCTTCTACATCATTTTTTAAAATATTTTAATGAAGAGAGCATGAGCGACAATTGATTCGGTGCCAAAAAAGATATACATGTAAATATAAATTTAGGATAGAGAGAAGAATCTATAACTTAAGATCCTGTGGTTAAAATTATAAGAGCCCCCCATTCATATGTCTCCCCCTTCTTCCCATAGCTCCAAATTCCAGACATGCCTGATGGTTTTTATTTGATACAAAGTCCAATCCATCTGTAATAGCTATTTTTGTTTTTCTTTTCTTATATAGAGAAAATAAAAATTTATCTAGTGACAAGCGAGTGCCGAGCATCTCAGACACATGTAAGTGAGAACATATACATATCATATTATTTGATCTAGGTCAAGTTAATGATTCAATTTTCTCTCTAGCATTATTATCCACACAAGAGAGTAGGGGTTTTTGACCAAGAAGATGTTGGCACTTGATATTTGGGAGTTTCTTCTCCCAAAGATGACATAACATGTTTGGAACTTTTTTTTTTTAGTTTTTAATCCTTATAATTTGAGTATTTAGTTTTAAACCCAACAAAACTTAACATTTCTTATAAGCATGTTCCTTTCATATGAGACATTTACTAGTTTTAAGGTGGCACGGACAGATGAGGTGGACACCTTCTACTCCGACAGACTCCTCCCTTGTCTTGTTCACACGTGGGATTAGAAACGTTCAAGTTCCTTTTGGCACGTGCACATGGTGTTCCTTTTGGCACGTGGACACATGGTCTCGGTCCTTTGCATGCGTCGTGATGGAATCCAGGGCGGACCTTTCCGCTTATTAAGATGTCAAATGGGAATCTACACTATTAATAGAAGCAATTCTATTCATACGTGGACACTACTCAAGATGCTATATTAGCATTAATGGTATCATTTTTTTTAATTGGGAACGTGAACATACCCCTCAGATATACATAATTACAAAAATATCACTCAAATATCACTATTTATAGAGAGAAACATAAGTTTGAGCTGAATTATTTGAGAGCAGTTCATCTAAATAATATCACATTTATGTAGATATAACGTACACAGATGACAAGACAACATGTAACAATTGACGACGAATAATGTCAGCTAACAATAGCAACATTGGGATGACCGCGGCAATGGTAGTAGCAATCGATGGTACTAAGTGGCAAATGACATACTGAGAATGATAGCACGACGAGAGGGGGCATAATGACAAATATCATATCATGTCACAGCCATATAAACATGACGCGACTAGTTGCGTCTATGAACACAAGTGGCCGGACATTTTGTCCGAACATCAAGTGTTTCTCCGGTCGAAATGGTATGCAAGCACAGTGCACAAACATAGTACATGGCATGGTTTGACGTGGCGGATTGAATCGGTCCGATTCGGCCGAATCGGATCGAATCAGGAGAAATCCGATTCGCCTGATTCCATCGAATCAGACCGATTCCCATCCGATTCCCATGTGAATCGGCCTAATTCAGACGAATCGTGACGGATCAGGAAAAACCTGATTCGCCTTCCTGATCCGCCCCGATTCCCGATGTGTCGAACCTTGGTACATGGAGCATCAGAAGGGCAAGGGCATGCCAAGACATTGGGCATAAAAAGAATTGTGAAGTTTAGATGATTATAAAAATACCTCACAAGTCATATACATGTGGACTTCGTTTTTGTCCCCCTCTCACCCTGGAAGAAACCAGCCAAAGAAAGCATAAAAAAGCTCCACATGTGGAAGTGGAAGGGGTGCCCTTTTCCTCCCTAGCTGAGAAGAAGGTAGCCAGCTTGGAACCCACAATACAATCTTGGATTAGAAGGGGGGAGTGAATGGATTCTTACTACTTCCACCACTCTTCTCTTGGAAGAAAAGGAACAGGGCCATTCATACATTAAGTTTCTCCTCTTCCTTTGGGCTTCCAGAGAGCAAATAGACATGGAGATGGGTCGCCCCAGGTCTGGGTTGTTGTCATGTTACTCTGAGGCAATCACCTAAGTTGTTTGCTTGAACCATGACGCCATGTTATCCTCTTTGGCTGGAATCACCACTTTGTGAATATGTTACAGATTGCGCAGAAGTTTCAGCATCAGGTTCACTTGTTTCATTCAGGCGATTGCAGTATTCATCTAAAACTGAGTTGAAACTACCAATTGATTGCTCCTCTGCACTTCCGTCATAATTTTCGGATTCGACATCCACACCATCGTTCTCGTCGTCGGCTGGAGAATCAAAAGTCTCAAGATAAGCCTCATCACCTTCATCCTGTAGCCATTCCCCATCATTTGTAAGTTTCGTTTCTCATTGTACATTTACTTTCGTGGGAATAATAACAAAAGGAATCTAAATATCCACCTCTGCATTGTCATCCTCAGTCATGTAAGCAGCATCCAGTCTGGAATACAATCCTCATCGCCTCGATCTTTAACTGTTTCCATTTGAGCCTGTACATGACAAAGTTATTGAGAGAACTTTGGAGGAAGATAAGATTTTGAGAAACCAGATGGAGAATACACAAAACGACTTAAGCAATAAAATTGTGAAAGAAAACAGTGAACATACAAGTTCAGATCTCAGCTGCTCCACCCTTTTCTGTATGTGGGAGATATGCCGATGAATAGCCTGCTCAAGATAGGAGATATCAACAATGAAGAACTAGAGATAAGATGAGTAAGAAAAGGTGCGCACGGGTCACATGCTCCAATACAGGCAAAGGGACAAAAAAATGAAAAGACATGTATAGCAATTGTAACCACAAAAAGTTTACATTATTGGGAAGGGAAAAAAATGGTATTGAATGACCAGCATCATAGTTTCTATGGCATAGTCTGCATAGATATAATTTAGGTGCAACTCTAAACGAGTACCTCTTGTCTTTGAAGCTCAATGGATCGCGCCAAAGCCTTCCTCTTTGTCAGGAGATTCTTGGGCCTCAAGTATTGAGGTCGTCGATAATCTTTTCCACGATAGACAACGATAGCAAACCCTTTCGATATCTTGTCAACAGAAACTAGGACACCTCCACTCTCCGCCTCAAGTGACAGTGCAACATTTCTAACCTCAGCAAATTCTTAGATTTCACTATTATTTTAACTAGCTCTCGGTACTTCCAGTGCAAATGCATATTTTCCACAGTACCGTCAAAAACTCCACGCCTCCCTAAAATTTCCCAAGTTAGTTTCTGGAATTAGTCAAGAAATAGACAAGAATAAGGTCTAATTTGCATATTCATCAGCAGATGAAAATTCAAAATAATAAAGAAAATACAAAAACATGATAATAAGATAAGGTAATAAACAATTACAAGACTGAAAAGCAATAACAAATGAGACATCCTCAAAACCAAGGTTTGCCGGATCAGAATCGGGAGGTGAATCGGATTTTTCTTGATCCGATTCGATTCCCGAATCGACCCAAATCGATCCGAATCGGATCGATTCTCATGGGTATAATATATATAATATATCATATATATGATATTTATAATGTATAATATATATTACTAATATGATATAATAATATTATATATCTGAGGCGAATCGGACCGAATCGATGGAATCGAGAATCGGGTTTTCCATGATTCGCCCCGATTCGGGAGAATCGGGCCGATCCGATTCGATCCGCCAAACCATGCTCAAAACAACATCAATGATAGAAAGATTCTTTTTTAAAAAAATAATAAAGTAAAAAATTGTGGAATGAATAAAATAAGATTCAGTTTTCCTGATTTGTCAAATTTCAGACAGTGTCAACTATTTATTTTTTAGATTAGTTTAAATAAAGTAGCAACTATTTATGATTTGCGCAGATAGTTACCGAGGAGTAAGAAAGCTTTCATCCTTAAACCCAGCTTCCGGAACATGAATCTTTCTTCATCAGTAATGCTTTCTGGATCTATTCTAGGCCCCACAGGCTTCAAGAATTCCTCAACCTTGAATAATGCTTTCTCAGCTTTCCTCAATTTGAATTCCGCCTGCTCATTGCAAAATAAATATGCCAAATCTTATCTATGATACTTGGAAGAGGAAAATAGAGTACAACTGGAATTAAAATATCATTCACAGAATTAAGAACATCATATTTTTGCGTACATATGCCTGTATAAGAAAAAAAGATTAGGCAAACTTGTACAAACACAAAGTTACTTCAATATTTTTTAATTTAGTTTTCTCCCTCAGTTCAAGTCATTCATAGTTTTAGGGAAAATTAAATAATTTTTTTCAAGAGGCGGTTCCATGTTATCTACTATTTCTGCTCTAATCGCCTAATGACTTTATTTAGATGCCATTTATGGTCTAGCATGCTTATCATCAAACTAAATATATTTTCTTTTTGATGTTCTTCAACACAAATTAGTCAGAAAGCTCACTTTTAACAACATATTAAGTGCAGTCATATTAAATACAAAAATAATGTAAGATTGCATATCCTTTGTTTTCTTACTCCGAGATCATGTATGACATTTCAAGTTTTTATCTCGGTCACAACCGCATGCTTATAGTCATAATTTAAAACCTATACAATGTATAATTGTATTATATAAAATAATTAGGTTATTTTCAATATGTGATTATTGTGATTACATATGCTAATAATTTGTATTATGATCTATTTTGATTGATATGAATAATGCAAACATTTTATTATGTTAGATAGTAATCATTATTTTAAGTACATATGCACATGTGGGATACTTTTAACTAGTTCATTAGTATATTTTAGGAGGAAGAAAAATGTTTCAAGATACAAGTAAATAAGAAGGGAACAAATGAATGTTAAAGGTTAAGAAACAGTATCTGTTCCCTGCCTTAGAATGTTAGTACTTAGGAGCCAAAAAATCCACATGCACTTCAACAACAGCTTTTAAAAGATAAACTAGGAAAAATAAAAACATTGAAAATTACTCGATTTCTGCTTACTTGGAAAAGTTTCCTCTCAAGTTTCTTGACAAGCTGTGCATGCCTTGCCACTTCTGCAGCTTTCATCATCTTATTCTTATGATGATCATCCAGCTTCTTTCCCCACTTGGCATCAGCTTCTAGTGTTTCCCCAAGAGTACCAGCACCTCCAGGCTCCTCAATTGCTTCAATGTTTGAAACTACCGAAGAAGCATGCAGACGTGCTTGTTCCTCTTCGTCTTGCAGGGCTTTTGCTAATCTTTCCCTTTCCATCAGTGCCTCTGCTACCTCAGGGGACAAAAAGTCCTTCCCTCTGTAGAAGACAATATAATCCTTGTTCCTTGAAAGAAGTGAACCTCCTGTCAATTTCTACCATTGACCATAACAGCTCATATAAGTATTATGCTTTATGGTCATTATAAGTCATGATTCCTATCACATATAAAGCAAACCAACTACAAGAATATGAGCAACCAAGAGGTGGGAATAAGACTGAATATAGAAGAAATTCTGTCAAAATAGGAAGAAGGATGAAAATGGCAGTTCAAAACGATGAGGGATGAAAAGGCATCCAAAATAAATATAAATGGTATTGAATCAACACACTTGATTATGATAACAAACCAGTATATATGATGTTGTTCAGCAGAAAAGGAACTCTTCTTTAGGAAATGACAACAGCATTCAGAATCCAATGGCTACTGATAGCAAATTTTAAGCTTCCTTCCATTTTGCATTATTTTGGCAGCATGGCACCAAAATAAACGGAACCACTTGTACCATACTGGATCAGGCTGGAAGTGACCCGATCTGAACCACCAATGTAGCCAACCTTGCAATAGATATATTGTTACTCTGTCCTATATCATGTTGCCTGAATAGTGGATTTTGCACTCCCAATGGCAAAAGTTTTTTTTATCACATTTAATCTGGAATAAGGGGCATGCTTGCTTGTACATTCAAAATTTAGGTACTTGAAATAGTGTATAAATTTCCACACATAAATTGGTCTTAAATTGGTCTTAGACTTATCAATTTTGGAAAGTATCAAGGATAAGGCCAGTGAACCCAGTGACGGCAGGGGACTCAGGCAGCTTTGTCCTTTTTCTTTAAACACACTTTTGAAGAATGAAATTGCAATTCTGTCAGAAATTAGTAAGGTGGCATGTTCAAGTCCATGGCAGTATGAAACAAGTTGGATTTAGTAGGATTACTTTGATATCAACGGCCATGCGTTCACTGGTAGTAAGCTGAACCCCTCTTTTTAGAGCAATCTTTGCTATTGAACTTTTTTCCCATAGTTTCACCATAGCCATAGCCAACCCTTGATGTTGCCTACTTCTTCCTGAGGATGTAAAGAAAGTAAGTCAACATGACATTACAAACAAATTGATAATACTGTCCATAACAAAAGAATTGAAAAGGCTTACCAAGGGCAAAATGAGGAGGCAATACCCTTGCAAGCCTCCGCAAAGCTGTTGTTTCTTTAATTCCAAGAGCTGGTCGAACCCCATAAGGAAGAAGTCTAAAAGGTGGCCTGTAACCGCGAACAACTCCAGGAAGCAGATCTGCATCTACTGGTAAGGGGTCTGATCCTGGCCAATCTGTATAGCGGGGACCCAGACCATCCAATAGTTTGTCCACTTCATCCTCATAGTTTATTTCTCTGAATGATTTACCATCCTTTTTCTTCTCAGTGGAAGAAACAGAACCGTCAGGAAGAAATTCCATGTTTCTATGTTCATCCTTCTCCAAGGGACTCCCTATGGGTTCATCGGAAGCCTTATGGCCCTTATCAAAAGAGGTAAGCCTAGTCATCCTTGTGCTCTGCATCTGAGTTTTCTCTGGCTGAGAAAGTTTATAGCCAATTCCTCTATACAAGGAAAGAGAACTTCCTGACCTCCATATCACCAGTCCTCCAGTTTTTCTCTGATCAATGGTTAATCCATGTCATAAACTGGACCCAGAATAAATGAAGCCAGATTAAAAATAGAAACAGGAATTCATGCTTGAAAAAAATACATCTATATATTTAACTCAAAACAGATCTATAATCATAAAATGGAACTCTATGTTACACAATCCGGTGGCATGGGCCCGTGTGGCCCATTAGCTACAAAACTTTATAAGATAAAAAGGAGCTTTCACAAAATCCCTCCTCGCAGAACTCTGAGAACATGAAAGAAACCAAAAAATATTTTTCCAAAGGTAAACATAAGTTGAAGTTACACTTAGGTCTTCATGGATATGTTTCAGCCCCAATCTGAAGCAATGTGGTGTGCACATCTACAATCCATAACCAAGTGCAATGTGGGTTTCATGGCACTATGGCAGTCCTCTGCTGTGCAAACCAGGCACATACATGTTACACCCAATAGCCCTCCAGAAAGGATGGAAGAAAGAACAACACAATCCTACCACCGCAAATATCTGGTTTAAGATTATAGGACTAGCAAGGAACTGGAGACTACTCTAGAATTCAGACATTAGCATTGAACTTATTCACCTAAGCACCCATGTTTAACAATTTTTTTGGGATTCAATTCGATTCACTCTTAATCTTCTCTTCCCCACCACCTAAAGTTTTTCCTGTACTTCCAAGCAATCAATCAAAAGCCCTTTTCTGCGTATCCATTTTCCGCACTAGGTCATCAAAATTACATCAGCATCAATAACTGATAGGGAAGAAAACTAAGTAAAACAAAAGACAAACCGCTACACTTATGAACGGTGCAAAGAAACAGTTCGAAATTCCCACTGCAGACTCTCCATCACATATGTTTTTGCCAGGAAGGGTAGTGATTTATCTAAAGAATCTGAAGGGACCAAACAAGAAGGAGATATGTGATCCAACCTCCAAAATCTCGTGCATCCGCCTCATGTTAAGCGCGGGCGGCCCCTCGCACTTCAGCCTGACCACCTCCTCCGTCTGCCACTTCTCGTGGATCTTCTCCACGATCTCGCTAGTCACCCCCGCCCCACCAATCCTGATCTTGGATTTGGTCCTTATCGCCAGATGCCTCAATCGCCGCAGCTCCCCTTCCGGCAGCGTCAGCTCCGCCAGCGACGTCCTGCTTGGCTTTCGCCTGGCCGAACCTCCAGCCGCCGCCTCCCTCTCCCCTTCCGTCTTCTCCCAAGGGAAGCGGACCTCCTCATCCTGCGTCAGGTCCCACGACAGCCCGCCCCTAGTGTCGGGCAAGATCCCATCTTCCGCGTAGAAGATATCCTCCACTGAGCCCTTCTCCGGGAGTCGCCCCTCCGTACTCCCAGGGGCGTCGTCGATGTACCCAAACTTCTTCAATTTCTCCACAATCCTCTCCATGGTGCTGCTGCCCGTGCTCCGGCTGGTGCCCACCTCGTCGTCGTCGCTGGAAAGGCCCTGCCGGTAGTCTACCGCAGCCTGCGGGCGCTTGCGCAGGCTCCAAAAACCGCCCCTTTTCCACTTCTCCATCCAGTCGGGGGCCTTCGACGTGAAACAATCGCGGCTGCCGCCGCCTTCTACCGTTTGCACAGGAGCGACGGGCATGCTTTGGCGCGGTGTTGGGCTTTCGCGGTGGACGGAATTGAGCCGGAAATGGCGGAGCTTTCTGAGTGGGGTGGAGAGGGAGTGGGCATAGCAGACGAAGAGGGGGAGGCGGCGGTGTGTTTGTAGGCCGACCAAGGAGGCATGGAGGGAGTCGAAGAAGAAGAAAGAGGTGGTAACGGGCACCCTGGGGTGGAATTGGCAGGTGCTCGGGGCGAAGGCCACCATGGTGTCTGAGCTTGGGATGACGTCAATGCTCCGCTACGGACTGCAGTCTGCAGGTGAGGAGGATAGAGGAGGGCATGTCTATAGAGAGAGAGAAAGAGGAGGAGAGGAGCTCAGGAGAGAGAGAGGGAAGAGGTTTTTGGATGTGGGTTGAGGAGAGAGAGAGAGAGAGAGAGAGAGAGAGAGAGAGAGAGGGTTTGGATGGGCTTGGTGAGAAAGATCTGACCTTTGCAGGGTTTGGGGTTTTTTTTGTCAAATTAATTAGGAGGTTTTTGTAATATAATTTAACATATATTATAATAGAAGATAATAATTACTATAACGAGTTATAATTTTATTAGAGATTAAAAAATAAATTAAATATTTGATAGAAATTTCTAATTAATTTTTTTTTTTTTTTACTATTGGAGGACCTTCACCCTCAACAGCTTCCAAGAAGAGAAAGATCCAATTTTTGTGGAATAGAAGCTATGGAGCTTGCAAAGAAGAGCACATTTTATGTTTGTTTCTCTTTGACATAAAAGATTAAAATTCAAAGTGCAAAGTACATGCTCAATTTCTAATCTAACTTGAGAAGAAAAGATGAATTAGAAATAAGATAATCTTGAATGTGCCAAGTGCCAACTGCCAAATAAATGAAAGTAAGAGCTTAGTTTGATTGGAGGTAGACAAAGCATTATGTGATTTCTAATCATGTATACTTACCCATTTAAACATTGTTCTCATCATAATTTAAATACAAAATTGTACTTTTTCCTAAATCATTTTGATCTTCCCACAGCCTAATAAGATGAAGGAAATCCATGTGCAAGGAAAAACAATGAGAAGGTGAATGGGGGGAGATGGATGCATAAAACATAGAGAGATGTTTTGACTATTTCTTACAATTTTTTAAAAAACTATTTCCTTTACTTTTGTATGCTACTCATAATCTTGGATCTGAAATTAAATTTATTTTAAAATTCCATCAACTCCATCTCCATAATTTTTTGTCATCAGGAATTCTTAGAAATTAATTCCAAATTGAGTTGAAAAAAATAGAACTAATACATGGTTTAGAGCCCCACCCCAACCCTTGATAGTTGAAACCGGTTCAGATACGCTTAGACCGGAGTTGGACCGGGCGGTTCGACGAGCACAAGAAGGTGAACCGCCAGGGTTTTGTTTTGAACCCTACTCCGACCACCTGGGGCGGCGTCGTCTTCCCACTTCCGCGCATCCTAGAACCCCTCGCAGACCTGCGGAAAACCCTCGAAGCATCGCCGGAGAGGGGAAAGAGGAGATCGCCACCATGGCATCCGACGACGCTTCGGCTGCCCTCGCAGGTTCCAGCGATGAACAGAAGAGCAAAATTTGCTAATTAACACATCGTTTCACTGCCAAAAGTTCGCTCTTTTCTTTTTTCTGTCCATGTCGTCGAACTCGCGTTTTGATTCCGGCGTTCGTTGTTTTGGTTGGTAATTCGCAGTCAGGCAGAAAGTTCAGATGTTCCTCGATGCCGCCCGCACCGGGAATCTCGACCTCTTCAAGAGTATCTCCTACTCGTCTGCTTGTGTTTCCTTCTTTTTTCTTTGTTGTTAGTTTTCCTGTTTCTAATAGGTTCTTTCTTGCGGCAGAGCTGGCAATGCAGCTGGATGAAGGAGGAAAGGGGCTCGCGAGGACGGTTGCGGACGTGAAGGACGCGAATAAGAGGACCGCTCTCCACTTCGCAGCTAGGGAGGGGAGGACGGAGGTATGCAAGTATCTGGTGGAGGAGCTGGGCATGGGTGTGGACATCAGGGACGAGGATGGTGCGCCGTTGAACGCTTCTCTTTTATTGTATCCAATTTTCTTTTCTTATCAACGTTGTTTTTGTTGGTTTCTGGGCATATTCTTAAGGAAAAATCGGCATGTTGTAATTGTCATATGAAACAACTAAGCAACATTCTTCAGGAAATTCCTCAGTTCCTCTGAGCTGTAGCTGTGTTGTAGAAGCTCATAAAACCATTGTGCTCCAGACATACATATTGATAGTACTTTATTGATGAGCATGCATGCCCTTACTAATAATACAAGAGCCGAAATTATTGTTAAGGTGAATTATTTTGACCCCAGAGTTTATGCCATACAGAACCTAATTGTGCAATAAAAACCTACCAAATCTTGCTCTCACTTTATAGACTTGCTTATCGTTCATAGTTGATAGTTGTACTCAAATCTTTTTCACAGTAGAGTGTGGGTCTGTTAATCTCAATTAGTGATGTTCACTGTTTTCAGGTGAGACACCTCTTATCCATGCCTCTCGTCAAGGGCATTCCCTCACTGCAAAATATCTTCTAGAGCATGGGGGGGATCCTTCTGCTTCCAGTGAACTAGGGGCAACGCCATTGCATCATGCTGCTGGAACAGGTTTGCTTCCTAAATGGAATTTCTCAGAACAAGGTTGCATAATTTTTCTATCAAAAATTTAGTTTCAGTAGTTCCATTTGTTCTATGGAGTAAAATTGAGCCATATTTTAACACCTTCCACTTCTCCAAAAGTGAATTATTGATCACGATCATCCTGGTATGCTGGTCTAATTTTCTGAGATCAAAACCTCTAAAAGGAAAAGGAATGTATTAAATAGTGGAATAAATCCAGATACAGAAACTTTTGTATTATTTCACTGCACAGATAAAGCATTACCACTTTTTTTATGCTTTCTCAATGTTTTGAAGTTGTCCAAGTGTACTTTGTATTGGCAAAGCTTGATCAGCTCCATACATCAGAGTGTTGACTCTTGAATTCTTGACCCATCCCCCCCACCCCCACCCCAAAAGGACCCAAACAGTAATGTCTAGCCACTCCATACCTTGCCATGTTTTTGTTCAGGATCCATCCAACCATCTGAAAATCAAACTTCAAAGATCTCTAGCAAACTCAAGGAGGCTGAATGTTCAAAGTCCTCTGGCAAGAAGGCATAGTTATTTTCCTAAATTATTGTTAAACTAAACTTACAGGGAATATTAAGCATGTGATGTGGTTGATTTTGAATTTTCTTTCTTCTCCAGTTTTTGCACTGACATCATGACTAAATTCAGGGAATATTGAGCTGCTTAATATTTTGCTTGCAAAAGGAGTTGATGTGGATTCACACAGTGAATCTGGCACCCCACTCATTTGGGCTGCTGGTCATGGGCAACAAGATGCACTTAAGGTTCTGTTAGAGCATGGTGCCAACGTAAGCTTCCTTTCAAATTACAGTGTTGCTGCTAAACGTTAGATCATTCTGCATTTGTGCCAACTGGTCAAAGAGACAAAGACTAAGTTATGCATATTCTTTGTCACTGTATATTAAATACTATGTACACAGGATATTTTAGTTAATTAGTTTCCTTGGTAATTTAAGTAAACTTTATTTTTAATACTCTTGTTCCAGCTCACTTTCCTTTGGTTGCTTTTCCTACTGAAAACAGTAAGCAGCCTTGCTATGACCTAGTGAAAGGACAAAGGTATTTCAAATTGAATCTGCTAATCATTTGACTCCATATTGAATTTGTCCCATTGAAATTCCTACTTCAGTAACAGTTCCAATTCACTACATTTATTTGGCTTAAAGGGATTAGGGGGAAAAATGATCTTTCTGACAAGTTGGTGCCCAAGGATAATTTCATTTCCCCTTCCTTCTTTGACTGTCGGATTCTTCTGATATTTGACATAATTTAAGGCTTCATGCAATATTAATTAACAG
Organism: Colocasia esculenta; assembly: GCA_014218235.1. Lineage (NCBI taxonomy): Eukaryota > Viridiplantae > Streptophyta > Magnoliopsida > Alismatales > Araceae > Colocasia > Colocasia esculenta. The sequence continues at coordinate 17,798,286 of CM024753.1, read as the reverse complement.
TGATGAGGGATGCGACCCGACTAGGTAACCGCCTTGCTAGAACCAAGGATTTTGGAATCAGAAATATAAATCATTCTTCTGTTACCTAACATCAATAGCTTTTCTTATGTGTTGGTTGGCAGCCAAATGCACGAACTGAGGATGATATTACCCCCTTGTTGTCATCTGTGGCAGCAGGTTCATTACCCTGCTTGAAGTTGTTGATAGAGGTAAATTTGAATCTTGCTGATTCTGCTGCAGAATTCCCTGTCCCTTTTTAGTCTTAAATCTGCAGTCAATAATGTTATTTCCCACATAACGAGTTCCTTGTCTTTCATTTGCTTTATTTTTATTACAAGAAGTCATACTTGAAGCTTATGGTTTGACTATAGTGAGAAAGTGAACTCATTTAGTGGAGACCTCAATACTCTAACCCATTGTCTATGTTCCTGTTCTCATTCCAAATGATTTGAATCTCAAAAGGTGTACACTATCATATTTGTAAGTCACATATTATACTTTTAATGAGATAAAAGACCAAGATTTCATTTTTTATGTACAAATATTCATACATGCATGAAGATAGCTTCTTGGAATATAAAGAGACAACTAGCTTCCAAGAATGACAAGAAAGGTGGTTGATTTGCTTTGGACACCTATTGATGACGCGGAATTTAGAGGATTTTAACTTCGTTTTTTATGGCACAGTGACGAAATACATCGTGGCCAGTATCTTCCCTCACAGGACAGATACGCGACATGCCGTCGCTACTTGTATACACACGTATATATATATATATATAATATATATATATATAATATATATATATATATTATATATATATATTGCGGGCATGCCAGTCTATAAAAATAGACAATTTGAAATTCGCTTAATGCGGGTATTTACTCGTCCATTTGTGGACAGTATTCATTCCGCGCGATTTCATCAGACGATTGGGGTATCGTGTGCTGGACCGTTCCCCGTTGACCGTAATCAACGTTTATTTACATCGAGCATAACTCAAACACCTTTGATACCGTACAGTTGTAGCCTCGCTTTCTTCACACATAACATGACAGTACGTCGCTCCAGGAACATGACATGCTTCATTTTCTTCACAATTCGCACCCCGTATGGGGATTTGTTTTTAATATTCCCCTTTAATCCAAATTTGGTTTGGAAAAGGGGAAGACAAACTTGAAGTTTACACTTTGGACTCTTTTTCTAGACATAAAGGCAATTTCCCAACATTTCTGGGTATAATTGCAATTTAAAGAAGTACATGACAGAAACATTTCATGAGAGTATTTTTTTCTTTCTCATGATACATGATATTTCTGAAACATGAGACCCATGACATTTACACCTCGGACCTTTTTCTTGGACACAAGTGCAATTCCCCAACATTTCTGGGTATAATTGCAATTAAAAAAAAGGGTACATGGCAGAAATATCCCATGAGGGTATTTTCCTCCTCATGGTACATGATTTTTTCTAAAACATAGAAGACATGACATCTTGGGGTGTTTATAACATTTTTCTACCCCAAGTTTACAATTTACAATTTCAGGAAGAATGAAGGACTTTCTTAAAAACGTGCCAAGGGTTGAGGCCCTTTCGTGGCACTGTCTTCTTCACCTGGAGCAGTGTTGGAGCAGCAGGCCTTCACAACTTGGATGGCTTGGAGAGGCCTTCTTTGAGTTGGATGGGCCCACTATTTGTAATTTCTGCAAATGGGCCAAAGAAGTGGCCCAACTCCACTCCTCCTTCCACGTTTAGCAAGGAGCACTTGGAGAGGTCTTCTTCTCCACCCAGCAGATGGAGTTGGCCACTTGATCTCTTTAAGAGGAGGAGCCAATGGCCAGCAGGAGCAGATGAATAGGGGAAGAAAACAGGGGAAGAAGCTGAAGGGTTCCAAGTCCCCTCCCCTTTTATAGAAACTGGGTAGGGGGTAGGAAGGGGACCGGAGGTGGGGTACCTCCAGTTGGGGGGGCCAACCGGACGTAACCCCCCCCCTCGGTTGGACGGGGAGGGGGGGGGGGGAACCGGAGCACCCCCCCTCCGGTTGGAGGGGTGGGGGGCTACCGGAGGGGGGAGCACCCTCCTCCAGTTCTGCGCAGGGGGGGGGGACTGGAGCACCCCCCCCCCCCCTCCGGTTGGAGGGGTGGGGGGCTACCGGAGGTACCCCCCCCCCCCCTCCGGTTGACAGGGGAGGGGGGGACCGGAGCCTACCCCCTCCGGTTGGGACAGACCGGAGGGGGAGGAGGCTGGGGGGGTGCCTCCGGTTGGTCTGAACCGGAGGCACCCCACCTCCGGTTGCACAGGGCAACCGGAGGTACCCCACCTCCGGTTGGGGTCCAACCGGAGGTGGGGGGGGGCATGGGCCCTCTCTATAAAAGGAGAGGGAGGGGCCCTCATGCCCCACCTCCATCTCACGCACTGGAGAGGAGAGTTTTGCCATTTTCAGGGGTAGTTTTGCAAAGGGGAATTTTCTGAGGTATTTTTGCAAAAGGTGGGTTTTCCTGGGGTTTTTTGTGTAATTTGGTGGGTTTGGGATTTTATGGATTGTGGGGAATTGTTTGGTTGGGACTTGGGGGATTTTGGTGGATTTTGGGAAATCTGTTTGGTTAGGATTTGGGGGACTTTGGGTGGATTTTGGGCTTTGGACCTTGTGGAGTTGGTGTTTAAAGAGGGTATTTTATGGATTTATTCCAGGGGCACTTCTGGAATTTGGCCTTTGTGGAACTTGGGAATTTTGGGTATTTTTCTGGATTTGTTTCAGGAGCTTTTTGTGGGTATTTTGGGTTTGGAAGTGTTTGGAATTTCTGGAGTTTTGGTTTAGTTTGGGCCATTTATGGGGGTTTTTTGGGCCTTGGAATTTTGGGCCATTTGTGGGGTTTTGGGTATTTGTGGGGTTTGAGGTTTGGGGATTTTGGGCTAAGTTTGGGCCATTTCCCTTTGCCTCCCATGGACACGGTTTAATACGTTTAGTCCATGGAGAGTTGCCTTTCATGGTAAAAATAAATAAATGTCCGTTTTATATTTCTATGGACAAATAATTTTTTTTTACAGCCAACAACACCAAAAGCTACATGCCTTATCCCTTCAAGGAAGAGGTTGATCATAATCTCATGTAAACATGGCAGCCTGTGGAAACTGGGTGAGTAGGGGATTGTTATTTTGCTTCATGATGACATTTTTGTTGGAAGAGAAATACTCAGGTGTTGCCATGGCTTTATCTCAATTCCCTTGAGAATAGGTAGACAGTTACAGTAGACATGGAGAATATTTTGGGTTATCCATTGTGGATGTGCTATTAACTTCCCTTTATGTGCTTTTCAATGATTCTTTGTTTGCAAATATATTATAATGCAGTGGTTTTACATACTCACTGTGTCTTTTTGTTTCTAAAATTTATAGTCGTTGCATACCTACTACCTAGTTATTCTTTTCATGTTAATATGTTTTTATATTGACCATAATGCCTATTCTGGTATCTTGATTTACCATCCTCTTTTGTACAGTCAGGTGCTAATGTGAATATTAGTGCCGGTGGAGCAACTCCCTTGCATATAGCTGCTGATAATGGAAACACAGACCTTATCAATTGTTTATTGGAAGCTGGAGCTGATCCTAATGCTGAAGATGAGGTTGGTCTAACTCTTTTATTTATTCCAATACCCAACTAATGTTGTCTGCTGATAGAATATATTCCAAAGGCAAAATCATTCATGATGGAACTAAAAACAGCTGGTCCACATTTTGTGGGTGATGTTAGTCAAACCAGCATGAAGTATGTCTGCAATTGTAATATCATCATTTAGTATATCTTGTTCTTTAATAGTTCTTTTATGGTTCATTTGTTGGAGCTCCAGATATGTTCAAATAGATCCCATGAATTGTTGTACTTTTGTAATGTTCCTTATATAATGCTACATGGCTATAAGAGTGTTGTGTGATTATGTCCAGGCTTTTATTTTTTTAGTCTTGCTTTTATGACAGGATGGCCTTAAGCCTATACAGACTGCTGCTTTAAGAAGCAATCGTGAAGCTGTTAAGATCTTCTTGCCTTTGACAACTCCCATTCAAAATGTTGTAGATTGGAGTGTTGATGCAGTGATTGATCATGTGCAATCTGAATTTAACAGACAGCAGGTATCAAATTCATGATGTTTTGGACTAAGAATATTTTAAAATTATTCCACAATCCCTTCCCAGAGCAGCTGATTGCTTATTTCCTTGTTTACTTCTGTTTCTGACTCCAATGATTTGTAATGCCTGTCGTGACTCATCTAATTTGCAGGAAAATTCAAAGGAAGAAGACAGCCTACAGAATCCACCACCAGAGAAGGTGCATCTTGCGGAGGTATCCTCTATTTAATAGTTGAGCAACGTGCTTTATTTCTATAAATGGACCTATGCCTTCGCCTTTCTTTGCACCAATTGTCTGTTTTAGTTGAATTGTTTTGTCTAACTGGCATTCTTCTTGGATTGAATCACCCACTAACTTTCAATACGTCATGGCTTTTTTCATAGAGATTGGCTACTGGTTTTGTCAATTTAGCCATTAGCTCCTCTGCCTGTTTTGTCTTATCCAATGTCCACAACTTCCTCGTCTGCATGAAAGCTCTCATACAAATACTGCTGGGGAGTCCTTTACTACAAATTTCCTTGATATTGAGAAGAAACTCTTGTAGTTAAATCTGCTAAAACTCTCCTTTCCAGAGAACAGCAGTCTCCTAAGGTTGATAATTCATATGGTTGCTCAAACTTCGTAACTCTCCTCCATGGCAGTATAAGTTCATTTCCGGATTAAGTTATCAATACCACATATTGAAACTTTTCTGTGCAGCTGGCATATTGAAACTTTTCTATTCTTTTGGAGAATGATGATGTTATCGATTTTGATGTGCTAATCCAAGAGCTCAATTAGAACTAGCACATAATGTTCAAGTCTTTTGTCCCATATGTGCAGGTAAGCCCTGAGGCAAAGAAGAAAGCATTAGAAGCTAAACTGAGAGGTGATGATGCCTTTAAGAGGAAGGAGTATCTAGATGCAATAGATGCATATACACAGGTATTCCTTTCTTTAACTTTAAAAGCAACACCTTCGGCGATTTTATGGATAGATTGACAAATAATGCCACAGTAGAAATGTATATTAAGATTCTGTAATGTAACTTTCTAATTTCTAAAGAATAATCACAATCCTATATTACATCTTTCAAAAATGTATTACGTGAACTTATGGGTGTCATTTAATAAGCCATTTGGGTATATCTCAATTTCATACTGTTTTTATAAATAATTCAAATTTTAATCTAAGCATCAAGAAAGGGAGAGTTTTAATCATCTTCCTTCCTCTTATAGCTCAGCTTTGGATACATTAGGCAGGCATAAATGTGCTTTGGAAAGGTCTACAGATATATGATTTGCATTAAGTACAGGGTAACTCCATAATAAAAGAGGTGGAAAAGCTGTTTCTTTTAAAAAAAACACCGTGATTACCATGGATCGATGTTTATACTAGGGAGACAGACGGTGTATAATTGTACAGATGTCCATAATTCTGACCTAAGTGCACACATCGTCATGGAATTTGCCTTTTGATGTAGAATCCTTGCAACATAGCTCACAATTGTTTTTCCTCATCATTTGTTAAAAACAAACATACACTGTCGATGAGGACGCATGATAGTTGTGGCACATTTGTAGGTGTGGGGAGGGATGACAACATCTTACATGGAACACTCTGCAGTTGCTGCTGCCTTTATCCACTCTCCCTGCCTCTTCAAATGGGATTGGTAGTGCGAAGGGAAGGATGATTGCAAAATTTTTCTCATGAAAGAAGCAATCGATTAAGTAGAATTATCATGGAGAATGTTATATTTCTAAAAGCAAGAAAATAGAAGATTTTTAAAAAAAATTGGTTTTCGAGGAATTCTCGAGCTATATAACTAAGAAGTCCAAGTCCTAAAGAATCAATAAATAGTTTAAAATTGTTTATAATACACATAGGCATGTTACAACCCCCTCATTTTTCTGTAGACTCTTCTTGCTTTCCCATCTCATTTGGCTTCCTACTTTTGCATCTCATCTTGGTAAGAAGGATTCTGACACCAATGCACAAGATGATGATTCATTTCTTTCTGTATTCCATTCCAATTGTTTCCATCTTCAACTAGCTCGAGAAGCACAGGATGGCTAGGTTACAGCCGCCACTTTGGAGTAACTGCCAAATCAACCTTTTTTGGTCCCTTCTATTACTTGTCGATGAAACCACGTTAGTGTTGATTCTATGTTTTCTTTTGGAGTGTGCTTTATCGAATGGTCTCTCAATGTTAAATGGCAGGCAATTGATCTGGACCCCAATGAAGCTACATTGTTCTCCAATAGGTCACTGTGTTGGATCCGACTGGGTCAAGCAGACCGTGCCTTAGCAGATGCAAAGGCATGTAGAGTGCTGAGACCAGACTGGCATAAAGCATGCTATAGGGAGGGTTCGGCCTTGTGTTTGTTGCAGGTGCGCGGTGCCATCTACACTCGTTTCTCAACCAAGTACTCTTTCTGTTTTAGTTTTCGCACTCACTGCATGGTTTACTTTCCTCTCCTTTTCAGAGGTTTGATGAAGCAGCAAATGCATTTTATGAAGGTGTGAAGCTTGATCCTGAAAACATGGAGCTTGTGACTGCTTTTAGGTAATGGCCAAATTAAATTGCACTTCAAATGTATCTTACTGAGGCAAATGAAATGCCCACAAATTCTATCAACGAGTTCTATCACCTTGTTGATAGTATGATGCATCCACAGTGTTTGGACAACTCTTCTCTTCATCACCTTGGGAGTTTCCTTTTTTAATCTTCTTTTCCTTAAACATCCTTAATCCTTTTACTTCAACAGGGAAGCTGTTGAAGCAGGAAGGAAATTTCATGCCACAGATCCGCAGAAGTCTTGAACTGTCTTGTAGATGGAAATGAAGGGTGGAAGAGTGGCAGTGGGTTGCAAGAGATGTGGTGTTTTTGACATGTAATATCATCAATTTATGAATTCACCAGCCAGTTTGGTCAAGTTCTCAAGTGAGTGTAACATAATGCTCTAGGTGTGGCAGGCTATTTTTCACCTCTCTTTTTTTTTCTTTACCACATTTACTTCAGTAACGAGGTATGTATATGAACATATATGCAATTGTCAACAATTGAAGCCATCATCATGCTATCTTATAGTCATGAGTTGTCGGAACCTTGCAAGCACCATGGATTGCCGAGTGGTTACCAGTTCGGACCAACCATGCTCATCACCGTTGTTTGAGGAGATCTCCACCAACTTGAAGCCGTCATCTTCCATTGTAGCAAGTACTAGAGCATAAAGATAAGACATCCTAAAGGTCCTCTAATGCCAACGTAGACATTCTATCGAACACTTGGTGGGCGCAGCGAAGGCATACATGTAAACGAAGAATCTTTGCCCACCGAGGTCCGAAAGAAGGCCACTCGTCCTTAAGATGTGTGTCCTACAATAAGCCAAGAAGAAGACCCTCTTGCTCACTGCAGTTGCCTTGGTGCAAACTAGAAATAGAGTTCCACAGGAGAGGTTTCCATGGGGTACTTAAAAGAGTGCATGGCACCCTTTGGGGCCACTACATACATCTCCTTATGCATGCCCTTCCCACTCGGTTTGCTAAGTGTTCTCTTGGCACTGGTTGAGGAAGCCCCCCGCCGTGGGCTTCTTATCTCATGAAGGGCCAGCAGAGAACTTGATGGGCCCAGCCCAATAGTCTGAGCCCGAGTCTGAATCCAAATCCAATAGGTTGCAGCCACAGCAAAAGAGGAAGAAGAAGGTCAAAGGGTTTAGTTCCGTATCAGCTAGGGAAATTCTCCCCAAACTACAATTGTCTTCAAAGGGAGATCAACAGCCGTAAGTGCGCATAAGCAAGAGCAGAAAATGTGGTTACACATGTCTTCTCCCCCTCTCCTCCCTTCTCTCTTTCTCTCTCCTCTTTTTGTCTCATTTCTTTCTCTTGGACTGAGCTTGAATGGTCTTGAGCATCAAAGAGTTGACCCCAACAACCCCTTCCCAATCACCGCAGTCGCGGCAAGGGGCGTGGGGTGGGCGCCGGTTGCGGTTTGCGTACGACGTGGGGGCGGTGGTGTAAGTGACGAGGCGGTTAGGCAGAAACGAGTAAGAAAATAGGAAGAGAAAGAGTGTAGATCGAGTTTTGGTTGTGATACCAAATGACGGGGAACAATGGAGGACGAGGGGAAGAGACGGAGGGGTAACCGGAATCTCACCGGAGAGAGGAATGGCAGGGAAGAGTGGGTCTCACACACAAGGCCTCGCGCCGAGAAGCCATCACGGCAGGGAAGAATGGCGGATGTTAAACCCATTTCAAAATCTTCATTAAACTTCATTAGTCCTCTCAAAAAGGATTACAACTCTATTTATAGTGATAAACCCTAATGACTCCCTAACAACTTTAACTGGACTAAAACACCCTCAGTCTTAAAAAAAAAAGGTAAATTCGCACCCTTAAATATCTAAAAAATGGAAACTCACTAATGGGCCTTATTCATACAACCAAATGCTCAAATAACTAAAAGAAACACATAGGAATCACGGTGGCACGTCGCCGAGCCAAATGGATGCCGTCATTGCTGCCCGTCGTCTCTGTCTCTGGTAGATTCGGATCTGGTCGGCCCGGTCCCACACTCGCGTGTCTCCACCACTTATCCTTTCAGATCAGAGACAAATAACAATCACAAGCTTCCACATAAAATGAAAAAAAAAAATCACCAATCAAGATCCGATGTCAGGCCCAACAAGGTCGGCCTATTGAAAAGACACCAAGAACGAACCGACCTCATTAGAACGTTAATTTCTTTAACAATCATGAGTACTTGAGTTACAACGTGGAAATGAAATTAGAAATTGTTCGAGCATGTACGTATAGGGCTGCAAATAGATCCAAATTTGCTTCGAAACTATATTTGAATCTCTAATATTTATTCGTTTACAATATCCGGCGGATCTTAAACAGAGATCTGTTTAATAAATAGAGTGGTTTTGGAATCATCTCATCCGCTCCGTCTAAAACTCCATTTCATTTAAACGTTTGAGGCTGGATTTATTAATTTTGATCTAAAAGTGCATTTGCTTTGTAATTTTTTAATATCTTGATAGCTGACATATGTATATTATGATAGTGAGTATTTTAATACTTATTATTATTTTTACTAATCTTTATTCTTGAAATTTCTAACATTTAAAGAAGCCCTTCACACAATCAGAGCCACGCCACCTTTATTCAAAAATATACGGCTAGCAACTACGTACTAATTACAAGAATATAGTATTACTGCATGTGTACGTACAATGGATGACGAGTACTGTGTGGAAATTTTATTGGTAGAGGACGACTGAAGCGATCGATCGAGCGACCAGGGCGTCGCTAGTCCCGGCAGTCGACGAAGGCGTAGTTCACCGTCATGTACCCCTGCTGGTAGCCGTGGCCGTCGGTGTCCAGGGGCTGGAACGCCGTCTGCCAGTCCAAGTCCAGGCCGCCATTGCTGCACTGGTCCACGATCCTCACTGTGATCTGGGCTCCCGTTCTTGTGTTCGTCACCTGCATGCATCGATCGTTGGTCCATTAATATATATATGGAGCAGGAAGAGGAAGAAGACGACGATCGTATAAGAAGAAGAAGCAGGAGAAGGAGAAGAGCTGGTGCATGATCCGTCGGTAGCGATGGTGATCGGAGAGAATATAAGGTTAGAGGCAGCTGCGAAGTTTTATTAACAGTACTGGGGTGGCTGTATCATGAGGGCTCACCCGCAAGCAGCGGCCGCAGGCCTCCCGGCCGCGGGGGCCGACGGGGCCGCAGAAGGCGGTCCACCCGTACTTCTGCAACCACCACAGCGGCTTGACGGCGTCCCATGGCGCGCAGTAGGCGCCTACCCTCCACAAGTCCAAATGTGTCTCCTGCGGGTTGGGAAGTAGCGGTAGGTTGCCGGACGTTATACGCCTCCTGCGCCTCGCCGCCGCGCGAGGCCCAGTAGCACCGCCGCCACGAGGAGGCTCGCCCTTTTCCCCATCTTTTCTATCGCCCTAGCTAGCTAATACTGTTGCTAGTCTTAATTTCCGGCGAGCGGTGGTCGATGGGGAGGGGTGGAAGGGTGGCCTCACGATTTTTATAGGGGGGGGGGGGGGGGGGGGGGGGGGGGGGGGGGGGGGGAGATCATGAGAACCTTACCCCAGCGCCTCCTCTCTGACTGGTTCACATAAACACAACCGTGGGTCTTCTAGAAAGTGGCTAATAGCAGTAGTAGCCCAATTCTTTCACTACTTTAAAGTTTTAAACCTCGTTTTGGTCAGCCCAGAACGGGCATGACGTTTTCCAATTGAGCCCATCAATTATCTGGACCGTCTACTAAACGCTGAGAGAGGTGATCGATCGAGTCCTCAATCTGCATGTTTACGAGACTCTGATGGCAGTAGCGAGGCAAGTCTTTGAGACTTGGAACGTCGTGTCCCCAGCAAGATATGAGTAATGCTAGGCTCCTAGCTGAGTTGGAGGGGCCGCGCCCCTCCACACGTACACGCCGCATGGAGGGGGCGGGTCCCTCCAACATTAAATATATTTTTTTTACAATTTATGCACACAAATGATATATTTGTGCATATAAATATATCATTGTGCACATAAATAATACATAAAAATAAAAATAAAATATTTAATGCGGGGGCCCACCCCTCCACGAGGCGCACGTGTGGGGGACGCGGCCCCCCAGCTCAGCTATACTCCGGCAGTGTCGGGAGTATAGCATTCTCAGCAAGATATATATGTCTTTTAAGACTCTAGATACTGTGACGGCGCGGCAAGACACATCTCACCCATGTCGGCCTCGTAAAAACTATGATCAATCCACTCACGTAAGAATTTCAATTTGTCTCTAAAATCACGTCGCAAAACGGAGAGTGAAGGAGATAATGTAAAGAGCAACGAGAATCCTGATTGATACTGTAAGAGAATCCATCGAGATGGAGTAAGATACATACTCTTGGACATCTATATATACATGCACACCCGAGCACTCAAACTATTTTTTTAATCTTCCTATTACCCTTGTTCTCCTACAATTCCAACTAAATATCGGAGGATTAGACAATATCTGGGGCCCTTAATTAGTCGCTTATTCTATTTTGCAAGTCGCCTTTATTCCTCTAATACAAATTTTAAATTGGATAGATCAAACAATTCTAACCTCTATACTCATCAACATATAAGAAAAAGATTAAATCAACCAAATCGATTTAATTCATTTGATTTGATTTAAATCGAATATATTCAAAGTCTTTATTAACATATTAATCTCTAAAATAGCCCATGTTTGTGTAACATGTATAAAGAGAAAGAGGACACCAACTGGGTCGATCGGTTAAGAACTCTTGTTTAAAGTAAGAGGTCCAGAGTTCGATTCCTGCGGGGGGCTTACTGATTACATGGCAATCCTCGAGGTGTGTAGGTCGGGGTTTTCCTAGTCAGGGGGTAAGGACAATACGGGTACACGGAAAGTACGTAGGAGCTGCCAAGTCCTGACCTTGGAGTTCACGAACACCAATCTTGAGTCCACAAAGTCACACGGGGCGGGGTTTCCTCGTTAGCAAAAAAAAAAAAAACATATAAAGAGAAAATGTGAAAGATAGTAAGACATAATAATAACATAACTAGCATTTGGGAAACACTTTTGGGAGAATTCAAAAGCTCCCAAAAAAATGGGTTCACCTTAGTTTTTGGGGTGTAAAATCGAAGGCCCCATCACATCCTTTTCTCTCTATCTCTCTCCTCTCTCTTCCCCTTTACAAAATCTACTTTTGAAAAAGTTAAAATCTCTTTTATATTTTTGTGAACTAGAGTGAGAGAAAAAGGTGGACTTCCACTCAATGGAATCTGTTTTTAATTTTTGAAATGTGTTTCATAACTTTGTCCTAAGAAGACTAAATATTCATAACTTTATAATAATTTATTATATAGTAGAAGAACAAGTAGAAATTTATAAAATTTTCATAGACACAATAATAATCAGGTTGAATCGGTTTACTCAAGTTAGAAACTGAACCAAATCAAAATTACGAGTCTTAAACCAAATCAAATCAAACCGTATAAAAATATGACTAACACAAACCAAACCGATCGATTCGGTTTTCTTTGGCAAATTAAACTAAACTATCAACAGTTACCTCTTTGTTAAAGCTTCTATCAGGCGCATATATATGCACATAGATGCCTGCCATGTGACAGTAAACATCTAACAATTGGCCACGACTGGTAGTACTACCATAGTCAAAATCCTATTAATAAACCAGGGCCTTACTGTACATGTTGATGGCCACCACTGGATGTGCCGTGCAAGAGCCGTTAAGGGGAATTTATTATTGTCCATATAATCGAAGGGAATTTAAGTGTGTGTCTTGATCTTGGCAACTAAGAGTCATGGTCACCGAGTACTCTAGAAGCTTGATCCATATTTATATATGCTAATGTGTTTATATCACTAATCTCGCCGTCGCACGCCAGAGTTGGTAAGGAAATTATAGTCGAGAGAATTGTTTTTCTTTCTTGCGATTTGTTGATTAGAAATCGAATGATTGTGTTGGATCAGCCGGGTGATTTGAATGAATCAGGTGATTGTTGATCTTTTTTTCCTTACATTTCTTGACTAGTCGCAAAATATTTGACGGCTCCAATATGATCTCTGCAGAGACAATAATCAGTGAGTCAAAACTCGGTGGTCGACATTGATTCGAAGCGTCACACGGGATGTCAAAGTTGATGGGGCTGACTTTGTCACGAGTAGGGCTGCAAACGGGTCGGGTTTGGAACTGGAAACACAGATTCCGATTCCGATAAACAAAATATAGTTCCGATTTCGATTCTGATAAAATTAGAATAGTTAATTCCGATTCCGTTCCGATTTCGATAACATTATCGGAGTCGAAATTCGATAAGCTATCATGGTTTACCTTTGAGTTTATGGATAATTTATTAGAATAACCAATACCGATTCCGATTCGATTATTTTTCAATTCTGATTCGAATTTCGATAGTTTTATCGGAATATCCGATACCGATTCCGATAAGCTATCGGTATCATTTTTCAATTCCGAAACCGATAATTTTTATCGGAATCAGGTCGGAATATCAGAATATCGGGTTCCGTTTACACCCCTAGTTCACGAGGGATTAAAGGTGAGGCTTCTTTAGCAGTTATATTTTTTTTTTTTCTGTGTGTTAGATCAATTGGTCTAGTCTTTAAATCTATATAAAGATCATGTCTTAGGTTTAACATTATAGACCAGCACTTAAATTCTGAATATAAATAAATCTTCTTAAATCTTATCAAACTGAGTATTTAACTTATTATCTCTGATATAAGACGGAGCGCCTAACCAACCGAGTCACTCCTAATATATTGTTAAGAATCTTGACTAAACTGCAGAGATGGAAGGAGATGGTTGAGTTCAACATGCAAGAGTAGTAATGAGTTAGGCTCTCGCACCATCCACTGTGAGAAAAAAAATCATTTGTATCTAAGTCAGGTTGATGAGATATCTAATGAATTAATTAAGATAATGGATAATTAATTCATATCTAAACTCGTAAAAACACATGGGTTAATCTTTTATAGAGAGGTAAGTGTCCGCTAAGATCATATTCGACATGAGACTATTTGTCCAATAACGGGCCACCACCACCTAGCAAATAGCGATAGCCGCCATGTGATATTTGTGACACCAGCTGGAATCCAGTGTTTAGACAACTCTTCTCTTCACCATCTTGAGAGTTTTTTTTTTTAAATCTTCTTTTAATTTCCTTAATATCTTACTTTTAACAGGGAGGCTGTTGAAGCAGGAAGGAAATTTCATGCCCAGATCCGTAGAAAGACTTGAACTGTCTTCTGGATGGAAACGAATTAAGGGTGGAAGAATGGTTGTGGGTTGCAAGAGATGTAGTATTTTTTTGACTTGTAACATCATCAATTTATGAATTCACCGGCCTGGCTTGTTGGTCAAGTTCTCAAGTGAGTGTAACATACTAACATAATGCTCTAGGTGTTGTATCAAACATGAGTGGGCCAATATCGGCGGCATCCTCTGCTCATGAGGAAACAATCACTGTAACATGGTTAGCGTTAAACATCCTTCACAGGGTGAGGGAATCGTGCATGGGGAGGATAATCCTCCCAATTTTGCTCTGGCCATTTCTTCCATGAATGTTGAGGATCCCATTTCTGGTCAGGTAATACTCCCATGACGTTTGCTCAAGTGGTGCGTCAGTTCCCAGTTAATCAGGGAAGGTTTCTTCAAATTTCACTTCCGGTGGGTCATCTTCTGGACGACGACTATCACGTTCATCTCGCAAAGGGGGTGTTAGAATTTGTCTCCCGAGCGCCCGAGAACATTCTCGAGCCCATTACATCTGATAGATGTTACTAATATGTCAGTCCACTCTCCAACGTTAGATATGTGTATGAAGACTTTGGCCGTTGTGACCTTGCTAAAGCGGAGAACATATTCATGCATGGCTATCGATTTGATCAAGAGATGTCTGAGATGGAATCGGATGAAGACAATATGGAGCGGTGTTCGCGACGTAGGCTTACATCCCAGACAATTTTCGGTGAACTCATTCATGGGATAGGTCTTCCTTGAGTTTTAGATTGGTTTATTCTGTTGTTCTCTGTACTTGATTTCCCTCTGGGTGTTACACTCTCTTCTTATTAATTAAAATTTGGCCTTTCTTGGCCTTTTATCCAAAAAAAAACATTGAGTGGGCGCAGCAAAAGCATACATGTAATTAATGAAAAATCTGTGCCCACAGAGGTCCCAATTAAGACAGCCACTGGAGCCGCTCCAATTAAGTCCTTGGCGTCTTAAGTGATGTGTTCTCAAGAAGACCCTCTTGCTCACTGCAGTTGCCTTGGTGCGAACTAGAAAAAGGAGTTCCACAACAGAGGTTTCCATGGGGTACTGGGATGCATGGCCCCATACATCTCCCAGTGGGTTGCCAAGTGTTATCTTCGCACAGGTTTGAGGAAGTCCCCACCGTGGGCATCTTATCTCATGAAGGGCCATCAAAAACTGATGGTTAACAAACTATAGTTGTCTTCAAAAGGAGACCACATCCATAGATAGAGGTGAGCAGAAAATGTGGGTACATATGTGTCATCACCCCTTTTTCTCTCCTCTTTCTATCTCGTCTCTTCTCTCGGACTGAGCTTAATTAACTCTTGAGCATTAGAAAGTTTACCCCGAGACTCAGCTAACTCTTATCCTTTCAGATCGATCTTGCTCAGATAAACGGTAATCACGAGCTTCCACATAAAATCAAAACAATTCATGACCAACCGAGTTCCCCGATATCGGGCCCAACAGGGTCGGCCCATTAAAAAGACAGCAGGAACGAACGACCTCATAAGAACCCTAATTTCTTTGCATCTATGAGTACTTGATCAGTAATTACTACGTAGGAACGCAGCTGAAAACCGTTCGCGATCGAACATGTACGTACGTAGCATGCAGCTGCCTCACAGATCACACACACGCGGCCAACTTGAGAATCTTAGTGTGCTACTACAAACATAACGGAGGAAGAATATTACTACTCGAAAATTGAGGTGATGAAACGGTGTAGGAGTGTTTTAATTACGTCAAATAATTAAAAGAAGCCCCAAGAGAGAGCTCATGTTATTTCTCACATAAAAGAAGCCTCCTTCACACAATTCAGAGACCCCACGCCATCCTTATTCGTACAGTACGGCTAACAGCTGCTCTACAAGAATAGTATGACTGCATGCGCACAACTGGATGACGAGTGTGTGGAAATTTATTGGTAGAGGACAACTGAGGCGATCGATCGAGAGCGATGAGGCCGCCTAGTCCCGGCAATCGACGAAGGCGTAGTTCACCATGATGTGGCCCTGCTGGTAGCCGTTGCCGTCGGTGTCCAGGGGCTGGAACGCCGTCTGCCAGTCCAAGTCTAGGCCGCCGTTGCTGCACTGGTCCACAATCCTCACTGTGATCTGGCTTCCCGTCCTCCTGTTGGTCACCTGCATGCATCGATATATCGTTGGTCCATTAATATATATGGAGCAGGAAGAGGAAGAAGACGATGATCGGATAAGAAGGAGAAGAAGATAGAGCAGGTCCGTCGCGCAGCGATGGCGATCGAGACAATAAGGATCGACGACAGAGGCAGCTGGGAAGTTTTATTAACTGTATATTGGGGTGGATATGTCATGAGGGCTCACCCGCAAGCAGCGACCGCAGGAGTCCCGGCCGCGGGGACCGACGGGGCCGCAGAAGGCGGTCCACCCGTACTTCTGACGCCACCACAGCGGCCTGTCGGCGTCCCACGTCGAGCAGTAGGCGCTCACCCTCCTCAAGTCCCACCCGTTATCCCGCGGATTGTAGTAGTGGTAGGTTGCCCGGACGTTGTACGCCTCCTGCGCGCGCACCGCCGCCGCGAGGCCCAGCAGCACCACCGCCGCCACCACGAGGAGGCCCGCCCCTCTCCCCATCTTTTCTAACACCACTCCTCAGTTATCTGGCCTAGCTAGCAAGCTGTTGCTAGTCTTCCCGGCGAGCAGTGGTCGATGGAGAGAGTAGAAGGGTGGCCTCTCATTTATAGTAGCATGAGAACTTACCCAGATGCCTCCGCTTTGACCGATTCAGACGAAGACATAAAGTGGGTTTTCTATTTATTTATTTTTTAATAGAGACTACTTAATTTCCTAGTGAGAAAGTGGCTAATTAACATACCCTTCCAAAAAAAATGTGGCTAATAAGTAGTCCAATATTTCTTCACCTCAAACCTATTAAGGCCGTCGTTCATTCAGTCCACAATGGACATAGATGTTCTTCAGTTGAGTCCATGAACAACTATCTAGATGGTCCACCAGTTATCGAGATGGTGAGTCTTCAAAAATTGCATGACTGTGTGAAATGGTGATGGTAGCAGTAAAACACGTCTGTGAGACTTTGGAGTACAGTGTTCCCAATGAGACATGTCCTTGAGAACCCACCCGGTGTTTCCGGAAAAGAACCCTAGCTGCTACTAGTTCTTCGCAAAACATGAGGATCCACGGTGCAGAGTCTTTGCCAATTCCAAGTTAAGGAACGCTGTAGACTTTGGGCCATCGTTGGGCCCACCCACGGTGAGGTTTACAGACCATGAGCATGATGGGCAAGTGGAGGAAATTTCTTCTCGGATTGTTGTTGAAGTCGTGCAGCACAGGATACTACTCCCATGACATTTGCACAGGCGGTGTGCCAGTCCCCTGCCACCCTGGTGAAGTCGACTTATGGAGAGAAC
The DNA here is from genome assembly GCA_014218235.1 of Colocasia esculenta. Classification (NCBI taxonomy): domain Eukaryota; kingdom Viridiplantae; phylum Streptophyta; class Magnoliopsida; order Alismatales; family Araceae; genus Colocasia; species Colocasia esculenta. The sequence goes on along the minus strand of CM024753.1, from coordinate 17,780,937 downwards.
TCCAACCCTTTTCGGCGGTTCGTCTTCTAGACGTCGAATCTCACGTCTTCTCGCAAAAGGGGAGTTAGGATTTACTTACCGATCACTAGAGAACGTTCTCCTAATTATCCTGCACGACAAATAGATGGTATTAATATGCACCCTCAAGCACCATCTACAGATTTGCAGACGAAATTTTCTTCCGTTACTAAACTTACTAAAGTTGAGAATATTTCCATGTCTGATTTAGATTTCTATCTGAGGCATCCGAAATGGATTCAAATGAAGAAGACATAGAGAGTTTTCACGATGACCGGCTGTTCTTCGACGAATTCATTCTGAGATAGATCCTCTATAGAGTTTTAGTCATCTTCTATTATGGTCTTGCCCTGCATTGGGCAATGTATCTGCAGACTTTCAGAATCTCTGGTTATTAATAAATAAATCGGCCATCTTGGCCTTAAAATAAAAAAAAAAAAGAAAAAAAAGACATGTCCACGTCTCACATCTAGAAGATATCAATCTCCTAACTATGATCGATCCACTCACGTAAAAACCTCGAACTGTCTCCAAAATCACATAGCACCGAGAGCAGAGGATATTGCAGAGAACAACGAGAATCCTGATGAATTGATGCCGATAAAAAAACTCATCTAGATGGAGCGAGAAACATATACTCTTGGATGCCCACATTTGCACACTCGAGCATTTAACCATGTCTTCTTTCTACTGCATGCCCTTGTTCTTTCATCCTACCTTAAACATGAAAGGATTTTTCCTCTAGGATAATATCTGGGTCGACCTCTAATCACTTATTATATTTTGCAAGTCTTTCACTGCATTTTATTTTATTACAAATCTAAGAAATGTGTGGATGAAACGATTTAGTTTAAAGACTACTTTCTAACATCTACAGTACTTACCTACGATATATAAGAAAAGATTACTATAAACACCCACCAAAGTACACAGTAACATCTCCTTTTGAAAAAAAAAAGCGCATACGTAGTTAGAAAGGATGGAGATTAAAGCACAATTCGTTTTCGTTTTCTCCACCGTCGAAATTGACCGCATTGGAATAGTACTCTTGCATGTAATTAATGCGACCACCCATGTGCAAATGTTCTAGCGTTCTCTTTCCTCAATTTGTTCATGCACATAGATGCCTGCTCTCATGTGACAGTACAATTAAACATGTAACAAGATGTGATAGTAATCAAATTGACTTGTAACAATGTTGGCCACGACTTGGGAGTGCTACAGTTGTACAAGTTGATGGCCACCACTAGATGTGCCGTGCATGACCCGTTTATAAGGGCACCTATATATTCTTGTCGATAAAATCGAAAGGAATATAAAGTGTCGACCAGTAGTCTTGATCTAATTGGCAACTAAGAGTACTCTTGGTCACCCGAGTGTACTCTAGAAGCTTGATCCATATATGTCGCACGCCACAGTTGGTAAGGAAAATCGATTTCGGATATGAAGTAATTGCCCATAAATAATATCTTAATTAATTCACTGAATATCTCGCCCTAATTAACTTAGATATCAGATGATCTTAGCCATCTCCTTCCACCTCCAAGGTTTAGTGGAGATTCCTTAGCCGAGCTCCTTAACGCGCCTCGCCTTCTCACCTGATCCCATCTATACTCACTTACAGTGACGAACGTAGAAATTTTATGTAGTGAAAAAAAATCTCAAGTCATATTTTTTCTTTTGAGAATGTCTTGACACACCACTATCCCCTGAGTGTGCATACACACCCACGATAGATTGGGTGGCCAATCACATCAATGTGATGGCCACCCATGATCAAGGGAGGGTGTGTATGCACACTCTCTTTTTTAGTGTATGTCAAGACTTTCTCTTTTCTCTTTTACCTCTCTTCCACTTTCTCTCTCTTAAATCTAGTTCGGATTGTTTTGGATGTCGAAAGATTTTTCTCGAAAATTCTCTTTTGGGTTAACCCTTATCCTTTCAAGTCGTGTCAATTTGAGTGCACGAAGGATCACAAACTCTTACCAAAACAATAAATTTAACATCTAAAATCTAATCTTAGATTCAACGAGGTCGGCCCACAGGAAACCACCAATCTTATCAACATTTGTGTTCAAAGTCTGTTCAATCTCAAGTAGTCTAGCTCTACCCATTTTCCCCCCAAGAACTTGTACAAATTAACGACTCCAACTAGGGAATAAATTTCTAATCCTCCTCGACTATAAAAAGCTCCACACCACCACCGCACTCGACGGTGCCCTTTGAACCAAATGAAGTTAAAATAATTGTGTTTTTTTTTTTTTTTTTTTTTAAGCCAGGAAGGCCAAATTTTATTAATAAAAGAAGATTGTAACAACCAGAGCGAAACCAAGTGCAGAAACAGCAAAATAAAACCAATCTAAAATTCCATGGAAGACCTATCCCATGAGTGAGTTCGCCGAAGAACTGCCCGAGGACGTAAGCCTGGACGTCGCGAACAACGCTCCATGTTTTCTTCATCCGAATCCATCTCAGATAACTCTTGATCAAATCGAAAGTCAGGCATGAAAATATTCTCCGCTTTAGCAAGGTCAGCAACGGCCAAAGTCTTCATACGTATATCTAAAGTGGAGAGTGAGCTGGCATATTAATAGCGTCTATCGAGTGTAGTGGGCTCGGAGAACGTTCTCGGGTGTTCGGGAGACAAATCCTAACACCCCCTTTACGAGATGGACGTGATATTCGTCGACCAGAAGATGACCACCGGAAGTGAAATTTGAGGATGTCTTTCCCTGGATAACTGGGGACTGCCGCACCACCTGAGCAAATGTCATGGGAGTATTTACCTGACCAGTAATGGGATCCGCAATGTCAACCATCCTAGAAGAAATATTCTCCATATGCACTTCTTTTTGAACCTGTAACCCATTCTTTTTGCAGACTGCAACCTCATTAGCCACCGTGGATGGGCCATTGGGCTCCACTTTATCCTGGGCGGCCTGATTAAGATAACCCACCTTAGAGCTTAAATATTCCTGCGAAATAAGCCTCACATCTTCAGAACAAACGGCATTAAAAGCATTAGGTGGAAAGGAGTCTTCTATAAGATGTAAGGGGCCATCCTGTTTAAGTCCAGCTGGCCTCCCATCTTCGGAGTGTACGACAGCTGCAGCAGCAGAAGGAGGAAGGTAATCTTCCGGGGGTATGAAGGATTCGCGCATCTGCACAAGGTCATCTCCAGCAGCCGATGGAGTCAGCGAAGACAAGAGGCCATCCTGCTCATGGCAGTCTCCAGCTGGCCTCCCATCTTTGGAGGCTACGACAGCGGCAGCAGAGGAAACCTCCTCATCAGCCGCGAGGATTCTGCGTGGGCTATCTTTGGACTGTGTAGAACTCCACCCGAAACAAACTCCGTTGAAGGCGGGTCTTGTATTCATCCATTCTGGGAAGAAAGCCATTTTTCCCGGAGCTAAGCAAGGCAGGCGGGGCAGGCGGTTCACGTAGCAGCGCCGCCGTGACGCCGGCGGACCATCAGCGACCTCCAGAGGACATGTAACAACCGCGGCCGAACAACACCCAGGCGGCGGCACTAGATGTCCTAAGACAAATCGCAGCCATGGCTTCAGACCATTCAACTTTGCCACTGTCCGAAGTCCAATTATGCCCCCATCGAGGTCGATCGCGTTCTGTCTGCCCAATCCGAATGGTTGCTAGACCAAAAGTAATTGCTAGTCAAAGTCTGATATATGTAAAATATTTAATTAACTGCAAGTTCAAAGTCCACAATATACATGACATACCCATTGCAGAAATTAAGCTGGAAAATATTGGCATTAATTAATTGCTTTCACGCAATCCTCACATATCCTTGCCAGCTTCACCCATTTTGGCATGAAAAGACATCTTGGGCCTTCTAATGAGAAAGTCTTAATGGGCCTTGGGCCCTTTGCATGAATCTGGACTATATGAGGTTTGAGTTTTTCCACCCATGGATATAGGGAAAAGATTAAATCTGGGCTGGTGTTGGCCGGGTCGAGTAAGAAGCGGTCCTCTTCCTACTATCTTAGCGTAGAGTCTGAATTGTTGAGCGTGTAATAAACATTACTTTTTTTCGAATATCCGAAGATTAAGGTTAGAGTCGTGATATATGTTGTGAAAACAGTGGGATATACACATATGACATGACATTTCATCCAGAAGAATATGAATAATGCAAACATTGTATCAAGTATAATTCGAATATGGACATCAATAGGCGATTCCCAAAGAGAAGAAATAAATGAGTTTACAATTATCATGATAAACAATGTATATGCAGAAAATAAACGATCTCGGTGGAGGCGTTCCGCAAAGGAACTTGCCTTCGAGAAGATATCGCCCCCACTATATGGTGCGACGGGAACTGGCGATCTTCCCTCATGGTACAACCACGATAACAACGGGAATAGATGCGCACACAAATAATCCCGTAAAGCGAAAAGCCATCATCATAAACCTAAATCTCCTTAATATGTAGAACGAGTAAAGAAAAACGTAGAGAGACCAGTCGCGGCCGGAGGAGAGCGAAGTTCCCTTTGGTGCGTCGCGGGTTCCGGCAGAGAGACCAGGCAAAGACCAGAGAGCAGAAGAGCGAGTCAATAGAGTTTCAAAAAGGAAACCCTCAGACCGACTCTCTCTCTTCGCGTCTCCTAACAACACGCGCACGCCCCCTCCAACAGAAGGCCCAGTCCAACCAAGTCACACACACACACGCGCCCAGCCCGCGCGGCGGGCGCGCGTGTGAGCCCAGCCCCGCCCGGCCCGGCAGGCGCGCGTGTGTGAGCTTTGTTGCATAGCTTCCTCATGTTCACTAGAAAATATCCTAAGAAGTACCCTAGATATAAGGCCTTCAACTTTTTTGTGTTTTCCAATATGGGACAAAAGCCCCACACACAAACACACAAGAACACAACTCCCTCTTAGAACCTTGAGTTACCCAATCTTCAAGACTTTAGCCAACACATCTTCTACCCAACATTTTCTACCCAACAATATACATATAGTGATATCGAAAGAATCTTACAGACGGTAATTTGCAGGTAACTTGTAATGGGGTGTTTGGGAGCAATTTAAAAAAAAAACTATTTCTACTTAAAAAATGATGTTGAGTTCTCTTTTAATTTTAAATTTAAAATTATAAAAAAATGTTGTTATGTGTTTGGTAAAAATGAATAAATTTTAAATTTATGGTGAGGTGTTTGGCGGAGGGGGGGGGGGGGGGGGCAGTGCCGGGCGGGGTTGGGGGGGGGGGTGCCCTGCGGGGTGGGGAGAGGGGGCGGCTGAAGGCGGGGGGGGGGTGGGTTTGGGGAGGGGGGGCAGTGCTGGGGGGCGCGGGTGGGGGGCGCGGTTGGGTGGGGAGGGGGGCAGTGCCGGGCAGGGGGGGGGGGGGGGGGGGGGCGGCTGGGTTTGGGGGGGGGGTGCCCTGCGGGGTGGGGGGAGGGGGCGCGGCTGAAGGGGGGGGGCGGTGGGTTTGGGAGGGGGGGGGGGGGGGGCAGTGCAAATGTGGGGTTGGGAGGGGGGCTGGGATTGGGGGGGGTGCCCTGCGGGTGGGGGGAGGGGGGCTGCAGGGGGGCGCGGTTGGGTTTGGGGAGGGGGGGCAGTGCCTGCGGGGTTGGGGGGGGGTTGGGGTTGGGGGGGGGGGTGCCCTGCGGGGGGGGGGAGGGGGCGGCTGCAGGGGGGGCGGTTGGGTTTGGGGGGGGGGCAGTGCCCTGCGGGGTGGGGGGGGCTGGGGTTTTGGGGGGGGTGCCCTGCGGGGTGGGGGGAGGGGGGCGGAGCAGGGGGGGGCGGGTGGGTTGGGGGAGGGGGGGGGGGCAGTGCCCTGCGGGGTTGGGGGGGGTGCCCTGCGGGGTGGGGGAGGGGGGCGGATGCAGGGGGGGCAGTTGGGTTTGGGGGGGGGGGGGGGGAAGTGCCATGCGGGGTTGGGGGGGGGGGGGCTTGGGTGTTTGGGGGGGGGGGTGCCCTGCGGGGTGGGGGAGGGGGCGGCTGCAGGGGGGGCGGTTGGGTTTGGGGAGGGGGGGGGGGCAGTGCCCTGCGGGGTTGGGGGGGGCTGGGGTTTTGGGGGGGGTGCCCTGCGGGGTCGGTGGGGGGAGGGGGCGGCATGCAGGGGGGGGCACGGTTGGGTTTGGGGAGGGGGGGCAGTGCCCTGCGGGGTTGGGGGGGGGCGGCTGGGTTTGGGGGGGGGGTGCCCTGCGGGGTGGGGGGAGGGGGCGGCTGCAGGGGGGCGGTGGTTTTGGGGGGGGGGGGTGCCCCCGGGGGGTGGGGCGTTGGGTTTGGGCGGGGGGGGGGGGAAGAGGAGGGCCGCAGTTGAGGGGGGGGAGGTGAGAGAGAGTTGTGTGCTTTTAAAATAAAAAAATAGGTAGGACTTGTTTTTTTTTGGAAGAGATTTACATAGGATAAAAATTTTACACTATAAAAAAAAAACTACTTACCAAACACCTCATTTGTGTTGTCTTCTCTTTTTTTAAATTTTAGAGAAAAAGAGACAAAAAATTGTAACCAAACACCCTATAAGACGTGATCTTGTCTTTAAGTATGGATCTGAGCAGTTGATCACGTAGAGTAAGATGTCAGTTTGTGATTTTAACACGCCTGTCATTTGTGTTAATTAGACATAAACTACTATGTACTTTGGGATGAAGCTAGCTAGACACTATTGACACATGTATGCATCTAATGATCACATACTCATGGCCAACTTCATCACAATCTTTTCAAGATTTATGGAGGGGTGGGGCGCCGTGGTAGGATTTATTAAGTAATTTTCTAGTTTTGAAATCACGAATCTTTAAGACTGGTGTGTGCACTTTGATCGATCGATGATGGGGTTAATTGGGTATGTTTCATTTCGAACGGCCACGTAATAGATCGCATGGTATATAGAGACGGGAGAAGGTGCATGCATCTCGGTTCTTTGATCCAATCTTTCAAAGACCCGGTTATAAATTTGGCGCAATAGATGAAAATCTAATTGTCAAGTATTATCCACCGTGAAACTACATGATCATTCGATCTACCGCCCAAGTGGAGGGCCCTTAATTAACCCAATATTAAAAGGTGGAGAAAAGTTTGAGACAATGGTGAGACGCTCTTGAGGTGACCCCTCGATATAAGCTAAGACAAAAGACAAGTTTGGTTCACGTTCCATCTGTTGACCCGACAAATCTTAGCCAAATAGGTAGATCTTCGCTAGGCTAGGCCATGGCCTTTAACCTAGGAGGCCTTTAGTCTAGCATGTAGATCTCAGCTAGGCGGGTCATTAGCTCAGCAGAGCCCTTGGTTCGGTGTGGAAGCAAAGCGGTCGACAGTACTCCCGCCTATAATATGCCAATTTCATCACTCGAGATGAAGTGGAGTCTTAGGCAGCGTTTGGAAGTGTGTTACAGAAGTGAAAATGATATAATCATTTTTTCTGTACGCCTCAAAACGCGTGGAGCTTTTCTGCCACAGTCATCTAACACGTCTAACGCCCCCACACGTGAATGCTGTTAAAAAAATGAAACTCGTCTTTTGCGCCCAGACACAACCGGTAGCTGGCCGCCTCGTCGCCCGAGCCACTTTCCCGCAAAAACGGCCTCTGACCCGCTTTGGTGAAAGTGGAGAGAGAAATTTTCTTCTCTCCTTCTCTTCCTCCTCACAAAGTCATACTACGCAGTAGCCGAGGGAGACCACCCACATTTGGAAACACTTTTCCCTTGTCAGAGATTTTACAGTCAAAATCTTATCCCGGAGCGGTTCCAAACGACGCCTTAAAGAGGAAGATAATAGATGCCCACAATCGCCTATGATCATGCCTTGATTCTTATAATGGGCGTCAATATCTATGAAGACAACTATGTTGGAGTTATGTCCACGACCTATTACCTTAACTGTTGCCACATTGTTTGAAACTGTTTGAAAAGAGTGACCACTATCTTTAAAACCTCAGAGAAATCCCGACGCCGGACGTAGCGCATATTATGCACTCAAACTGGTGAGTAAGGGTCTCAAATCCTCTCATCTAGACATCGAAAAGATTTTCATGTGATCCCCATCCAAGATCTCTAAGCCTATTTATTTATCTTTACAGATCTCTCTCTTAGCTAGCAAAGAGTGTCTCCTATTTCTCATATTCTAAGACTATCCTATGGTCTATAGCCAAGTTCATAACTACTATGACAGTGAGCAGTGAAGGGCTGTGTGTGGTGGTTGTGGCGTGCAGCAGCGAACCGTAGCAGTGGCAGTGACAAGCTCAAAAATACTATCACGGGGCTATAAATAGTACCTTAACCCTCAAAAATATGTCTTTAAGGTCTAAAAATATTGAATAGTAATTTGAGCTCATAAATAGTGACTTTAGCTCAAAAATGGTATTTGGGATCTATAAATAGTGATTATATTCTAAAATGATGGCTTTGGAGGTCACCACCAATCGCCTTCCACTGTTGTCCACTAACTCGTGTACCGCCATGTTGTCTACCATGTCATGACTTGCAAAGTAAGTCTTTCATCTTATTTTGAGACCTTTTTTCTGTATCCCTCTATCTTAGAATATTTAGTTATTTCCTAAATAGGTGAGATAGAGTTATCACTTTTTATTTATGGATAACTAAATATTCATAGATAATGATCTATACACTACCTAAATAAATAATTTTAGTTACCATACATCTCCCTTATCACCCTTGCAAAAGTAGTCCCAAGGGAAGCCTTACCATGCATTCAAGCCATCAAAATCTTATTGTTACGTTGGCACTTTAAATCGGAAAATAATTTGGTGACACATGCATTTAACATATGTATTTAACACCACTCACATGGCATAAATTTCAAAGTGTCATATGAGGCCAGTTTCAAGAAATTATGTTCCGAGACCTAAATTCCTCCCCAGAGCGTGAGTGTAGGTACACGATTTCGATCGATTGTCACGTCCCTCAGAAAAATGGGAGTATTTTTCAACTGGGGGTCGGAACCCTTCTGAAACTCCAATTCAGAATCCGCACTTCGAGCCGATCTGAAAAAATATGCGTAGTGTTTCTTCGATCACACGAATCCCTTGCGAAGCCACAATCTAATGTCGATCTACCTCGAAGATCGAGAAATTGTGGTCATCTTGGCACAAGAATTCCTCCCGATGTCGTGAATGCATACACACGAACACCCACGATATATCACCTCTTCTGCCTTACTCTCACTCCCTCAGTAAAAAAAATAGCCAAAACTCTTCGCTCGATGATTGTAACGTTCATAAGGCCACAATTCAGAATCGGCACTCAGAAAACGCTCGAGATGAAGCCAGTTTTAAGAAATTTCGTTTCGAGGTCCAAATTCCTCCCCGGAGTGTGATTGTAGGTACACGATTTCGATCGATTGTCATGACCTTTCAAAAAAATATGAGTATTTCTTCCTCCGGCGGTTGAAACCCATTCTGGGACCCTAATTCAGAATCCGCACTTCGAGCCGATCGCCACTAGGGGTCCAATCCAAAGATGTCTACTCAAGTGCCCCAATGCCTCTCTAGGAGCGTGACTGCAAGCACACGATTTAATCGAGTATCACACGCCCTCGATCGTACGAGCATAACTTTCCACTCGGTTATCAGAATTACTTATAAGATCACAATTCGGAATCGGCACTCCAAGATGCTCAACGCTGATTAATGTCTCAGATGGTAAGACATCGCTTCTGACCCAAAAAGTCCTTCACTTCTCCCTCCAAAAATTACAATTCCAGTTAATGTTCTCCACGTCCCTAGCCAAAAAATGCACATAACATTTTCCTCGATCACACGAATCCCGTGCAAAGCCACTATCTGGAGTTGCCCTACCCTGACAGTCAAGAAATCGTGGTCATCTCAGGACGAGAATTCCTAACGAGGTCGTGAATGCATACACATGAACGCCCGTGATATATTCACCTCTTTTGGCTTATTTTCACACCTTCAGTAAAAAACGACCAAAACTCTTCGCTCAGTGATCAGAATCGTTCATAGGATCACAATTCGGAATTGACACTCCACGATGCTCGAGATGAGGCTAGTTTCAAAAAAATTAGTTCCAAGGCCCAAATTCTTGCCCGGAGCGTGAGGGTAAATACTCGATTTCAATCGATTGTCACACCCTTTCAAAAAATACAAGTATTTCTCATGTGACGGTCGAAACCCTTGTTGGGAAAAAAAGGTAGATTCGAAGAAGCAGGGTCACAGGTTTAAGTTTGAAAACGCTTTGAACAGATGATGTCAATACCATGTTTAAGCCTTTTGGACCATTTTATTGTCTAAAAGAAGTACAGATTTTAAGTAATTCTTAATTTTTTATAATTTGGACGACTTTCTTTCACCTCTTTTTTTGTATATATACTCGCTTATTAATTTATGAGATCATTAGTTATCCCTATGTAAACGAGTACTACAAACCCCGTCATTGCCGCTAAACTAAATCTCTCATATCTTACATAAATGAGGAGGACATATGACTCAAACATACTGAGTCATGACTTATTAATTAATTTCTGAAATAAGATAAGATGGCTAGTTCTAGTTTGTGAATATCTTGACTAGTCAAGAAATGGTAAATAACTAATGTTTCAAAAGATCACGACACTTAATTGCCAAGATCCCTTGATGGGTCATGCACTCACATTGGGTGGCCATCACTTCCACATGTACGGATGTGTTTGATTAATAGGATTGATTGCTGTAGTATAGTCTTCCAACTCTAGAAGCCAATTGTCCGTAAGGAACCCATTTTTTATCTTTTTTTTATTCGACTAGTGTGAGATTGGTAGAGACCTACTTATAAACAATTGTGGCAAGCGTTTGGCCCTCAGCCAATTTTAGTACTGTTCAAATAAAAAATGTATCTGACTTAATTATTTTTAATTTTTTGTCAAACAATTTATTCGGCCACTGCGAGATTTGGGGCATACCAAACAGCTTTGGCAGACGCGGGTCCGTCTTTCAGCTAATCTCAGCTGGTTGGGTAACAAAATTAATTTACTTGACTAATCATTTCCTAGTTAATTTGTTTGCCAAACAAGTATTCTTATCTATAGATAAGATATCTCAATTTATAATATTTTTAATATTTGACAGTTATTAGAGTTGTAATCTTGTCATATCTAAGAGAGTGAGATAGAATTATCAAGATTTATTGACATTTATTAGTGATAAAATCTTAAATAATAAATTATCCAGATTAACAAAACAAATCTCAATTTATCAAGACTAATAAACTCTTTTTATTTAGAGTTATCTGATTATAGCTCACATTTAAGTACATGTTTCTTTTTTGCCCAAAAAAAGAGAAAAGGAGCCAAGAATGCGTGGATGTGCCCTGGGCAGTGTGGTCACATGCCATTTGAGTATTAATCCAAGACTAGACAATTTTGAGGGTAGAGGTCAAGGAAAGTGACTTTGGGGTTATGTTGTTTAGAATAATTAAAGATAGAAAGATTATAATAGATGGAAGAGAACTACCCATTCCACTGAAGATATGCATTTTCTAATGGACTTGGGCTACCAAACAACAGGGGGGAGGGGGAGGATTGAGTAACTGATCAATTTATTCTTGTTTTTTTTTTGCTAACGAGGAAAACCCCGCCCGTGTGATTTTGTGGACTCAAAGATTGGTGTCGTGAACTCCAGGTCAGGACTTGGCAACTCCTACTTTCGTGTACCCGTATTGTCCTTACTCCACTTGACCAGGAAAACCCCGGAACTCAATTTATTTCTTGTTAATTGATAAAGTCTGATCACGAACCCACAAAAAGGGTCATTACAGACCGACTTTATGATGTTTGAAATAGAGAGTTCGGATAAATGATAGAGGAGAAAATTGAAGCCATGGATATATGTCGATGTTGATCCGACCTGTGGAGTTAAGGTAAGTTCGAAAAGAGTTCTTATGATCGATCTAGCAACGCTTTAAATTAGATGTCGGTCTGAGAAGGGGAGCAAAGAAACGAAAATATTCAATGAAGAGAGGAGACCAAAATGACCTATCTATTATATCTATATCTATCTATCTATCTATATATGAGAGATATTT
>CM024753.1:17643155-17768817 GCA_014218235.1 Colocasia esculenta | reverse complement strand
ACAATGGCCGCCACATCCACAAAACACATACGATCCGCATGGATCCGAAAGGCACGCGACGTTACATTACTATCATCTAAAAAGAAAATTTGACCTCGAAATTCATAACACATTTCAAAGTTAAAACAACAATCATACATACACACTTTTACAAGTACTATCATCTAAAAGGAAAATACACAGGCTACGAAAACAGATAGGGATACCCTTTAGCCATTTCGCGGCCAACTCCCAGGTATCCTCACCACCCAATCTATTTTCCCATCTCACTTTAACTAGCTCAATTTTTATTCCTCATTTCTTCATCTTTCGATCTGTGATCTGCACCGGATGCCAAAGATATATGTGTTTCGGATAGATAGCATTTTTTTTGTTATATTTGAATCGGTTAGAAAAAGGTATACCAATGTTTGCAATAGTGTAATTATCCTTTTGCACATATTATTGGTACCAAGGTTGGCCAAATCGATGAATTAGATAGGACTGGCAACACATAGTATGGTATGTACTAATGCGTATTGGATTGGTACACTCTAGTTCGATTCAATAATATTAAAAAATATAATAATAATAATAAAATATTAAATTAGACCGATCGTGTGATCCCAGATTAGTATGAACTGGAATATCAGATCGATATGGTCTTTTATGATTGACATATCTTGATGTTCTAAAATAGGGCTACAAATAGAATTTGAAATTATGATATATGACCCGATTCTAATAAGAATTATTAGATTTAGGAAAAATAATATCTATAGTTTAGAAGAATCGAATCGATTATTCCAATAAGTTATTGGAATCAGAATCGAAATATCTCATTCTGAGATCGATTTTCGATTCCAATTAAATTAATATAAAACTAACAACTTAAAATATAAAATCCTAAGAACTCACATAACCTTGAATATTTAATTAAATCTTAAAATGTTAATAAGAAAAAAAAATTGAATTTCAAAAAAAAATGGTACCAATATTCTATTTTATTTTCGGTAACGTAATGGATTGGATTGATATCGAAAATAACTATTGACTATATCGGAATCTAAAGCGATATATGATTATCGGGATAGTGTCGAAAATTCATATTTTGATACAATCCGACCCGATTAAACCTTATTTTTGAAGTGACAAGGAGCAAATAATGTATTGCATAAGGCGCCAGTGCACAGCTCGTAGTGTAACGTCGCGTGCCTTTCGGATCCATGCGGATCATGGTGTGTTGGTTGTGTGGCCGTTGTGAGGCCAATGTGAGCTAGTTGTGTGGAATGTGTGATGTGATGTGTGGCTTGAGCAGGTGAAGAGCAGGGTGGTCCTGAAATGAAACAGGACCTGCTGCTGTTCAGTTGAAGTTGGCGGCCAGGGGTGGCCGTTGACTGGTTGGCGTCCAGGTTAGTGGACGTTTACTGCATGAACTTGGCGGCAGTAGATGTGGACGGAGGGTGGCGGTTGCTGTTGGCGGCATAGGGGTTGACGCCAACCTGAGATTCTGCAGGTTATAGGCTCACCCGAGGGCAGCTCTCTCAGCTCACTCTCTTCCCCTCTTGCCCCAGCTTCGCGTCCGGTGTTCTGAAGCTTAACAGGTACCGAGGAGTGGTTGGACGATCGGTAGAACGCGTGGCGTCGCTGAATTGCGCGGGAAACGTCGCGGCGTGGTGCAATTCCCGTGGGAGCTCGCGGAGGGCTCGGCGTGAACCGGGAGATTGCGGGAGGTTCTAACGTGTTCTGAGGTAGGGGACGAACCCTGGTAGCTCCGTAGAAACATTAAAAAACTCATCAAACCACCGAATTCAGCATGATAATGCATGTTGGATCAGTTGCACCATATGGGATAATGGGTGGTTGAGTAGTTTAATGTACGAAGCATGTATAAGGTTGTATTGGTTTTAGCATGCTAAAGAATTGCATTTGCATGTTTTCAGTAGTTAGAACAGTTAGAAAACCGCAGAGCCGGATTAGGGTTTCTGCAGGGTTTATGGCCGGAGAACTTGGCGTCAACATCGCTTGTCGCCAAGCTCCTCAGCCAAGATGTTAACGGCCAGGTCCCTTGCCGTTGACTTGCTGTAAGCGGCATCGATGTTGCCGCCACATGTGTGTGAACAGAAATAGCTGATTACGGCTTTATCGATAATGCATGTGTGTTGACACATGAGGTGCACTGAGTGCACTTGGTTCTCGTGTTTAGCATACAAGGTATGCAGTTAGTTGTTTACTTCAGTGACTGCGCGTGTTACGCGCGAGTCAGTTGGGTTCACGTGTAGTGGACCGTGGTTACTTGTGGTTTACGTGAGGTTTCACGTGGTTTGTGTGTGACGTGCACGTGGTTCTGTGTACGTGGCGAGTAGTACGACGCCTACCGTGGTTACCTCTCCAGTTGGGTGCCCCAGGTTCTTTGTGAGCCAGGCTGTTAGCTCGGGGCTTTGTCCCGGTACTTGTGTTGTACCGTCGAGGTCTGTGTCGTCTGACCTGGACACCCTCACTCTTGTGTTAGAGTTGTACGTCCGGCTGAGGGAAAGACGACAGTGGGACAGTGACACGTGTTTGTTTCTAGTCACTTGTAGCGCGCTCGTAGTTGGGGGTACGGACACCAGTAGTCGACACTGGTCCCCAGCTAGTCCTTTTCCAGTGCCTCACTCTAGCGAGCCCAGGCCAGGGTCTCTGGAGGTGCCAGGCATGGGCCTGTGACCGTGTGGTCTGCAGGTGGTGGTGTTTAGTTGGTCTCCACAGTTGCTTGACCTTTTTACGTGGAGCGGCAGCTGGACCTTTCGTCCGTGGCTGCGAGACTGAGAGGTAGACCTGTGTTAGGTCCGAGTCAGTTTCTGGTGTCGCGAACCAGTTCACGTGGCTCGTGTTGGCTGTCTCTACTTTAGCTTGTACACTGTACTGGTTTGCCGTTTAATTATTAAAGTTGTTTACGTAGTCGGCAGACGGTGAGTACTTTTACAGCTTTACTTACTGCTTAGCTGTTCTATAAATTTTGGTATTGTTTACTGCTTTCGTACCTGTGGTTTGGTTTGCTCGGTGTTGGGGGAGTTCCCTACTGAGCCAGTGACTAGAGAGGCTCACCCCTACCCCCACAGGTGAGAGCGAGGAGGACGTTCACGACCGTCGTCCAGCTCGAGCCGCGCCGTAGCGGTGCAGGGTCAGTAGCTCCAGTCCAGCAGTGTAGTTCCAGCTGTGTAGTACTTCAGCAGTGTAGTTTAGTAGTTGTTACTTTCTTCAGTTGTACCTCGGGGTATGCCCCAGGCTCTTGTACTTCTTTAGTTTTTGTGGAAATTTGGCTATGTAACTTGTGAAATATATATTAAATGGTGTGTTCCTTTGTGTTTACACGGACTGTGGTTTGGTATCCCTTGCGAGGCTTCGGCCCGTTCGCGGGAGGCGGACTCGGATCAAGTACGTTATCGGTTTAACGGGCTTGGCCGAGGCGTTCCGTCACAGTTGGTATCAGAGCAAGGTCCGTGTTAATATAAGGGAACTAGAAAGATACATAGCCTTATTTCGGTCTTTATACACTGCTGGTAGGGACCCTGGTTTTTGATAATTTGTTGTTTTGATTTTTGGTGGTGTTTTGTATGTAGAAATTTTGGAATGGCTGATAGAAGAGATTGGGGTGGTGGAGGAGATGATCCGGAGGAAAGCACCCAGCGTATGATAGAAAGGATTTGGGAGAGCCTCACGGATATTCGGGCAAGAATGGATCAGCAGGCGCCAGTACCACCAGTTGCAGTGCCACCTGGGGATGGAGAGGCTGTACCTGTTGCTCCAGTTCCGCCGAGAGTGGAGGTACCTTTTGTAGCACCTGTGCCACCACCACCACCAGTGTTGATAGCAGAAGAACCAGTGATGCAGGTGGAGAAATTTCTGAGATTGCAGCCGCCTACTTATTCAGGAGGGCCGAATCCAGATACAGCGAGCATTGGGTTCATGAAATTGAAAGAGTTTTGCGACTATGAGGTGTCCGGCAGCAGATAGAGTGGTATTAGCTGCTTATCAGTTGAGAGGTTTGCCTTGGAATGGTGGCGATTGAAGATGCAAACCACCTTTGCAGGCAGGACGGAAGAGCTATCACTTGGTCGGAGTTTCTTGATGTGTTTAATGATACATTCTTTCCGATCCAAGTGCAGCAAGTAAAAAGAGAGCAATTCCGAACTCTCCAGCAAGGTAACTCTTCAGTCTTAGAGTACCAGATGAGATTTATGGCACTTAGCCGTTATGCGCCATATGTGGTTTCAGATAATAACATGATGGTTGAGTATTTTATCAGAGGTTTGAGAGTGGAATTGCAGGATGCGATAGTACCTCTCATGTGCAAGACAGTGGAAGAGGCAGCTCAGAGGGCAGCTACTTTGGAGAGGTCTATCCGGACTCGTCAGGTGGGCGAGTCAGGTTCAGGTAGTTTCCGGCTACCGCAGCAGTCAGTAGGTGCAAGCAGGGGTAAAGCACCAGCGGGACCTTCTACATCAGGCTTTGGTAAATGGGGCCAGAAATTAAAGCAAGCACTTAAAGGAAAAGGAAGAGGATGGGGAGGTCGTCAGCAGTTGCAGCAGGGCCGAGGTAGGCCTGAGGTGGAGGAGTCGCAGCAGAGTACTGCCAGGCAGCCTATTGTTCCTCCAGGTATAGATGTTATAATTGTAATCAGCCGGGCATTTGATCCGCAATTGTCCCTATGCAAGAGAATATGGGTATGGCAGAGGTGTGCAGCAGCAGCCAGCAGCCTCAGCAGTTCCAGCAGCCACAGGCAGGTCGTGGCAGAGGAGCACCGCAGCAGCGAGGAAGAGGCCGGGTTATGGCTATCACCCGAGCCCAGGCAGAGGCGTCGAATATGATAGAAGGTACTTTACCTCTTTATGAATATTCAGTAAGAGTCTTATTTGATTCGGGTGCCTCTCATTCTTTCATTTCCGAAGAATTTCTGGATTGTATAGCTCATCTTTTAGAGGAGAAGTCTTGTGAGTTAGTGGTGGAGGTTCCTTCAGGTGAGTTTTTGCTCACTTCGAGCTATATAGATGAAGCTCCTGTTATGATTGAAGGGAACCAGATGCCGGGTCGGTTGTATGCCCTGCAGTTGTCAGATTATGATATCATTCTGGGTATGGATTGGCTTGAAATGTATGGAGCAATGTTAGATTGCAGAAAGAAAAGGATCAGATTTTGTCATCCTAATGGTGCAGTGTTTGAATATCAAGGTATGCCTTTTTATACCTCCAAGTTTCTAATTTCTGCAATTAAAGCTAGAAAGTTGATAAATGATGGGTGTGTGCCTATTTAGCCTCGGTAAGTTGGTAGAAGCCAGTCAGCCAATAGAAGCAGTTCCCGTGGTTAGGGAATTTGCTGATGTTTTTCCTGAAGATTTGCCTGGTTAGCTCCACATAGAGAGGTGGACTTTTCTATTGAGTTGCTGCCAGGTACCATGCCGATTTCTAAAGCTCCATATCGGATGGCACCAGCAGAACTTAAAGAATTGAAAAAGCAATTAGAAGAATTGTTGCAGAAGGGTTTATTAGACCGAGTCATTCCCGTGGGGAGCGCCGGTTTTATTGTGAAAAAGAAAGATGGAAGTTTTCGGATGTGTATTGATTATAGGAATTGAATGATGTGACCATCAAGAATAAGTACCCGTTGCCGAGGATAGATGATTTATTTGATCAGTTGCAATCAGCAAAGGGTTTTCTAAGATTGATTTGAGGTCCGGGTACCATCAGTTGAGAATAAAGAGGAGGATATAGATAAGACAGCGTTCAGAACCAGATGGTCACTATGAGTTTGTGGTAATGCCTTTTGGGTTGACTAATGCTCCTGCAGGTTTATGGATCTGATGAATAGAATTTTTCATCCATATTTAGATCAATTCATTGTGGTCTTTATTGATGATATTCTAATTTATTCAGCATCTGAAGAGGAGCATGCAGCTCATTTGAGGTTTACCCTGCAGTTGTTAAGGGATAACCAGTTGTTTGCTAATTCAGTAAGTGTGAATTCTGGTTGAAGGAAATTCAGTTTTTGGGTCATGTTATCAGCTAAAGGAATAGCAGTGGACCCGAGTAAAGTGGAAGCTGTGTCAAGGTGGGGAGTGCCTAAGACAATAACCGAGATTAGAAGTTTTCTGGGTTGGCAGGTTATTATAGGCGCTTTATTCAAGATTTTTCTAAGATTGCAGCACCTATGACTAGATTGACCAGAAAGGGTGTGCCTTTTGTGTGGTCCGGTGAATGTCAAAGAAGTTTTATGGAATTGAAGAAAAGACTTACATCAGCACCTATATTGACATTACCGGCAGGGAGTGGTGGTTTTGTGTTGTATACTGATGCTTCAAGGAGAGGATGGCGCAGTGCTTATGCAGCATGGTAAAGTGATAGCCTATGCGTCCAGGCAATTGAAGCCAGCAGAAGAAAATTACCCCACTCATGATTTAGAATGGCAGCAGTTGTGTTTGCTTTGAAATGTGGAGGCATTATCTGTATGGCGAGAGATTTGAGATCTTTACAGATCATAAAAGCTTGAAGTATCTTCTCGCAGAAAGATTTGAATCTTCGCCAGCGCAGATGGATTGAATATTTGAAGGATTATGATTTCAGTTTGGCTTACCATCCGGGTAAGGCCAATGTTGTAGCTGATGCCTTGAGCAGAAAGGCATATATGAATTTGATGATGATTAAAGAATGGAATGTATATGAAGAAGTAGCAGAGAATTCCTTGTATGTGCCCAGTAGTCAGCGACGGGCAATTCTAGCTGCTAGTGCTGTAGAGCCGTCTTTATATGGCAGATCATTGAAGCTCAGAGAGCAGATGCAGGTTTAGCTGAAATTGTAAAAATGGAAGGAGTTTCTATTGATGATAATTGTGGTCAGGCTCAGAGGCAGGCTGTTTGTTCCTGCAGAAAGAGAGGTGAAGCAGCGAGTATTGGAAGAGGCTCATAAATCTAGGTACACTATTCATCCGGGTAGTACTAAAATGTACCATGATTTAAGAAAGCATTTTGGTGGCCTCATATGAAGAAAGAAATAGCAGAATTTGTGGCAAGGTGTGCTATCTGTCAGCAGATTAAAGCAGAGCATCAGAAGCCTGGAGGTCTATTGCAACCGTTGCCTATTCCACAGTGGAAATGGGATGATATTGCAATGGACTTTGTGGCAGGTTTACCAAGGTCGAGTTCCGGGCATAATGGAATATGGGTGTTTGTTGACAGATTGACTAAGGTATGCAGATTAGTGGCAGTAAGTATGTCTTGGACAGTGGACAGATTGGCAAATATTTATGTTGAAAGAATTGTTCCACTGCATGGTATTCCGAAGACTATTGTATCTGATAGAGATCCAAGATTTACTTCTGGTTTTTGGAGAAGTTTGCAGAAAGTAATTGGTTCTGAGTTGAGGTATAGCTCCGCTTATCATCCCCAGACAGATGGTCAGACAGAGAGGACTATTCAGACAATTGAAGATATGTTGCGGGCTTGTTGTTTAGTTTGGGGAGGTAGTGGGAGCATCATTTGGGAATGGTTGAGTTTGCCTACAATAATAGTTATCATACCAGTCTTGGGATGGCACCGTATGAAGCTTTATATGGAAGGCCATGTAGAACCCCATTGAACTGGCATGAAGTGGGAGAAAGGCAATTAGTGGGTCCTGAATTGATTCAGCAAACCACTGAAGTAGTGAAGCTTATTAAAGAAAAATTGCAGGCAGCTCAAAGTAGGCAGAAAAGTTATGCAGATGTGCGGAGGAGACCACTTCAGTTTGAGGTGGGAGATTTTGTTTTTCTGAGAGTTTCCCCGAGTAAAGGTATTATGAGATTTGGCAAGTCTGGGAAGTTGAGTCCAAGGTATGTGGGACCTTTCCAGGTGATTGAAAGAATTGGGGAAGCAGCTTATAGGCTGGATTTGCCAGCTGATTTTGCAGATGTGCATGATATTTTCCATGTCTCCATGTTGAGAAAGTGTATTGAAGATCCAGCTCAAATAATTAGATATCAAGGTGGTGACCTGAGGCCGGACATGACTATGCCAGAGTATCCGGTGCAGATCACAGATCGAAAGATGAAGAAGCTGAGGAATAAAGAAATTGAGCTAGTTAAAGTGAGATGGGAAAATAGGTTGGGTGGTGAGGATACCTGGGAGTTAGCCGCGGAAATGGCTAAAGGGTATCCCTATCTGTTTGAGTAAGCTTGTGTATTTTCTTTTTAGATGATAGTACTTGTAAAGGTGTATGTGTATGAGTTGTTTAACTTTGAATTGTGTTATGAATTTCGAGGTCGAAATTTTCTTTTTAGATGATAGTAATGTAACGTCGCGTGCCTTCGGATCCATGCGGATCATGTGTGTGTGTGGTTGTGTGGCCGTTGTGAGGCCATGTGAGCTAGTTGTGTGGAATGTGTGATGTGAATGTGTGGCTTGAGCAGGTGAAGAGCAGGGTTGGTCCTGAAATGAAACAGGACCTGCTGCTGTTCAGTTGAAGTTGGCGGCCAGGGGTGGCCGTTGACTGGTTGGCGTCCAGTTAGTGGACGTTTACTGCATGAACTTGGCGGCAGTAGATGTGGACGCTGAGGGTGGCGGTTGCTGTTGGCGGCAAGGGGTTGACGCCAACCTGAGAATTCTGCAGGTTATAGGCTCACCCGAGGGCAGCTCTCTCAGCTCACTCTCTTCCCTCTTGCCCCAGCTTCGCGTCCGGTGTTTCTGAAGCTTCAACAGGTACCGAGAGTGGTTGGACGATCGTAGAACGCGTGGCGTCGCTGAATTGCGCGGGAAACGTCGCGGCGTGGTGCAATTCCCGTGGGAGCTCGCGGAGGGTCGGCGTGAACCGGGAGATTGCGGGAGTTCTAACGTGTTCTGAGGTAGGGGACGAACCTGGTAGCTCCGTAGAAACATTAAAACACATCATAACCACTGAATCAGCATGATAATGCATGTTTGGATCAGTTGCACCATATGGGATAATGGGTGGTTTGAGTAGTTTAATGTACGAAGCATGTTGTAATGGGTTTATTGGGTCTAGCATGCTAAAGGATGCATTTGCATGTTTTTCAGTAGTTAGAACAGTTAGAAAACCCGCAGAGCCGGATTAGGGTTTCTGCAGGGTTTATGGCCGGAGAACTTGGCGTCAACATCGCTTGTCGCCAAGCTCCTCAGCCAAGATGTAACGGCCAGGTCCCTTGCCGTTGACTTGCTGTAAGCGGCAATCGATGTTGCCGCCAGCAGTGTGTGAACAGAAATACTGATTACGGCTTTTATCGATAATGCATGTGTGTTGACACATGAGGTGCACTGAGTGCACTTGGTTCTCGTGTTTAGCATACAAGGTATGCAGTTAGTTGCTTACTTCAGTGACTGCGCGTTGTTTACGCGAGTCAGTTGGGTTCACGTGTAGTGGACCGTGGTTACTTGTGGTTTACGTGAGGTTTCACGTGGTTTGTGTGTGACGTGCACGTGGTTCTGTGTACGTGGCGAGTAGTACGACGCCTACCGTGGTTACCTCTCCAGTTGGGTGCCCCAGGTTCTTTGTGAGCCAGGCTGTTAGCTCGGGGCTTTGTCCCGGTACTTGTGTTGTACCGTCGAGGTCTGTGTCGTCTGACCTGGACACCCTCACTCTGTGTTAGAGTTGTACGTCCGGCTGAGGGAAAGACGACAGTGGGACAGTGACAGGTTTGTTTTAGTCACTTGTAGCGCGCTCGTAGTTGGGGGTACGGACACCAGTAGTCGACACTGGTCCCCAGCTAGTCCTTTTCCAGTGCCTCACTCTAGCGAGCCCAGGCCAGGGTCTCTGGAGGTGCCAGGCATGGGCCTGTGACCGTGTGGTCTGCAGGTGGTGGTGTTTAGTTGGTCTCCACAGTGCTTGACTTTTTTACGTGGAGCGGCAGCTGGACCTTTCGTCGTCGCGCGAACCAGTTCACGTGGCTCGTGTTGGCTGTCTCTACTTTAGCTTGTACACCTGTACTGGTTTGCCGTTTAATTATTAAAGTTGTTTTACGTAGTCGGCAGACGGTGAGTACTTTTACAGCTTTACTTACTGCTTAGCTGTTCTATAAATTGTTGGTATTGTTTACTGCTTTCGTACCTGTGGTTTGGTTTGCTCGGTGTTGGGGGAGTTCCCTACTGAGCCAGTGACTAGAGAGGCTCACCCCTACCCCCACAGGTGAGAGCGAGGAGGACGTTTCACGACGTCGTCCAGCTCCGAGCCGCGCCGTAGCGGTGCAGGGTCAGTAGCTCCAGCAGTGTAGCCCAGCAGTGTAGTTCCAGCTGTGTAGTACTTCAGCAGTGTAGTTTAGATAGTTGTTTACTTTCTTCAGTTGTACCTCGGGGTATGCCCCAGGCTCTTGTACTTCTTTTAGTTTTTGTGGAAATTTGGCTATGTAACATGTGAAATATATTAATAAATGGTGTGTTCCTTTGTGTTTACACGGACTGTGGTTTGGTTCCCTTGCGAGGCTTCGGCCCGTTCGCGGGAGGCGGACTCGGATCAAGTACGTTATCGGTTTAACGGGCTTGGCCGAGGCGTTCCGTCACAGTTAGTACATATAATTATTTTTTAGAAAGACTTTCGACTCGGCTAATCGTGTACAAATTGTCGCTTGAGTTGCTCAACCCACCCATTAATAATCAGGCGACCGAGACCCACACATCCCGGCGTCTTCGACCAATTAGGAGGTGGCCCAAAGTCCACTAAGTCTTCCATGTTTTTTTTTTCTACCTAACAAGGGTCCAATTATAGCTGAATTATCAAAAAAATAAAGATATACCATTTAATAATATGTCGGAAAAAGATCACCAATTGTCATTTTTTTAGAGAAAAAAGGGTTTAGACAATATTATGAGATTATCAACATTGGAGGACTCAATGGTCCATCGACAAAGATCTTGCCTTATAGTAGGGAGGTCTCGTATTAAGAGTAGGGTTAACCTTGGGGGATATGAGTAGAGGCTTGATAATATGAGCAAAAGAGATGTCGGAAATGTGTGTGAGTTTTAATCCAAATCTCTCAAACTTCGCTTATCCAAGTACCCTTACCTAATCACATAGATTAATATTTGTCGCACATCAAAACAAATACAATAAGATGCTAGATGTCTGCTCGTATAAGAGAATGATTTCCTCCCGTTCGCACGGGAGGGAATGCTGAGTTGTAACAGTCGCACCCAATTGTGATTGGTCGAGCGGTGGAACTCACGACTTGTGGGTTCCGACGCATTCCATAAATATAAGCCCATAATCATTTTGGTATGGGAGTCGATTCTCTCAACTTTGGTTTGAGAATCGATTCTCTCAGTTAGATTATGAGAGTCAATTAATTGAGAGAATCGATTCTCAGAGTTAAGTTCTAGGAGTCGATTATAGAAGTTAGGTTATGAGAGTCGATCCTTTCAGTTGATTTGAGAGTTGATTTGGGTTGTGAGAGAGTTGATTTGAGTTGATTTTTTAATTGTGAGTGAGAGTTGATTTGGGTTGTGAATTTGAGTTGATTTTTTTAGTGTGAGTGAGTAATTGAGAGTGGATTTTCTGATTGTGATAATTGATTTTTTTAGTCATGAGTGAGAGTTGATTTTCGGAGTTGTGGAAGTTGATTTGAGAGTTGAGTGAGAGAGAGAGATTCTTAAGTGTGAGTGAGAGTCTATTTAAGAGTTGATTTTTTGAGTTGAGTGGTAGTTGATATGAGAGTTGATTCCTGTGAGTTGTGAGTGCGAGTTTATTTATGAATTTATTCTGTAAGTTATGTGACTGAGAGTTGATAATTAGCTTTGTTATTCTGCCTTGTTCTGTCAATGATGTAAGCATTATAGTATAGAATTTAATATAGAATAAGAACTCTATTTTAGTGTTATAGTATGAAATTTTAGTATAGCAATCAATTACTAACCATTTATTCACCTTTAAACTTATATGCTGTAACTTTTCACAATTTTTTTTGACATCTTCTTCCTTATTTGGCATGATAAGGCAATGATGTTTGAGCATTACCACTAGAATAAAGCAATGCAAAAGAAGCAACTTATGAGGTGATTTTTGATTGCTTCTTATGATTTGTCTTTTCCCCTACATACTGTTGTCAGTTCATGCACAACAATTGGAAGTTCTACTTGGAACGGTGTGAGCTCAAGGTGCAAATTGGTGACAAAAAACTGTAATGAATGGCTCGATTTCTCAAGCTAACATGAGAACCAACCACCAAAAGAACCGCTCTTATGCGATTTGTGGAGCTAGTCAATGTAAGATGTGTTCTCATGCACTAAATGTGGGAGTTTGCATGGTTTTGAAGGCTTCCAAGCAAGACATCATCGCATGCATTGATGGCCATCAATTGTTTCAAAAGAGAAGCTCGTTTCTCAAAGGCTAATGCAGCAGCAGCCATTTGGGGTTCGATCCCTGTAAAAGTAGAGCCCCTCCCACTTGTTGAAGCATCCCACAGTGAGAGTCAAGAGAGCTTCTTAGAGAGAGATCTAAGGGAGTTTTGAGGGTGAGAGTCTCTGAGAGCATTTGTTCCTCCAAGTTGGAGTGTGAGTTCTGTAAATTTCTCTACATCTAGTAAAATTTCACTATCGCCATTGTCTGTGGATGTAGAGGGGTAATCTCCGAACCACGTAAATCCTTGTGTTCTTGTCTTGTGTAATTGATCCTTCTTCCTCTCCTTTCTTCTTATCATAGGATCAAGATCTTTAGGTGTCACTCTATCTATCAGAGTGAGCATTGTCATAGCAAACTAGTATTAGAGCCCAGTGGATTTTGATCCTTGTTACTTGTTGATGGCTACAAAGTCGATATTAGAAATGAAGTTCGACGTTAAAGTGTTCGATGGAAAGATGAAGGATTTCAACATCTGGTGATTGAAGATGCAATCCTTGTTAGTACAACAAGGGCTGAGCAAGGCAATAAAAGGCAATGAGGCTCTATCGACCGAGTGGAAACACAAAGAAAAAGAAGAGTACATGGAGCGTACTCTTCGCAACAATTTGTATGTGCTTGGTAGATGATGTGTTGAGAGATGTTGTTGATAAAGACACCCAGTAAAACTTTGGCTTAGAATCGAGTCAAGGTACATGACCAAGTTTCTTATAAATTGTTTGTACTTAAAGCAACATTTGTTTACTTTTCACACGAAAGAAGATATGCTCATTTACCGATCATCTGAAATGAGTTTACTAAGATCGTTGTAGATCTTAAAAATGATGATCAAGCTCTCATACTCCTATGCTCACTACCTCCTTCGAATGAGCATTTCATTGATACTTTGTTGTATGGGAGAGATGATATATCTATAGATGTCAAGGCTTCTAAAGAGTTGAAAGGATCGATACTAGAAACTCATGGTGAAGATCTGGCAGATTGCTTGATGGTGATAGGGAGAACTGAGAAAAATGAGTTTACTAAAAATGGCAGGGTTAAATCAAAATCTAAGTCAGTAAAAAGGTCGTGTTATGAACGCAACCAGAGAGGGCATATTAGGAAGATTGTCCAAAATTAAAGGGGAAAGGTAAAGTTCAAGATGAGTCTTCTTCTTGCAGGGAAACATGCAAGAGCATCTAATGCGCAACGGAATGAAGTTTAAAACAAAAACACATTTTCCATAATAACATATCAGATGGGGAAGATGTTCGAGTGCACGACTCTCGTGCAACCCGTTCAAAGGGGAGACATTTTCACCTAGGAGAGTTTATAGATCTCCTTACATGCAGAACCTGGCTCGCTGGAAGAAAGAAGCTCTCACGAACTCCTCTCTAGTGGTATCCACACAGCAATGACCGACAAAGATTCCTCCTCGTCGGGACGACTCTCCACCACATCGAGGCACTCCTTGTGCACCTCCAAGGTGTAGCAGCTGAGCACTAGTAGCAAGAGGAGGGAAGAGAGTCTCACCCTCTTGTACTCCTCACTCTCTCTCTAGAAAGGGCGGGGGGGGGGGGGGGAGGAGGAGAAGGATGAGGGAGGTGAGAGGGCTCCAAAAACTCTTAGCCCATAGATCTCTTCTGAGCCACTCTCCCTCGAGTAGAGGGGTTTTACCCACCCCAAGTCCGGATGGGCGTGCATGCCATATTGTGAATGGCCAAATCGTAGATGCAGGCATACTTGTGTTGACAGCAAGATAGAGTGTCGTCAAGACCATCTTGACGACAGTTGATCTTACTGTTAACACATGTTAACTTCATTGATCTCACTGTTAACCATAAGTGTTAATGGCAGTTGATCCTATAGTCAACAATAGTTAACGTCAATCGATCTCGCCATTAACCACCCTTCGACTGCCTTCACAAACAAGATGAAGTTCTTGACAGCGATCGATCACGCTGTCAACTTCAACTTTCTTCCTTCACAAGGAAGATGAAGTTCTTGACGGTAGTCGATCACGCCATCAAACTTAACTTCGTCTTCCTTCACGAATGGCAGTCGACACCAACATTAATCTAGCTTCGACTGCATGACTATGCTGGTGAGAGAAGCCATATTGAATAACTCTTATCCAATCATCTATTATCGTCACGTCATCCACTTTATGTGTGTGACCCTCTAGGCCCAGTATTGAGCTGGCCGTGAGTTACACTTGTCAGAACCTCTTATGATTAATGTATTATTATTTCCATAATAATTTACTCAACTCATCAACTATGGACGTACTAAGCCACTACGTCATAGTCCCCAACTTTTTGCCCCGGTTACCGTGTACCTTTAGTCATTCATCCATCTAATATCCTAAAAACTGTATATTATGCATCTCTCATAATATTGAGAGTGGATGATCCTTTATTGACACACAATTACCTTCGTAATGTTGGCTACCATTCCTAATAACTGACTGTACTAGATCTGGAACTACTAGACCTATAAGTCTGTCCTCAAATAACAGAGTACTCAAACAAGATATTTTTGTGTCTCAAATCCAATGACTAGTTATACAACTGGGACCACGAAAATTGCTATCTGACAATCATGTATCATCAACCATATAACATTCCGAGAGCGGATCATTCAATGAACCCATTCTCCAATGCACTTGCACTATATACCCCTAGTGTCTCCACACAAGCAGCTATGAGGTCAGCTGCCTCTATCATTATATAGCACACCAGTCTATCCGATTTTCTTGATATCCTTCTCGAGTAACATATGACTTAGAATATTTAAGATCTATGTTTAAAGATGATATGTATCATTATCATGATGTCATCATAATCCCCATTCTCATTGCATAGGTCTATGGACATCACAATATAAAACATATCATATGTATATACTATAGAGTGAGAAATACCATTAATATTATTACCAAAAGTGTAGTACCCCGGAAAATCTATTAATTAAAAATTATAGATAAATAGAAATTTTATCTATTAATAAATTCAATAATTAAAATAGTACGCATCATTATTGCATGCGTATAAACCCTATAAAATTTTGTAAAAATAGTAGTTATACTTTAATAATGTTCTCTAATGACCCATCATGAAAATTGGGCATAGAAAAATCGTTTGGACTTAGTTTAAGAATTTATGCGACTTATTAGCATAATTAAGGAATAAGTCGAAGAACCCATTATTTCTGACCCAAAGTGGATTATAAATAAAAATAAACATGTGGGGTAGACTTTAAATAATATGGGATGATAGCCCATTATGATATTGGACCAACGGACAATCTTGGCCCATAAATAATTCTTTAATGAAAAGGATAATAAAAACCCATTAAGTAAAGTAAGTACATGGTTGTACAATTAAGCTCACATGAGTTATTGGGCTAAGAGTGATTGCCCAAATGATGAATATTAGAAATATTGGTATGAATAATATTTATTCAATTTAAAAATATGAAATTACTTGAATAAGTGTGATAAATAGATTTACATAAGGAGAAATGGTGAATAATTAGAATTAAATCAATACCCATTAAGTTAAATTAGTAATGTGTTTTACTAATGGTCCTAGCATAAAGTTTTGGGCCCAATTATGAAGAGTCCACCATGAGATGAGAATTAAATAAGTGAAATTCGTACCTAAAATATTAATAAATAGAAAAGGGTTAAGATAATGAGTATTTTAACTCTAATCATCTTAGAAAGAGTTCTAAACCTAGTATAACTCAATAGGACTCTATCCTAATCTAAAATTGGATTTAGATGAGAGACAATTGGGTTAAATATAAGAGACCCAAATTAAATAGGGAAATTCGTAACTATATTATCTCTTAATTAAAAAGGGTCATTAAAGTACTAATATGACTTATATATCTTAATAAGAGTCCTAATCATATCCTAAACCATTGGCCACGAAATTAGCCTCTCCCTTACCCAATTAGATAGATATAGCAAGAAAAATATGTGATAATTATGTAAATTCGTAATTAAAGGAGGAGGAAGAGTTTAGGTGATTTAGAACTCTACAAGCCATAAAAACACCCCCCATTTGACCCTAGCACCCCACAATTTCGTGCTAAGGCTTTTGGAGATGAAGAGGAGAAGATCTGGACCAAGGAGCAAGGAAGGAGAAGGCTTGGAGCAAGAAGGGTTTTCATAATTTCGTCATCCAAACTAGGGTTTTCTTACTCCACGAAAAAGGTAGACAATCTCTCAAGCTAAAATCGTGAAATAATTACCCTAGGTAGCCTTCATGTACCTCTTCAAAAGCGCTATGGTTTCGTGGTATTTCGTTCACCCATTTGGGCAAATTTAATTCATGAAGTCCTGCTGTTCTCATGAACTGAGATCTCATATTTTCTCTATTCCCGACGTGTACATGTTCTCATGCCTGATAAAATTCTCCGATATACTACATCTTATTATCTTTCAAACGCACCTGGTCTTGCTTGATTTCGACCTCTCTTGAGGGAGAATTAAATCATTGAATCCCTGTCTGCAGCATGTACCCGACTCTTCATGAAAACCTTAAACTTCGTGCATACTTAATGTCCTGTCATGATAAAATTCTCTAAAATACTACATCTTGTTAGCTTTCAAACGCCACTGGTTTCATATTTTTCATTAAGTATTCGTCTCCAATAAATTCATTGAACCCTGACTGCGCCTGTTTAGGTCGTCAGAATGTAACATGTTCAAAGCATGTCTAAAATCTTGTCTAATTTCAAATTAATCATGCATGCTGATAGATCCATATGTCTACTTTCATTTGAAACTGAATTCGTGATTTTTGGGTCATTATACGATTTTATATTGGATTTAGAAGAGCCCTGTTTCAAATCTGATCAACCCTAGAAAAAGGGAAAAAAGGGTCGGACTCTCCTGATATCGCGACGGCGCGACCCGCCGCGATATAGCCGGGTCACGTCCCGCCATCATGTCGCGTTAAGAACGCGGTGACCTAAACCACCGCGATATACACCCCGAACCGAGCCAGACCGGCCGGTTCACTTGTCGCGCCCAGCCGCCTTGTCGCGACTTGGAGTCGCGACCGGTACCCCCGTCACGTTAACAGAAAATCAACCAGATCTCGAAATTGCTTATATACCCTTGCTCTACTTGTTAATTATCTATTGTTTAGCCTTAATTAAATATTGTTATTCATAATTGATCTGAATAAATATTAATGTGCAATAAATTACATGAATCTAATTAATAAAAGGCTTGTGCACACCCATCATGCTCTTTTGATTTCATACACTTGCACACACTTAACCATCATGTTGCCATAAACTTTATTAAATTTCTCAATAATATATCTGGTAATTAAGTGAAATTAATTACCTAATTTTCCATATTATTTAAATGACACATGTCTTCGCTTTATTCGCATGATTGTACATCGTTACCGTTTTCCCTCGGCCTTCGAGCACTCGAGGCACGACGGACCCGTTTTTACACACTTTCCCTTGACTTGGACCACCTCTCCACCGGGAATACTCTCGACTGGACTAGGGAATCCTTGTTAAGACCTCCGTAAGTCTTCTTGGCTTTGGCGCACGTCCTTAGTCAACGAGCTGGTTGTACCCTTTAAATCCCGATTACACTCTTAGGGATCAGTACGATCCAAACAGCCTTAGTGAGATCTCTCTTATCTTGTGATCACGCCGGACCACCTGGCTCGTGTACGCGGCACGACTATTGGGGCGGTTGTGACTTCTACCAGACTGCCGGTACCCGACCTGGTGCTGTGCAACCGTTACTATCGTGGTTTATCGTTGTTTTACGATTATACCCCTATCTCATCTACTATCCTTGTACTCTCATCTATTCACGTTCACTCTACTATCTCGTCTATTCATCTAGTACCCTCTTGAGACTCTTGAGCTGTTGTGGCTCCCATTGCTTGTACTATACACACTACAACAAATTGGGGCTATACCTACAGAATTACCTACAGTAGGGTAATACGTAGGTATATACCGCAATTATACATGTTAAATCCGTCCGTTGTAAGGTTATACATACGTTTTTTTAGTCATATGTAAATACGAATATATAGTTACGATTTTTATAAAGCGTGAGAGAATATATTTATTTTAGCCATGTTTATTAGTAAATGTAACAAAAAGATGTATACACCTATGGATCCGGTGACCCTACTGACTTGAATGCATACTGTGCAGGGCACGGAGAGTGTCCGAGGGGCTCCAATCAGTCCTGGGGGCAGAGAGCCACCCGAAAATACCTGCAGGGGCTATTGACGGTGTTCTGCATTGCACGGTTCTGACTATCTCGACATTGGCTAGACATCTAACTGTTACTATTAGTTGAGGAGTTCAGACGTACTGTATCATTTTGGTGCTATTACTGTGCTAGCACTGACTGTTATACAGTAGTCTGAGGAGTTCAGACATACTGTACTATCGTAAACGGCTACTGTCCCAAAGTGACTATTGCCGTACTCGACTAGTGCACGTGGTGCAACCATACACGTTATCTCATTACATGTTATCTCTTTACACGCTATCTCTTTACATGCAATCTCGTTACACGCTATCTTGATATACAAGCTATCCGTTACACGCCACCTTGATACAAGCTATCCTATTACATGTCATTTTGATACACACTATCTTGCTATACACTATCTTGTTACACGCTATATCGTTATTTGTCATCCTAATTTTGCAATACTCTGAGAAATGTATTATCGTTCACTTGTTATCTTGCACTATTACTCTCTTGACTATACATGATCGTTCTCTCTAGTTAACCTGCGTTACAAGACATTAATCACTTAAAGCATGCTTGTTTACACGCGATATTAAGTCCTACTGAGCGTTATCGCTCACCTTCGTTTTGTTATTGTGTTTTCAGGTAAGTCAAGTGACAACCTTACACACAACAATGGGATTGGACTGGAGTGATGAGCGTCCTGAAGTCATAGCGATGGAATGTCCTTAGTACCTTAAAGTCTAGTTAGATATTTGCTTTAGATTTCTTTTCCAATGTAATAATGTCATTGAGCCCTATGTTTTGGCTTTGAATTAGTGGTTGTAATAGTTTAGATGAATTATCAATAAAATAATGAGTTCTATTGCAATTATTGTTCATTAGATGCTCTGATATTTGCGAATGTATGCGCAATTTTCATTACCATACTCGTTGTTCATGCCTCCCTGATTTATTCCGCTGCTAATTAGCGGGGCATGACAAAAAGAGATTAATATAAGATTACAAGTGTCATCATTAATATGCGTTGACTTGCAGAGCACTCATAATTAGCATCTTTGACAATCAAGTCTCATACACAAATTTAGAAACAAGTTTCAAGATAGAAATGAAATCAAGTCTCAGAAATTAGAAGAATCCAGTCGTAGACATAATGGAGAATCGATTCTCATGATATAAGAATTGATCCTTGAAGAATAGACATCTTAATCCTATTTAGAGCAAAGTCTCAGGTTTAGAATCGACTCCAAGCAAATCGAGTGTACCATTGAGACTTAAATCGTGTCGTATGCTGAAAGAGAAGTCGAGTCTCATGTTAATAATAATAAAAAGAAGTCCCCATAAAATAAGTCTTACACTTAAGGTATTAAAATAGTCTATCTCATAGAACAACAAAATGAGTTTTACACTGAGATTAAAAATAAGTATTTGAGAACTAAAAATAAGTCCTACTCTAGAAGACAAAAACAAGTCTCACACTAAGACTAAAACAAATCTATACAAAACATGCCTTGTTTTTAAATGACTAAAATGAGTCCATATCTGAGATAAAAAAAAATTATGACTAAATCAAATCTCTCCTAGAGAAGTAGAAAATGAGTCTTACAATAGATGAAAATAAGTCTTACTCACATTTTATGAAATGTGTCTCATAATAAAGACAAGAGCAATGAAAACAACTCGACAAAAAATGACAAAAACTTTATAGTCTCTTTAAGACTCTAAATAAGAAGAAAATAAGTCCCCTTATAAATATAAAAAGTATCAGACGCTTATGAACACGACAAATCCATCAAACAAGTAGAAAGATCAACAAGTCTTACATTCAAAGAGAAAGCAAGTTTACATACAATTAGAAATGACTCTTTTTCTCATGTTCTAAACTCGAGTCTTATAGAGAAAACGACTATGTCATAGACCTAAGATATGAGTCTAATATTTAAAAAGACTTTCATATGACTCACTGAAATCACTTGAAAATCATCCAGCTTAAAGTCTTGGTTAGAAGAATTAAATGAGCTTACTTGTCTTATAAACATTTGTTTATTCTATATGAATATTGAGAACATCCTATTAATGTGACAGACAAATTATTTAAGTCTGTCAAGCTTCTTTGTTTATCTAGACATATTCACCAAAGAGTTCTAGATTCAAATTTACATTTAATGCACATATTGGAACTCTATCAAATAATATGGGAAGATATATTGAACATACATCTTTGTATTATTTTGTATAAGCAATGTTGACCATAGGCAAAAGACTAGAAAGGGGAGTACTTTTGCATGTACCTATAAATAATAGAAAGATAGTCTAAGGTATGGACAAATGCAGAACATTACAAGGATGACATACAATGGAAAACATTTATAACTTGACAATAGAAGATCTGAAATGCATTTATCGTCCAAGTTAAGAAGAAGTGACAAGTCAAATGAGGAGCTCAAGACATATATACCGAATGGCAGCCAAGACACAATGCATACTATATAATGGATGTCAAGTCTACATATACAAGAGCTTAAGAATATATCTAACTGATGACAACTCAAGTTACAATGGATAGATTATTCAAGCCATTATGAGGACACCTTAAGCTTTTATATATATATATCTAATATATATATCTATATATATATATATATATACCAATCACATCTCCAACTAAAACAAAAATATTTTGCAAGCATATATTTGAGAAAAGCATTTTACGTGAGCAAGAAAAGAAGAGGTGATTAGAGAAACACTTTGAGAGGAAAGAAAGAAAAAGGAAAAGAGAGGTAGAGCAAAAGAGAATCAAGTTATGCAAAAAAGTATTCATCTCTACAACATTTAAAGCTCTCATCTTCTTCCTCCTCTCCTTAGTGTCTCGACAAGCATTTAAGAGGAGATAAAGTCTTCAACGACGAAAAGCTCATCATTATCTAGCTGAAGCCACATATACGGTCAACCACTTCTACAATTTATTTATTTTTGATATGTGTGTTAAACATTTAGTGCGCTCATTGTAGCATTTCATACGTCTGATATAGAGGCATTGTAGATCGGCATAGAACCTTATAAGGGTGATTAGATTGGAGTCTATACCAGTGAACATCCATCTTAACTCGTAATAGAAAGGTTTGGTGGGTTGCCAATTAATGTGATTCTCTCATGCAAAAGAAGTGAGTTATCTTATTGCTCAGAAATAGAAGAAGATCTGCTACAATTGTTTTAGTGAGCTATCATTAACTCATAATAGAAGAAGATTGATAGTTGTCTGTGTTAGCGAAAGTCCAAAACGAGTTGTTCTTGGAATTAGATATAGGATAGATTGGATCAATGCTGAACCATGAAAAATATGAGTCTCCTTATATGTATTTGCGTTAAAATTTACGCAGTTTGCATTAATTCTTAGAGTCCAAAGACTCTAAACTTTCCGCTGCAAAGTACTCACACACACTTAAGTCATTTAGGATCCCACAATCTAAGTCCTTTCATATTATTTAGATAATCTTTTTATATTATTTTTATCAACTTCATTATTGGGATTCAACAATTAATTTTTTAAAATAACATATTCATCTCCTTATAAGTTAGTCATAACCTCAACAACAACCCTATACCTGGTCCCCTAAATGATAACATTGAGATTTCCACTAATAACCATTGGAACTAGCGTTTGGCATGCCCTAGCTACGATATATAATCACTCTTTATACGTCGAATTATACTATAAAAAATAAAATGGAAATAATATACCTAATCAATGTCATTCCTAACCTAGTTTGATGACACATAACGAAAAATGGGAAAAATGACTTAGCCGGCTATTCCAGACGAGCTATGTCCATGTAGCCAACAAAGTAGCAACGAGGACCCTATGTTTAAAATATCACTTGTGCATAAATCAATCCTTAGGTTAAAAATCTGTAGCTCATTTTGATAGATAGATCATACTAAGATTAAAGGGAGGGACTTGCTGAGGACCCCGGTTGGATAGATCGGTAGAACTCTTGCTTAAAAAGTAGGAGGTCCCGAGTTCGATTCCTGGGGGGGTTTACTGATCTACATGTAATCCTCGAGGTGTGTAGGTTCGGAGTTTTTTCGGTCAATTGGGGTAAGGACAATACGGGTACAAGGAAAGTAGGAGCTGCCAAATTCTGATCTTGAAGTTCACGAATACCAATCTCTGAACCACAAAATCACACAGGGCGGAATTTTCTCGTTACCAAAAAAAAAAAAAAAGAGGGACTTGCTACATGTTGGGGTAGGTAGGCCCCACCTTCATGTGCTAGGCAGACAATACTTGTCCGTCTTAGAGCGGGCATAAGTTTTTCTTAAGATTAAAATATGCAATCTTTGGATGAGGAGGGGGGGGGGGGTGTGTGTTGGGGCAATGTTGGGCCTTAACATATGTGGGTCTCCCTTGGATTGGGGCCAATGGGCCAACCTAAATAAGCGGTTCCTTTTTAACCCGATCCAGCCCAGGGCGCCTGCCTGAAACCCGGCCTCCTGGGCCTCTTTTTGACTCGACCCGGTCCAGGGTGCCTGCCCGAAACCCGGCCTTCTTTTTAAGTCACCGGGGAGGCTAATCTCCCTCGCTCCCTCCCTTCGCTTCTTCTCTTCCCACCTTTCTCTCTTCTGCCCTCGACGCCATCGTCGCCCGTGGCCACCGGCGCCGCCACCAAACCCTATCTGGTGTCTCCTTCCTTTTCCCCTGGCTTCTCCTCTCTTCCTCCTCCGCCGCTCCCGCCGTCTCTCTCTCCCCGCTCTCCAATTCCCCGCCTATAGGAGTTCGAAGGGCGGGGAGGCAGGCGGGTCCGGAGGGCTTCGGCATGCCGGCGAGGTTTTTGGCGGATTCGCCGGCGCCGGGGCGGCTGGAGGTCGAGCTGCGCGATCCTTCCCGAGCCCTCGCGTAAGATTTACGGCATTTTTTGGTTATTGCTGTTGTTCTTGTTGTTATCATTATCTTACTTTCTCTCTCTCTCCCTCTCTGGTTGTGGTTCTTCTTCAGAAAAATTTTGGCTGGTGATCCCGTGTTCTTTGCCTCGAAGGAAAACCCTAAGATCATATTGAAATTGCGGTGTGGTGTTTTGTTCTTTTTGGAAACCCTAGATCATACTTGAAACTGTAACTCTGTGTAGCCCTTTGTACGAGAAGGGCGGGGTATCCAGAGATTCCGTGAACTGTGTCTTTCTGGAGAAAATTTGGTGATTTGGAAAGATGGTCACTTTTACATCCGTACTTTGGAAATATTCCTTTTATTGTACGGGTCCTCAAGGAGTGTGTAGATAATCCTCATCATTGTCTAACGTCTAAAAGTGGGTTAAAAGAAACCTTCTGTTGGTATACTAAAGGCAATCTCCTAGTGTCCTCTCTCTCTCTCCCCCCCTCTCTCTTGAGAAGTCTCCTAGTATCTTCTTATAAATTGAATTTTCCATGATTCCATCACTATATTACACTTGAACCCTATCAACGAAAGTACTGACAAACTCACTTGTTAGATGTGTGACCTAGATATTGTATGCCTCCAGAACCATGGAATGAGGAAGATATGCTTAAGGATGTTTATTCTTGTTCGTGCAATAGTCATAGTTAATATTGCTTGTTTAAGCACCTAGTTTATGAATTTTCCATATTCATTATCAGCCATATTTATGGCCATTTACTCAACAAATCCACATTAAAAGATTCAAGCCCCTCAGCCTCAGACTGCCTTCTTACATTTCTGGCAAAGAAGATTCCAACCAACCAGTGGAATGTCTTTCGGAATTTGCATTAGTACTTTCATGTGAGGATCTTGATTATATGTGATCACTTTTCTTCGTAACTGCCACTGGCATAAGAAAAACTGACATGAAATACAACGGTATATAGCAGTAAGCAAGCCTGTACCTAAGGTAAGTTTCTTCTTGCCAATTTCTTCCACGAGAATATACACTTCTGTATCCAGGCCTGTAGGTAGCAGTGCCCCTTGAGTATAAACACAGTGTTAATTTCCCTTAATTTTACTTGCTTCTATGACTTCCCTGTGGATCCTGCCAGCTGTGAAGGTTGGATGATACATAATCAGCTTTTGATAGAATCATGCTCTTGGCATAGCATGTCAAAAACCTGTTTCCAGTTGACAAGTATGCTTACATCACCGCATCATATGCAATGGCATTAGAACTTGATGCCTGTTTTGTTTTATGTGTAATGTTCTCTGGTTTCTTTCTTTTGCAAGCTTTGTGAATAGGTCAGGTATTTTGAACAGGTGTCCGTAAGCTTTGCTTTTTTTGTTTGCTTGTAGGGTTATAATAATTCTAACTCTTGATTGATTCTTCACCATGCAACTAACTGTACTCTTTTCCATGGTTGGCAGGCTTCTGGGGGAACTTGGGTCGAAAGTGACCGAAGAATCACTTGCAATGATGCCTGTCTTATTGTCGCTTTTAAAGCATGATGCTGCCATTGTTGTCAGACAATCTATTGTTAATGGAACAAGATTCTTTTGCAGTGTTTTGGAAGAGATAGCTATACAGGTTGTGCTTTGTAAAACAATTATCCAGCATATGGAAAAACAGAAACTTTGTTATTTTTGTACTTGTAATTTAACTCTTTGGTCATTGCAATTGAAGCTTCAGTTGCTGTTTACATGGCTAATTTATGGTTTTCTGGTATGCTGTGAGAATATGGTTTGCTTCATTAGATGTGTGAAGAGTATTTTAGAAAAGGGGTGAAAGTTCCAAGAAGGGATGCACGCCACTTTAAAGGCTTCGCAATTAGGATAAGTGGACTTGCACTTGGAGTTCTATATACTGGTAGGAATATGAAGTTTGGATCCTATCTGAGATGATAACCATGTCTCACTTCAAAGGAGAAATCAGTGTTGTATTGCTTTTTTGCCTCTTAATTGGTTTGTATGTTTCAGAGATGCATTTCGAGTGGGAAACAATCTACATAGTATGATCCATTCTACTAAAATGACCGACTTCCAATCTGTATGGTTTATTCATTTTGCATGCAATAAATCATAGCTAGAAACGTCACAGGTGGACAAAAACTTGAGTTGAATGTTGAGCGATTACAATGTCATAGTTCATTGGTTTTTCATGACAAACACATCGCTGCAGTTCATAACTGGAAGCGCCACAGGAATGTAGACCGGTTGTGATCTTGTGATATTTCTTATCACAAAATTATACTGGTTTCTTGAAAAACAGGATGTGGATATGCCTAATTTTATTCCTTATTTTAAGTTTTAATTTTTTACTGAAATTTCGGCCTCTTAACCCTAACAGAAAAGGCAGTGTCAGACTATTATCCAACATTTAATGCAAGGCTACAGCAGTCAATATCAACAATATAATCAAAAGAGTTGTTCATATAGCTGTTTAAATGCCCACTGTACCTTGTTTGGTGAATGGAACATTGTTTAGGAACCTTGTCTCAAAAAAGAGTTGTTCATATAACTTCTGGATGCCCATTTTACCCTATTCAGTGCAGGCAGTAGTAGATTGGCTGTTGGTGCCATTTTGCCAGTATCCAGTTGTGTAAATGAACAAACTTGGGTGAATGTAAACCAGTTGTCATCTTGTGATATTTCTTATCACAAAATTGTACTGGTTTCTTGAAAAACAGGATGTGGATATGCCTAGTTTCATTCCTTAGTTTAAGTTTTAATCCTTGTACTGAAATTTCATCCTCTTAACCCTGATAGACAAGGTGGAGTCAGAGTGTTATCCAACATTTAATTTAAGACTACAGCAGTCACTATTAACAATACAATCAACAGGTTTGTTCATATAGCTGTCTAGATGCTCACTATACTTTGTTTGGTGAATGAAACATTGTTTAGGAATCTTGTCTCAAAAAAGAGTTGTTCATATAACTTCTAGATGCCCATTTTACCCTATTCCCTGTGCAGGCAGTAGTAGATTGGCTGTCGGTGCCATTTTGCCTGTATCCAGTTGTGTAAATGAACAAACTTGGGTGGACATTCCACAAAATACAGTGGAGGTCTCATCTAAATATGTGTATAACTATACTATCGAGCATTCCAATGACAGTCTTAAGCCATCTGCCAGTCGGTACCACCACAGTACATTCAGCATATTTCCAGGATATCACATAAAGAGGGGAAAAATATGTGCTATAGCCATTCTATTGTTATAGTGCACTTAGTTTTGGCATCATGAGTGCACAGCCTGTTTATTGAAATCCGTGTGGTTAACATTGGCGTAAACACCTTGATTCTCCTCTGATCTTGGGCTACAAGTTTAGAAGGATGCATCAATCATCTGCAGAAATTTGAACCAAGATTTCTTGCCAACTTTTTTCTTGCTTTAGAAACCTCTTTATCGAGCAAGATGTCAGAGATTTTTTTGGAGTTATGATGTGCTTTTGTGCAAGCATATCCTGTTTCTCTTAATTCTTGTTGATGTTGCAACTACGGGATTGTGCATTCAGTGCTTATGATGTCTTACAGGCTGAGGGATTTTTTTTTAAATCTCTTCATAAGGCCAGACTTGTCAAAGAGATTTGTGATCAGGTTTCCTTTATCCCTGTACATGCCAGAAGACCAGTTGAATGTTGAGCTTTTCCTTCTGAAGGTTTCAGGAAGATTAACATTTTGCATCTAGGGGCTATGACATCTGCCATTCTGCCTACTTGTCTATTAACACTGTTTCCTTTTCTTCTTTGTGTTACTTCAGGACTGCAGATTTGTTGTTTAGTCACTTAGGGGATAAGGACGCACTTTCAGGAAATGGGAGGAGATGGGCACAGTTAAACATCCTTGAGCTGTTAGGCAGATGCATATTAGGGAAGTGAATATTTCTTATAAAAATTAATTCAAGAAAGTTCAATATGAAAACAGTCCATTTTCTTTTCTTTCTACTTGGAGAATTGCATCGGTTGTTTTCCTCAACACTAGATTATTATAGAGGCACCAAACATTTATCTAGATCTTGTAGAATGCCTCAGTTCAATATGGATTCCTTCCATTGCCCATCATTACTTCCAGCACATGTACCATATCCCTAGAATTGACCATTTACTGTTTCCTGACATTGGAGTTGATGCTGAATTTTCTGAGACATTCTGATGCATGGTAGTTTTCCTTCTATGCAGTGTAGGGGCTAGGGAAGTTGTTTTCCAGTCATGGGTTGATGATGCAGACATGGGTTCCTTGGATTTATCAGTTGGGTTTAGATCTATAGTTTGTCCTGCACTCCCTATTCACGGACACCTAATAATTTTATTTCTTTTGGATGTGCCATTGGAGGTTGGAAGTGGCATATGTAGTATGACTCTAAAACAAGAAATGGTAAGCTTTCTATCATCTTGACGGCTCCCTTGCGTGCTAACCCCCCTCCCTCCCCCCCCCCCCCCCCAAACCCCCAAAAAAAAGAAAGGAGATGATATTAATAAATGTCACTAGCAGCGTATGCAAGACATATATGGGTGAACAGTTGTATTTGATGTTCAAAGGCTGAAAATGAAGTTGTGTAATGTTGGGAAAAAGAAAGAATTAATGCAAGAGTGGCATTGAATTAATTGCTCCCTCCTAGACTGCTGTCTTGTAACTGCCTATGTGCTTCTCATGTCCTTAATCAGATGATCATTCTTTCTTTCCTCTAGTATCTTTGTTATGGTTTATGCAATTCATTCCTGGATATCTTGTCATTTTGCATTTTTTAGGTGGCCAACTAGACTTGTTTTGTGGTTGTTCACCAGATCATGTGATTCTCCTTCACTGGCGTACTTCTCTGTAGCATTTCCTCCAGGATGACTTGGTCATCTTCATCTAATCTGTAGATTCTGTTCTCCCTTATCATCATCATCATCATCATCATCAGAGCCTTATCCCATTACTTGGGAGATTCTGTTCTCCCTAATTGCATGTATATATTGGTCATTTCTAAGAGTATTATGGCCATACACTTTCTTTGCTTTTGATTCCTAGTGGTTGTAACCATTTCATTTTGAAGGTTTTCTTATTTCTGTCCTGATACTTGGTACTTCCAATGAGTACTTAGGCAGAGATTTATCAAGCTTGAACTCTTATGAAAATCTTAGTTCCACATTGAACCATTTAGTATAGTTTCTGAGGTCTGTTAAGGCTTCAAACTTCAAACTGATGTTTAGGTTAGAATCTGGCAGCAATGGAGAAACGTGAAGCCTAGGGAATTCAAAAGCATCATCTTCCTTCTTGACTGATTTTATTTTGGCACTTGTGAATGGATCTTGACTCCATTGGTGAATGTGCATGAGCTTGCTGTAGCTTACCTTTCCTTTCTGTGTGAAAAATCATTCTTTGCAATGAATTGTGTTCAAGTTTATTGTATTGGGCCGTCCAACTAAAGACATCAATCCTCAAGGCATCGGTGGAGAGGGCTCCACTATTATAAGCACAATAATATTTGTGGTCCCCTCCAATGTGGAACTATTCTTATAGATTGCAATACCATTGTCTCCTCAATTCAATTCAGCCCAGAAGTTTTGAGCAGCTGTTCTGGTTGCATGTATTTATTGTATTACTCACGTCCATGGTAAAAACGAAAAGGGAAAAAGTTTTACTGACATCAACCCCGTGTACCAGATTCTGACTGTATTCAAGTATTTGACATTTTCTTAAGGAATGGACATCTTGAGTTAAAAAAAGGATCACTTGTAGCACCTGTCATAAATCTGACCCTTGACCCTCAATGGACACTGCAATTGAGCATAGCACATAGGTCTTCCTCCCCTAAAATACAAGTCAAATGCATCAGGAAATATTTCTGAAAGGTGGATAGTACCACTAGTATATAAATGAAAAAGATAAAGAATGTACACATATAGGCTCATCAAGATGTCCAAAAAACTGCCGAGCCCACCTATACACCGCCATGCAACATCATATGTATAGCCAATCTCTATCCCCCCAACAAAGTAAAAAGAGTAGAATTGGACTGATTCACATTAGATACAATAGACGCCCATTCCTTAACTTTGATGCAAATCATCGCAAAAAGAGACTCAGCATCATGAGCAACCCTAGAGAAAATGCGGTTGTTTCTCTCCCCGCAAATCATCCATAATGTAGCATGGAGAATGAGTCACCAGACTGTGTTATCTTCTTTGGCTGGCCATTGTCTTCTCCACTTTTCAATGAGCATGCGGACCTCACCAAAATGCATCAGGAGATGTTGAAACAGAATTTTCATGTATGCACTGCACTATCTAGGGTAAAGCACATCCTTCAACTGAAGTTTTTGTTCTGCATGCATGCCGTATGTTCTTTCAAAAGCTTTACACATGTTCTTGAGGACTCCTTCCCCTAATGCCAAAAATGTCAATTTGTTGATTCTTATTTGCTTAATGACACGATTAATTGCTTGCCAGGGTTGAACAGTTTCAAATGGGATTCTTTACATAATAACTCGATAGATTTTCATTTACATGAAAACACCTCCTAAAATCATAACGTTATCTACTTTTCACAAGGCTATGATTTATGAATAACCCCTTCAGAGGAAAACATTTCACCATTATCCTCTTTAAAATGGCTTGGGGGGTATATATGTAAAATCTTGCACTACACAAAGAGAGTCATTGCAGTAAATGGTGTAATGGTAATACTTTTTTCTCTAAGTTGGATATTTTTAATGAATTCACTGGTACAGTTTTCATAAACAAAAATTATTAGTTATCCATGTAAAATAGTGAAAATTTCAAGTTATTTATGTGAAGTTGTCCCTTAATTTTACACTTTACCCAAACAGATTCCTTCAACTACTTAGAGTGATATGTCTTGAAAGTATGTATTCCCATGCCAAAATTCCTCGGGGGGTTTTGGTAGACCCATGGCGAGATGCTCAATGCGTTGAATCAATCTGACCATCTTGCTTGGTGCCTTCCTGAATGGTGATAGCAGAAAACAAGAATAGAACAATTTC
Source organism: Colocasia esculenta (assembly GCA_014218235.1). Lineage (NCBI taxonomy): Eukaryota > Viridiplantae > Streptophyta > Magnoliopsida > Alismatales > Araceae > Colocasia > Colocasia esculenta. Next base: position 17,738,347 of record CM024753.1, on the reverse strand, counting down.
ATATTCTTTTTAACATTGTGAAGTCATCAACATTACTCTTTGCATGGGATTGGTGTTTGTTGCCTCTCTTTTAACTTTTGTTGCCTCTCTGTAAGCTCAAGTTTTGTTTCTTCATGATTCTATTAATTGTTTTTATTTGCCTTTGTTACTGTCTGCATGTTTTGTTTTTCTTGCTTTCTTAGTGTTTTTGTTTTCAATGAAGCATAGTACTTCTTGGCAATTGATACAAGACCTTTTGAATCTTTTATAGATTTATCAATAGGTAAAATTGGGAGATGGTTGGAGGACATGTGGGCATGGATGGTTAAGTTCAAAGATGCAGTATGTGGTCTTGCAGCAGAGGTAGGTTTGACTATGGAAAATTCAAATAATACTGGTTTCATTCAATATCCTTTCTTTTTTAATTTCAGTCTCCATATCGTTGAGTTATAGAGGAGAATTTTATCCAATGTTAAGAGTTTTAGTAGCCAGTACTTTTGGTCAATATTTTGCTAAGGGTTGACAAGGAATTCTTTACCTCTAAGCTCCACTTATTCAGAGAACAAAATATATTCTATCCATTATCGCCTCCGTCATTGTATTTTGCTTTCTAATGTAGTTACTTATCTTCGTATTGCAAAAAGTTTGTAGTTGTGTTGCAGTGCCTGGGGTATGACCACATGAGTAGTATTTGATAGGATTATGGTATTTGGTCCAACATGTTTCCACTGAATTTACTAAATAACAAAATTCACATCTTCTTCTTATGTTTGCCATGGGTTCCCCCTTACTTTGTGACTCTTGACAGGTGCATACTTCATACTTCGTTCTTGTGGTTTTATTTTGCAGCATCATGTGTTTATCTCCTGATATCTCTGGGTTTTTGATTGTCCATCTACCCATTCATAGCCTAGAGAAACATCATTTTGTCTTCTTAGTTACTGCAATTCCTTGGTTCTGTGCTACTTTGGTTCACATATATCAGTGGGAGAATGTTGCACACCAACAGTCTAACATTCAAGAGTGTCTTGCTTGATGGTGGGATATAAGTGGTAACCTTTTTCTGATATCTTTTGGGGTTGGGGGAGAAAATAAGCTCGGGCAAATGCATGTGTATATTCATTATGTCTCACTGTATTTCTTGAAAACTATGGATTAGCTCTTACCTATATGAAGAGATGGAGGATACATTTGTGGAACGTGCCCTTCGAAGACAAGGAATTGTCATCTCAGATCTTGGAGAGGTCGATGAGTTGATTTTTAGTACTACATCATCATCTCCCCATGCTTTTCTTCTCTTCTTTCTACTTCTGGGGATTTTGAAGGGAAGGAGAAATCAGGGAGACCTCAAGCAATGGCAAGTGGCAACAATGTCCAGAGCATTATGTGATCTTCTGAACTCCTTAGACGGAGCAAAATAATCACACTTCTAACAGAATTTTAAAGGAGCAACAAAGATGAACAAAATTGAGCATGAGCTGACAACATTTCAGACCAGCTAGTTCAGAGTGGAGCCTGCTGATCCACATCTGAACCAACCATAGCATGTTTGTTTCTGCCAGTTTTGGTTGAACTGTCCAGTTCATAAGAGAATAAAAAGGGAAAATAGCAGAACTTCCCTCTTACTTGCATATGTGCTTTTTTAATATAACCTCTCTATGTATGCGTACAGAAATAACCCTCTCATTAAGCATCATAATGTTTTTGATGTCCTTTTTTTTTGGAAAGAGAAGATGTTTTTAATGTCTTGACTTGTTAATACAAAAAAATACCTTCTACATAAAGAGAAGTGCAGAAAATGTGCTGTCTCATGTTTTTTAGACAATTAATTGCTGGAGGTTGAACCAACTTGGAAACTGAAACAATCAACTTTGAATTTGTCCGAGACTAAACTAACTTAAAGAGATTTAGAGACATCAAGTTATGTTTTTTGGTTTCTTTCTTTTTTGAAAGGTGGACGGTACCATCGGTATATTAAGAAGAAAAAGGATATACAAGTGTTTATTAACAATGCATATACATTTTTATACGATTTACAACTATATCTAGCAATCTTAGAAGGCAGATTCAAGCCTAGCAAGACCAGTTACAAGCATTGATTGGAACCATAACTGTGACCAGCACTTGCAAATTCTGCTTCTGAATTTGTTAAAACAATAGGGTACTTGAGTTATGATCCTGAGAACATAGTTTGTTTTGCACCTGACATTAGCTTCCTTTGGGCTTCTTTGTCTCCATGGCTATGCAATTTTGTTTATTTCTCATGACTTTCGTTGCTATATAATATTAAGATATGGGTCCTGGAGTAACTTTTTTTTGATAGTGGGTAGTATCACTAATGTATAAATGAAAAGGAATGTACAAGTAAAGTCAGCCCTAAAAAATGTCAACTTCCCAACAGCCTATACAAGAGAAGGCCACACGAAGACTGTGTGGCACAACCTATTCCCCCAATACACCAAAAAGAGGAGAAATAAAGGACTCCACATTACATAGAATAGCAGGACATTCTCTTACTTCAACAAAAATAGAAGAAACAACGGAGTCCTCAATGTGAGACACTCTCCAAAAGATCCGATTGTTGCGCCCCCCCACAACGTCCAGAGGGTGGCATGAAGGATGAGCCACCACACCATCCTATCACTCCTGAGGGGGCCAAGGTCTATCCTAGTGCACCCACAGTTGATGAACATGGCTGTGCTGATCGACGCCACTGTCTGTCCTCGTAGAAATTTCTCTCCACATCTCTTTTTAGTAGGAGCACCCTACAAACAAGTGATCCAGGGTCTCATCATCCTCACCACAAAGCACGTAGTTCGGTTGAATATCTAGGAGAAAATGGCATAGCCTGTCCCAAGTTGATAGTCTTCCATCAGAGATCCTCCATGCCAAAAGCTTCACCTTCAAAGGGCTCTTTGGTCTCCAAGCATGATCATGAAGATTGTCACAAACACCTTCATTGGAGATGATGCGATATGCTGATCTGACTGAAAAGGCTCGCTCCTTCTCCCATTTCCAATTCTCCAACCCACCCATCCTCTTTGTCAATAGGATGGAAGAGTAGGAGGAAAGAAAGAAGGTCCTAAAATTGCAACATCTCCTCCTCCCTGAGATCCCTCCTGAAGATGGGTGCCTAAGCTCCTCTCGGCAAGAGGGAGTCAAACTCCTGAGAGATTGATCCTAAGGGATCCTCTGAAATCACAAGGAGACTAGGGAACAAGGCCTCTAAAGTGAAGTCTCCGCACCATTTGTCCTTCCAGAAAAGGCTCATGCCACCCTCACCTAGACGGACCCGGACTCCTGAGAAGATGACATGCCTGCATGAAAGGATATCTCGCCATAAGAAGTTCTGCCACTAGATGAAGAACTCAAGTCCCACAGTATCCTTCTACCAAAATATATTTGCCTGATCCATTGGGAGCGCAATCTCTCCTCTCCACTCCCTAACTTCCACAACCACTTGCACAAGAGACCTAAGTTGAAATCCCTTATATTCTCGAGTCTTAGACCTCCCCTTTCCTTGCTAGTAATCAGCCTCTCCCATGCTATATCATGTCAACCCTTACATCTCCCCTCGCTACCATGTCAAAAGAATCTGCAGTGGATAACTTTAATTTTCTTCGCCACCATTTTTGGCACCCTGAACATGGAAAGAAAATAGGTTGGGAAGACTGTCTAGCACTGACGCACAAACACTAGGCTGCCTCCAAATGACAATGCTCTAGCCTTTCACCCTGCCAGCTTGGGACTCAAACCTCTGGATGGTGGGACGCTAATCTGCGCATTGGAGAGAGCTTGGGGTAAGAGGGCGCCCAAGTAGGAGATTGGGAACCTACCAATCTTACATCCCAACAAGCAAGCCGCCCTAAGCAATGCCCTATCCTCCATGTTCACCCCTACAAGAAGCCTCTTGTTAAAATTGACTTTTAGGTTTGTCACTTCCTTCAATAGTTTCAGTAGGAGCCTAGTCATGGGAGGCAGTTGCTCACCCTCAGCAAGGAACAAAATGTTGTCATTAGCATATTGCAAGTGAGAAATAGATAGCCCCCCTCCATCCACTTGAAAGCCTCTGATCAGATCTGTAGCTGCAACCTTCTGCCACACCTTGCTTAGAACACTTGCAATAAGAACAAAGAGAAGGGGAGACATAGGATCTCTCTGGTGAAGACCCTGATTGCTGTAGAACCATGAAGATGGCTTCCCATTGATCAGGAAGGATGCCGAAGAGATACATGTCCTAACCCAGCCAATCCACTTGTCCCTAAAGTCCATCCTATCCGACACATCAAAGAGACACTGTCATTAACTTTGTCGTAGGCCTTCTCAAAGTCTAACTTCAGTACCACCCCTTTCGTCTTTTGGTGTTTCATAGTAAACAGACACTCATGTGCTATGAAGAAGTTGTCTAGAACATGTCTTCTCCTAATAAACGCTCCATGAGTATGTTTGGCCATCTTGTCCGCAACATTGATCAACCTCCCGCCAGCACTTTGGTGATAATCTTGTAAGTACCATTCAACAAACTGATAGGCCTGAAGTCTTGAAAATGTTGAGCACCATTCTTTTTAGGGATGAGTATTAGGAAGGTTTTATCAATACCCCCCAAGTGTCCCCTTCCCTCTTGAAACTCCCCCACCGCTGCTAACAAATCACCTTTAATGACATGCCAACTTCTGAAAGAAAGCCAAGGGGAAGCCATCCGGTCTTGGGGCTTTACCACCTACAAGGGAGAAGATAGCCTGGTGAACCTCCTCCTCAAAAAGGGGTAGATAGCACCCTTCTCCTTAGGGGTCAGGGGAAAGTTGAGGAAGTAGATCTGTTGCGATCCTCGGTCTGCAAAACTCATCCTCCGTGAATAATCTGGAGTAGAACTCTCTCTCCTGGCCCCTAATCTCCTCATCCGCGGAGAAGGAGAGCTCCCCCACCTTAATATGAGAGATGGAATTAACCCTCCTCTTCCCGAAAGTAATGCACTAGCAATAAGTTGTGTTCTTGTCCCCCTCTTATTCCATCTGTTTCTAGACCTCTACCTCTAATACATCTCCTCTCTGGCAAGGACTTCCTCAGACTGCTTCTTCAAGGAGTCTTTGATTGACCTGTCCTCATCATTCATGAGACCTGCCTCCTTTATGCAGTCAAGATCCTCTATTTGCTGAAGAATTCTGTCGTTCGTTTCCTTCCTTGGAAGGGTTCTTTTAACTCCCCAAGCCTTAAGCACCTGTGTTGTATGCCTCAATCTTTGCCCCAAAGTAACCATAGTAGAAGGAACAATAGTCTAAGCATTCCAAGCACATGTCAGTCTCCACAAAGTCAGCTTCTCTAAACCAGAACTGCTTAAAGCTGAAACTGAGTTTCTTGTCCTGAACTCGATTGGTCTTTAATAGAATGAGCTTGTGATTAGAAATAGATTTAGCCAGAGGGGCCACCTGCATGTGTGGATAGTGATCCTCCCAATCAACTGACACCAGAAAACTATCCAACCTAGAGCATGAGGCATCTGCTCTTAGGTTGGACCAAATGAAATAGCCATGAGCCATGCCAATGTCCACCAACGCAGTTTCATGGATGAATTCCGAGAAGTCCTCCATGTCACCAGCATAACTATTACCCCTGTCCTCCCCCACTGGGCAGCCACTGCTTTGAATTCTCCACCAACACATCAAGACTGATCGGACGAAAGATGATGACGAAAAAGTCATCTCATAGCAGTCGCTTCTCGTCCCTGGACTGAGGGCCATACACCTCACTGAAGTCCTAGGAGAAGCCATTCTTGACGCTCCCGAAGTGCAATGAAATAGCCCACCTGCTGACCACCTTGTCCTACGCCACCTCCTCCACCTCAAAATGATTCCAAAGGATAGGAATGCCCCAGACCTCCTATCTGCCAGAGAGGCTACCCCGAAGGAAAGATGGGCCCCTCTGATCTCCCCCAGAAGCGCATCACCAGCTCCCTCTCATGTCTCCTGAATACAAAGAATGCCCATCTTGAACCTCCTAATCAACTCCCTGATTGTCCACTTCTCCACTCTGCCCAACCCCCTCATGTTCCACGAGACAATCCTCATTGAGAACTATGGATGTTCTCCTCCTCCCCACCCTCCTCCCCAGCCCTACCCTCCCTCGACAAAGACCTCTCCCCAGCCCGAATACTAGCACTCCATCTCTTGTTGATTTTATAGAAGACCCCCCTTAAGTCCTTTCCAGCTGCCGAGAAGGAGATTCCAGCCTTGTCTGCCACCTCCCTCACCTGGTCAGTGCACAAAGTCTCCACCTCCTTCAACAAAGCCTTAACAGCCTCAGCTCCCGACCTGCTTCTCCCTCGGAGCACCTCCTCTTCCTGCTGCTGAATGACCCCCTCACCACCACCAGCCTGTTCCAACCACGTCAGCATTCCACCGGTGAGGTGTTCTTGACAGGGAACATCACCGGCTATATTCTCCCCCCTGCTCAGGGATTGACACCAGTATCATGGCAAGCTAGCCCTGCTCAGAATGCAGCAGTTGCTGGTGATCTCCAGCGGCAACGGCATCCACGACCAGTGATGGGACAACGACGATGACCAGAGGCGGGATATGGGCCGGAGAAGCCGCTGCCAGAGTAGCTTGCTGAGAGCGACAGGACAGGACCTTCGGGGATTTAGCACGGCTTCCGACATGAGCAACCTTGTACAACAATCGTGATGGCACCGGTGCCTTTTTGTTTTTGGAGGAAGCATCAGCATGGTCCAAGCAACAACTTGCCTCTTGCCTCTTGCCAAGGCCAAGGTGAAACACCCACCTGAGAAGAAAGGCCCCTAGCCGCCGACAGAGGTTGATCAGGCACCAGTAGAGGCCCTTGCGCCACCGGAAGGCACTGCAGCAGATTACTTGGTGAGGAAGCGGCTATCGAGTGAGAAGGCTCGAATTGGTTCCTGTTCGCCCAATACGTGAATCTGCCTGGAAGTTGGATAAGTCCTGGATATCCCTACCTTGCCCGGATCCTGCAGGACGAACTCTGAGCCTGCCCGAACTATCTGATCCACGATCCGCGCCGAAAGGAGGTATTCAGCTTTCCAGGCGAGTCAAATTTGAAAATTCTGGGTCGTCTCCTACCTTTGGACTGCTCTTCTGAAGCCCTAGGCTTGGCAGCGCCGGCCCAAGGAGCTCCTTCTCCATAGCACAACAGAGGACGAACATTACTCTGACAATATCCACCGTAGCAACCGTTCGGATCACGGTCGGCCTCCCCCCTAGATGGCTGCGATAACCTTTGTCTTCGTCCCTTCTGGAGAAACACTTAGTGAGCCCTGCTCCAGACGGTTGAACCCACGGATCAAGAACCTAACCCCACTTTCATCACAGAGATAGATGGGGATCCCCTCAATGGTGATCCTGAATCTTCTCGCCGACAAGACAGGGAAAGTGCCCAACGATTCCGGCCACTGTTGGAGACGGAAAATAGAGCTACCCGCCGACAGGAGACCGACATCTGCCATCCGCCCCACCACTTCTTTGTCAGTGCCCACAGCCAAAAAGTAGGAGCCAGACACCCTGGAGACCTCCCAAACCCGCCCAGTCACCTCCTCCAGGTGCCGCCTGACGTCAATCGCCTTCACTGCCCCTCCCAGAGGAGAAGCAGAGAGACACAGCCTCAGCTTATCTAACTAACCCTGCAGAAGTTCTGCCATGATCTCCCCCACGTCGAGTAGGTGCCTACTCCGCCGGACAACATCAGCAAAAGTCCGACCCTCCATATGAGCACCCCTCACCACCGCAGGCCCCGAACCTGGGCCAGGGCAGAATCGCCTAATGTTTCCCTGCCTACCACATCCAAAGCACGCCGGATCCCTCCTCAGCTCTGCAGGGGTTGGAGGAAGATCAGGGAAGGAGCGCCTAATGTGGCCCAGCCTGCCACAACCAAAGCATGTCGGAGTCCCCCTGCGGACCATGGTGACCTTTGCAGAGCCAGGAAGGTTCCGGAGAGGGGCACTGCCCCCAAGGGGACACAGTTCGGCCACGAAGGCCACACCATGCTCAGAGTTTCTCTCTGTAAGAAAGTCTAGAGAGAGAGTGGCCTCATAGGTCCTCGAGTAGTACTTTTTAGAAGCTATATGGCATCAACCATACCTCCTGAAATTGATTAGAATATTGTGAAATGTAGACACAAAAATGCTCCGTTTTGAATGGGCAGAATTTCAAGTTCTGCAGGACATTTGAAAATTTGGTAGATGGTTCTCTCTGGTGTAGGCTGTATGCTGGAGACAGCTTTTTGGTATCTTTTATTTTGGGAAAGGTTGCAACCATTTGTGGCATAATACCTTGATTATTTTAGATTCTCAATGGGTTTCACTATAATTGACCAACAATATATTCCATTCTTGGAATGTATAGTCAATGTTTGTTGACCCACTGAACTTTTTCTGAACATATATTGCAGAGTGGTTCTGTTCCAGTGAGGGCATTGGCTGTCAAATTTCTGGAGGTTTACATTTTACTTTTCACATCCGATGGAAATGATCATGAGGGATCTTTTATGGAAGGTATTGGATTGCCCCCTGTTCTTAGCGATATTCGGATGATTTGTCTGTAGAAGTTTGTTTTTTGTTTGATGTCCCGGTGGTTGTTTGATTGTTGATAAAGGTAGTGACTAATACGCACGTGATGCTATGACTGTTGAGCCAGATAAAGCGAGGAGCTTTAATATTTCCCAGTTAATTGGAGTGCATTCAATCTTTGAGCCAGCATTGCTTTCATCTGAAATGAGCAAATGCCTTGGCCTTCTTCTGGATCTTTTGCAGTCTAGTAGCATGCCTCCTGGTTCATTGACGATTGTCATCATAAGCTGGTGAGTCTTTGGAGGCTTATGTACTTTCTATCTTTTGATGGTAATCATTCATGTCCAGTTCTCTTGATTATGCAGAATGCAGTATTTTAATGATATATAGTTGTATCCTATTGTCTGCACATTGTTGCAACTCTGTGTTGCTTCATAACATTGAGTCAAATGCCAGCCTGATATAATGGGAAATATTTTTAACTTGCTTGTTTATGCATTTCCATTCACAAAATCTATAATAACATCTGTTAGATTAAACATACAATATTTACAGCCTGTTCATTTTTTCCCTCTTGCTGCTCTGTGTAAACAGCTCCTCTTAACCATAGTCTTCGTTTGTCATGTCTCTAAGTTAGTGGACTCGGGTATTCGGAAATGTTCTTCTTTCTCAGACCATTTTGTATCCAAAATGTGTTTAATGTTTTTGGATTTTCAAGTTGTTTGGAATAATTAGCTAAATTTCAAGAAAATTTCCAACTTTCCTCGTTGCCAAGGGAAAGTCAGTGTCAGTCCTTGCTGGGATGTGAAACCCAACCAGAGAAAAAGGGTAGTCTTGTCATCCCAGACGCTGCTACTCTCTCACTCAGAGCAGTGCTTTCTCCCGGTACACCTGCAGTAGTTGCAGACTGTTGCGATGATAAAGGAGCTGTGAGGTCCAGCACCATTGCAAATTTCAAAGGAAGTGTTGGAAGAGCTGGTGCTTTCTTTCTGGCATTTGAGCAGTTGTGAACTGAGGTAGAATGCCTCCTTTTGCTGCCATCTGTTATCCTGACCTGGGGTGTGCTGGGATGGCTGAGCCTGAAGCCCCCGTGCCAGATGTTGGTCGTTGCACAATTGTGCTGGCCTTAAAGTAGTGGGATGCCAGGGTCTGTGAATAGCAGCGGGTGAGAGGGTATTGTTCTGCTGCCCCTCAGCATTCCTGTGGAGCGAGGAGGAGTGGACCAAATGGCCATCTGAATCCCTCAAGCTGTGCAAAAGAACCCTTAGGTTTTCAGGTTGGGAACATAATAAGTATTTGTTGATTAGGGGATAAAGGATCCATTTGATCCACCTCTTTTGCGAAATAGTTTTTTTTTTTTGAGAAATTGGTGGTACTCTTTTGCGAAATGGATGCCTTTTTATTTTGTTAAAGGTGCATACTCTAACCCAAAGGCTAGGAATTTGGTTGAGGGAATCCTCTACAGATAAAGAGGGAAGGCACCCATGGATTATCCAATGAGGGACTTCAATAGCATCAGTGCAGATTGATCTGATTGGTCTTTTATCTGACTTTTCTGATCTTGTGCCTGTGATCCCCACCCCGTTGATGAGATTGATCAAATCAGCCAGGATTTGGCCTCTATCTTGCACCCTATTTGGCCTCAGATCCACCAGGCTCAGATTCCTTTCTAATGTTTAAACTCATTGGTGTTATGAATATCTAGACTCCCCTTTTCTTCAAAGCCTCCATCTTGCGCCCTATCCTCACTGGCATCTTTCCAGTCAAGGAAGGAGGAAAAGCGCTTGCCACATTGATGCTGCATCAGTGTCACATCTCTTGTTGTTGCATTCCTTGCTCATAGTGAGTGAGACTGGAGATAGGAAGGGAGCTTGTGATTTAACTTGAAAGTCTATAACAAAGGGACAAGGTCAAAGCATGTAAAAGCCTTATACTTCTTACCACACATATGCATCCTAAAATGCTAAATAATTTTTTTGAATAATCGCAGCTTATTTGGATTCTCTCATATCATATCAAACGATTCAAACCTTTCCGTCAATTAGTTCTGGGTGGAACATCAAGCCTAGTTGACATCAAAAGTTTTCTGCAGCTTGAGTTGATAGATGCCACTTAAAGAAAGGAGTGATAGTGCTATAAAGGTGGCAGACGTTACAAGAGACAGTGACATAATGGATCAAGGTGGGAGCACTATATAGTCACGGGAGCATGGCAAAATTTTTTTTTTGGGAACATGGATAGTACCACATATTATATTAATGGAAAAGAAAGGATATACAAGTATAGGTACAACCAACAGAACCCCTATACAATTAGAAACCCACACCAAGAAGGTGAAACCACCTTTCCTCCCCAGAAGCAAAAAGGGCAAGGAGTTAAATCCCCCCACAAAGTAAGTTACGGATGGTACTTGTTAAGGATAGAAAGAAGAGGCAGGCCTGGTGGAGTATAGTGACATAATGACCTATAAATCTAGCATTTGTCCTACCAAATTTAGCTGCCAACTATTCTCTATTTTAGCAGTGCTGGACCTCCTCTCAAGAGGAAGGCCTTGGGAACAAAACTCACTTCCTATGGTGTACCCCATGGATTCATGTGGTCCTAGGCCTATGGGAGAGTTTTTTCTGTGTGTTGGGTTATTGGAGATGGTGGAGCAATCTTGGTGGATTAGAAAAATCTCCTACTGAGGAGGAAAAATCAGTCCATGTCCAAATTCAAACTCTGCATACTGACGTAGACTTGTAAATATGGGCCATCTAAATCCCCTGTGGTTCTACTGCCTGTCTACCCCTATGTGTAACAAAATATACGACTACTTACTGCTTAATTTTAATCACCTATTCTCACTGCACATTCTTTTTGGATATTCTAGTCAACTATATGAACAAAACATTTGTTATGGTCCATTTTGAGTGGCTTGGAAACTTTTGGTGGTTGCTTACAATGGTGAATTAGGGTTTAGTTTTTGCACATGGTCAAGTTTTTGCAGTACGAGGCATGCTAGGGTGCCATAAATTTTTTTCATGCCCCATTGCCACCACAATTCACAAAAGGCTAGTGCCACATGGGCTTGTTAATACCCCTCTTCTGGGAGCAGCCCTAGGGAGAGGTGATATGGCGCTTGTCTTTTGTGGCTGGCCACATAGGTTTTGGAATTCTGGCATTCAACGTGTGTTAGACTAGGCATTCCTTAAGTCTGTTTTTAGTCTAGTCATTTTTAGGAAACAAGTGACTCCCAGTCTGGCCTCTCCAGGTGACCAAACTACAGGTAATAGGACACTGGGGTCCAGTGTATACAAAGATCTATACATTTGATTTTCTTGCATGGCAAGCTAGTTTATTCTTTTCGGGGTTTATATTTATTCCTTCTTTTCTTCTTTTTACTCTTCTCTTGAACAGCTTTGATTATTGTATATTAAACTTTCTACTGATAGGAGTTTATTGGAAGTGTGCAAATGTTCTCTCTCTAGACATCAAGTGGCCTTGGGGCAGGTTATCTTGCAAATTGCCTTCTTGTCCACAACCAACCGTGTATTTCTCAAATATCAATGGAACTTGACCTGATCCATAGCCCTATACCCTAATGTTAGAGTGATGGGTATGGATTGACAATGACACAAAAGCTGCACTACCTCATGTGCCTGCATTAAAGGTGTCGAGTGAAAGATTTACTTGTTTCTCTGTTTGTATAAAATCTTGATTTCATTGTCGTGATTGTCAATGCATCACAAAGATCTATTAGTCTTTGGAAGAATGTTTAGCCATCCTTTCTGTCTTACTTTTCCTAAATACCAGGAATGCTTTAGTCTACTTAGCACCTATTTTCTTTCACTTCTGGATTTTCCTTTTTAAACTTTTACTAACATTGTAATCATTGGGTAAAGTCTTTCAGCCATTGCAAGGAAAAGGCCTGTACATTATAGTCGCATTTTGTATGCATTGCTTGCTTTTAACCCAGATTCCCAGACCAGAGATGGAGCTCATGTCTCTAGTATCCGATATTCATTGAAGACTGCCTTTATAGGATTCTTAAAGTGTATTCATCATCCTTTGATTACAGAGGTAAACTTTGTCTCCATGTTTTTGATTTCCAATTCATCACATTTTTAAATGTCACAAAAGGCACATGTTGTTATCCTTCAACTGCAGACTGGTTCTGCTCAGTTCACATATGCAAACACTCTCTTGCATGTGGGAAATTAATTATTCAAGCCTTTCTATGTTCATATATCAACCTAGATTATGAAAGTTCAAATGCATACACTGATGGTTAATTTCACTAGTTCCAATACCTTTGCTATGTACAGATGTCCTTGATGATTATTTTGTGACTTGTCTACATATTGAGAAGGAAAAGTCTAACAAAATTGGGTAACAATTCATCAGACCACATCTGTGATCTATCTTGAACTTTTTTTTTTTGGGTAGTACCGCAATTGTATTAAAGAAAAGAATGTGGAAGTGTAGGCAATATACTCCAAAAAATGGCTCCCACCGCTATACAGCTGAGACCCACACTAAGCCCAACAAAACAAAAAGAGAGGAAGTAGAGGAACCCACATGACAAATTGTGCTTGCCCATTCCTTCGCTTTAACACAAATAGCATGGGAAACAGCTGCCCCATCTCTAGATACCCTTCTGAAGATCCTACTATTCCTTTCCCCCCATAACATCCATAGGGTGGCATGGAGGAGGAGCCACCACACCACCCTATCACCTCTGAGAGTCCATTGTCTCTCCTACTCCAAAAGTAGATGGTGTACATTTCTGTGCTGACGAATTTCGAAGCCAATCTTCCTCCCCACCTCCCTCCACACCCCCTAAGACTAGGAGCACCCTACAAACAGGTGGTCCACGGTCTCATCCTCCTCCCCACAAAGCACACAAGTAGGCTGAATATCTGGAATGAAGCAACGTAGCCTGTCATTGGTGGGAAGTCTCTCATGCCAGATCTTCCAAATTAGAATCTTCATCTTCAACGGGCTTCTTCTAGGGCTCCACATCTGATGACGAAAACTATGTTGAAGACCTCTATTTTCAATGACTCTGTAAGCTGATCATCTGACAAAAAATGACCTCCTTTCTCCCACCTTCACACTCATCTATCCTCTGAGTTGGTCGGGTGGACATGCGAAAGAACTGCCAAGAGATCTTGGAACTGCACCAACTCAGCCTGCGTCAAGTTTCGCCTGAAAGTCGGTTCCCAAGCCCCTCCAGGAAGGATAGAGTCGTAGGCCTGAGAGACAGAAGTCAAGGGATCTGCTGAAATCTGAAACAGGCTAGGGAAAAGTGACTGCAAGGTGAAATCTCCACGGCACCTATCCTTCCAAAAGCATGCCATGTTCCCATTACCAAGGCAAACCCAGACCCTCGACATAAGAACATGCCTGCACAACAGGATATCACGCCAGAGCGGGGAGGAACCGCCTGAAGAAGAAGGGATGTCCCAAAGTCTATTCCTCCCAAAATACCTTTGTCTGATCAACATAGTTCACAATCCCCCTTCCCCACATCCAAGCCTCTACAACCACTTACACAAGAGGAGAAATTCTTATTACCCGGCGGATCGGGTAACAAGGTTGACAATCCACACGGGACTTTCTGCTCGGTCGCCGGGCAGAAAGTGTTTCTCACACAAGAGTGCCATATTGAAATCTCTAATGTTCTTGAGCCCCAAACCACCCTCTTCTTTGCTCACGACCACTCTACCCCATGTAGTGTCATGCCAACCCCTGCATGTCCCACCGCTACCGTGTCAAAAGAATCTACACTGAATAGATTGTAACCTCTTTGCCATCAACTTCAGCACCCTGAAAATGGGAAGGAAGTAGGTGGGCAGGCTATCCAGCACCGAACTGCACAGCACAAGCCTACCACCAAATGATAATGTTTTGGTCTTCCACATGATCTATCTCAAATGTTGGAAACACACAGTGTTGTCTTCTAATTGGAAAATCAAAACCTCTTTGTCTCAGTGTTCACTAAGCATCTTTTGAGGGCAGGTGGGCAGAGGTGTTTTCCTAACCTCCAATTAAATCTTCAAGCTTAAGCTTGAACTAAAATCAATCTTACTTCTCTTTTGGAGGTAGCCAGAAAGGCCGCATCTCATTAGCAATAAAAATACAGAACAATGGAGGTCAATTATACCTCCATAAGCATAGACATAGGCAAAAAATCACAATTAACCTTGCATTTGCCAGTAGTCTGTGATCTGTCTTCTTGTAACTGTATCCATGGTTCAAAAACTCGGCCGGATCGGGATCGGATCGGCCGAGTCGGCTCGGTTTTGGGCCTCCCGATCCGAGCCGGGGTAACCTAGCCGGTCCTTGCATGCGGATCGGACCGGCTCGGCTGGGATCGGCGGCTCGCCGAGCCCGGCCCGATCCGCCTCGGATCGGCCCGAGCCGGGCCGATCCTGTTCAACCTTGTCATGGACTGAGTCAGACCAATCCTAGGCTGAGTTCAGGCTGAGTCCACTGCGATTTCAGGCCTTATTTACCTGAATATCATTTAAGTAAATGTTATTATTTGTAGTTTCATTTACTTAAGATATTACATGTAAATAAGGAAGTACCCCCCATTTGAATCCAATAAAATATCAAAAAAATCATATCTCTTACCAATAAAAGTCAACTCTCCCACCGAAGAAGAAAATCGTGATTTCGTTGATTTTAGCGAAATGCTAACTTTTTAATCTCTCATAATTTAGTCTATCTAAAAATTTGATAATTCAAATAAACCATATGTAACACTAAAAATTTAAAGTCCGGTAAAAAAATCAAACGTGCATATGACTTCTCCAAGGGACCCACTCTCCTACTGACAGCACTTAGTCTGCTTGAGACCTCTCAGGATTTGGTCAAACCTAAGTTATCATCATCTAAACTTATGAGATTTTTCACTTTTTAATTAAAAAGAAATTAGAAAGTGACAATTCTCATGACTTTGAGTGATGATAGTTTAAGTTTGACCAAATCCTGAGAGGTCTCAAGCAGACTAAGTGCTGTCAGTAGGAGAGTGGCTCCCTTGGAGAAGTCATATGCACGTTTGACTTTTTTTACCGACTTTAGATTTTTAGTGTTCCATATGGTTTATTTGAATTATCAAATTTTTAGATAGACTAAATTATGAGAGATTAAAAAGTTAGCATTTCGCTAAAATCAACGAATCACGATTTTCTTCTTCGGTGGGAGAGTTGACTTTTTATTGGTAAGAGATATGATTTTTTTGATATTTTTATTGGATTCAAATGGGGGGTACTTCCTTATTTACATGTAATATCTTAAGTAACATTTACTTAAATGATATTCAGGTAAATAAGGTCTGAAATCGCAGTGGACTCGGCCTGAACTCAGCCTGTATAAGATATACACCTGTATAATGGACCGATCCAGCTACCCCTGGCTCAGCCGGGCTCGGCCCGGCTCGGCCGAGCCGGGGTCGGGATCGCCGGGTCGGATCGGTTTTGGGCCGACCGATCCGATCCCGATCCCCGGGTTTTTGAACCTTGACTGTATCTTTGCAGGTTATCAATGATTTGTGGTACTTTGGCCACCTCTAGGAAGTTTGAGTCATTAATTTTTTTTTGGAAAATTGTTAGTACCACAGTCTGTGGTCATTGATTACTTCAACCAGTTTTCGAACTGGAATGTGTACAAGTGATAGGATTGCATACATAGTTGTCATGGCGCCGAGGCGCCCCAAGGCATTTTTTTGGGGTCCTTGGCTGCCTAACCGCTAAGGCGCCCAACTTGGTGCCCAATATATGGTATATCCCCTCATATAGAATCTATATATCTATATGTATATAATAAATCAGTGTTCATGAAAATACAATCAAAATGTTAATGTGACATTATTATTAAACTATAACATATGATTAATGACAGAAATATTAAGGCATAAAAAGTTAGATGGTTCTTGAACTATTAGGATTTTGACTCTTCATAGTCATTACATTAGATTGTGAACATTGTCACAGTCATAGTGATGCGGGACGACTAACACATGTGAACTCAAGCTAACTAAGATTTGATTTCAGCAATGAACAACTTCAGATTATGGTTTCCACATGCCTTTTCACAGGTTTAACAGGAAGATTATTACGTAAAAATAACAAGAAACTAGCCGTACGAGTCGTCCCTTGCAGCAAAGAAGCGTTACAGATCGATGGTAGTGAGAACTACCGATAGTCTAGGACGCTAGCAGCACGTTCAAAATCGCAACTTCAATAGTTCAGGTAGGTTCTCACGCCACACAACCAGCAGTGATTTTTATTGCTTTAAAATGGCTAGGCAACATATTCTCTCACGCACGGGAACAAATACGCTCATATACTAACCAGCAAGTAAGGGACGAATCTATAGCGACTTACCGACCCGTTGAAAAACGGGGCTCGTACCGAGGACGATGGTAGACGCGCCGACTGGCGGTTGCTGCTGCTGGCTCCTGGATCGCCCAATGACAGTCCGGAAAATGTCGTGATCACCGGATCCACGAGGCGTGAACGGGGTGGCGAGACGACCGGCCTTCGAGGGTGTTGGCTAGGAGTGTCCTCGGACGTCGGGGCTGTCCAAACTCGTGCGGAAAATGAGAGGGGTACACGTACAGAAATCTTGCTGCGTTGACGTTCTCGGCCTCCGGATTGTTCATCCAGTGTCACACGAATGCCGGCCAAGTGACCAGCAGCACTGAAGAGGTGGTTCTGGGAGTAGTGCGTCCAGACAGGGGTCGTAGGCGGCTGGGAGTGAGGTGGTGGGGCTTCGCCGCTGGTCACGCGCGTGGGAATTGGCCGGATGCAGGGGCGGTTCGGGCCTGTGGGCGCGAAGGTGGACGGGGGGGTGGGGGTGCCGACTCGGCTCGCACGGTGGCCCTGGAGGGTTGCGGGCGTGGAGGATGCTGGGCGCTGGCGCGGAGCATGCAGGGGGGGAAGGCGACCACGGCGGATTGCTCCCGGGCGCGCAAGGGCGGGCTGCTGGCGACGGGATGCGCCGGTGGGGGCCGCGCAGGGGAATTCGCGAACAGGGCGGCGGGGTGAGCAGGCCGCACGCAGGGGGCGACTTTCGACGGCAGGGAGAGTGCGCAGGGGCTTCTCGTGACCCTGGCTGGTGCGAGGGGTCACAGCTTGGCGTCACGTGGGGGGTGGTTGGCAGTGATGGTGCGGCGGTCTGCGGACTGGGCCAAAACAGGGATCCGGGAATGGCTTGTGAGCAGATGGAGGAAGAAGGGGTTCTGGGTATTGTGGAGAGAGAGAGAAAAAGAGAGAACCGAGAGAGAGAACTCAGACCGAGAGAGAGGAAGGGAGATAGGACATGGGAGGAAGAAGATGGGGAAGAAGGGATGGGGAAGAAGGAGGCGGTGGGGCTTCACACCCTCCCTTCCCGGGATCCTCCAGGCACACACGCACAGGCGCTCTGCAACTCCGAACCGTTTCAAATTTCCAAGCAACTGTTCATTCATTCATGCGTTCATCATCCCTCCAAAAGAGGAGGCACTGTTACCAATGTTTTAAAAAGGATTAATCGGTTCGAGTCGGATGACCCCCCCAAGGATTAGTCGGACTGATTAATCGGCGAGTCGGCCGCCTCAAGTTTAAGTCGGTTATTTTTTCAGATTTTTTTTCATTTTTTTATACACGGCTCTTGTTGATTGTTAGTGTTTAGGGTGTATTCTTGTCATACTTAAATAATGAATAAAATAATTTTTTACTATGAATAATAAAATATTATTTTTAAAGAGGCAATCATTAAATACTGAATATTTTTACAAAAGTTATTTAGAAACAACAAACAATAATTTTACTACTAAATCATAAAATATTATTCTTACAGAGGCAATCAGTAAATTTAAATTTATTTTCTTATGATACTTTCACTACTGAATCATGAAAATATATAAAATTATTCAGAAACAAAAACAAGTTTTATACTACTAAATAATACAATACATATTATAATTTAAAATATATTCTAACAATAAAGAAAACAATAAAGTGCTGTGACCGAACTTAAAAAAAGGAGAAGTTGGAAGGTGGACCGCGGAAGAAGAAAACATGGAAAACAGAGTATCAGAAGTTTTGGCAGGTGGACGAACCGAAATAAGGAAAAAAAAGAGAAAGAAAACAAAGTATGGGGGGTTCGCAACTTGTACAGTGGAAGATGTTAAAAAAAAAAAACAGAGTAAACTTGGCAACTTGAAGTGGAACTCTAGAAGATGCCGGGGAAAAAAAAACAGGGTATCGGAAGAAAACAGAGTATCGGAAGATGA
This sequence comes from Colocasia esculenta, assembly GCA_014218235.1. Lineage (NCBI taxonomy): Eukaryota > Viridiplantae > Streptophyta > Magnoliopsida > Alismatales > Araceae > Colocasia > Colocasia esculenta. The sequence continues at coordinate 17,719,568 of CM024753.1, read as the reverse complement.
AGACTTACCTGCCGCCCGCAACACTTCTCTCGAATCTCCACACGGCAGTAGACGTGGATCTTGGCTGGCCAGCTGGCGACGAGAAGATGACCCACACCAAGTGACCCCTACGCGAGGGGAAGAAGACCACGGTAGTGAGGCCACGACAGGCTCGCGGCACCAGGAAGGAGTTGGCTAGGAAGCATGAGACTCGATATCGCCCTAAAAAACAGAAATCTAGCGCGAGTCGGATTCGACTAGTCGGCTAGTCCACCCGACTCGATTAGTTGGGCCGACTAGTCGACTAGTCGCCGATTTTTAAAACATTGACTGTTACATATATAGGCCACACTGAAAGGCCAAAAGACAGACAAAAGGAAAAGACTAAAATAACCCTGACAATCAGAAAATACAGAAATAACAGAGAAAATAGAAAAGACTACATAATGGGCCCTAAATGGGCCAGTCCACTAACAACAAGTACTATAAAGCCTCAAAGATCAACTGTCTCATCAAGCCACAAAGACATCGGTCGAGCAGTCCGACGACGACGATATACCAAAGCTGGGTCGAACCGGTCTCGCGCACGTGTGTCCTCACCACATAGTCATTAGATTGTGAACAATCTTAGTCTAATGACTGACATAGTTCACAGTTTAATGATTGTGAACAGTGTTAACATATGGAGCCTGAACTCTAGAATGTGTAGGTTCAAACGCGTGGACCGGCTTGTGTGGTTAGGTCATGCTGATTAACCTAGGTGGACTGGTCTTAGGGTCGAGGGGCAGCGTCCCCTGTGGGGGTTAGGGGGTGGAGCCCCTAGAAAGGAAATTTTATTTTTAATCCTATATGGGGGATTGGGGGTGCATGGAGAAACCCTAGATGGGGTCATGGGACCATAGGTCCATGGCTTTGGGGAACATCTGGACAGGGAGAAACAGGATTGGGACGTGGGGTTAGGATAGGGTGCCTTTTTTACATTTTTTTTAAAATTTTGAATCTCAAAGCACATTTCAAGGAAAAAAAAGGATCTCAAAGCACTCAAAAGGCACTCAGGCGCACCAAGGCATCTGCCTAAGCCACCTTGGCACTTGCTTGGGTCGCCTTTTTGGGTGCCCTTTTTGGTGGGCCATTGCCCAGTGCTTGGCTGGGTTCCTTTCTGCCAAGGCGCCTAGGTGTTCATCTTGACAACTATGATTGTATAGCTGAATATGATGGAGTGACATGCATGTAATTATGTTAACAACTGAGCCTTCCTTGGGTTTTTGTGTACGAGTATCCAAGGTACAAATACTCTTTAAGCTGAGCGGTTAACGAGGATAATCACTTTTGAGCGTTGATATTTTGCTAATCATTTTTGTCTATTACATGCCACACTTAAATGACGTTACAGGCATTTCCACTATATGCAGTTCTGTTGTATTCTATTGAATGTTCTGCCAATGGGGCCATATTAACATAAACTGATCAATGATGCAACTCTGTCCAGACTCCTCTTTTGTGGGATGTTGCATGCAAAGAGTAAACCAGAGGGCAGTGTTTGATTTTTATATAGAATCCATGCTTGTCCTTTCTCACTGTCAACTGGATTTGATTCATGTCTGTACTCTGTAGTGTAATGCTGACCATCAAGACTGATGGGTTTTCACTTTTCACTTGAATAATTGTCAAACATTCGAAATCAATATGATAGAAAATCATGTTTTGTCAAATGAAACATGTTGCTTAATATTCAAGTGTTTTTATTCAAAATGGTTGTCTTACTGAGCATTACCTGATTGCTTCATTAGGCCAGTTATAGCATTCTGAAGAAGCTACTACTAAGGACCACTTTGATAACCTGATAAAGGGTGATATCTTTCGGTCGTCAGTCTGATAACTGAAAGAATGGTTTGGTAGTGGAGTTAGCCTATCAGGGCTTTATCTCCAATAAATGCTGAAAAACTCTGATAACTCTCTCTCACTCTCCCATGTCTGATAAAGTTATCAGCCCTGGTAACTTTATCCTCCAAAATCTTAAACCTTGATAACTGGAGATAGGCTTTACGCGGATAATTCCGTGGTACTACCTATTTTTTTTTTTTAAAAAAAAAAATCTGAGGAGTCAGAAAATAGTTAGCTGGACTACTGATGCTTTGGTATATACAAAGGCTTCTATCTTTAGTACCGATTCATATAAAATATTGTTACCTGTTCTCTACTTAGCTATTGTGGAACTGCATTATTTAACTACAGGTGATACCTACAGACTGAATTTGATTTTCTTTCTTTCTTTTTGTTTAGTCACGGGAAAAGTTAGTCAGGGCTTTAAGGACACTGCATCCAGGAGACACAACTGAACAGATTATTCGACAAATTGACAAAATGACAAGGAATGCAGAAAATGTGTCCCGTGATGCACGGTTCTTTAAGGTTGCTTCTTTCATTATTTGTGATTTTTATTTTGACTTATTGCATGCATTTGTTGAAATTTGTTCTTGGCCTTTCCTTTTCTCCTTGTGATATCAGGATGACAAAACATCCAGTCAATTGCCTGCTTCTGGTGATACCATCTCAAAGCGATCAATAATGCATGTAATCAATGATGGCTCCTCCATTCCTGATGACATGCTTAGGAAGCGATCATGTCATGCAGTGTCCGTGAGCCTCACTGCTTCTGCCCCATCAACTAATGATTTTGCAGAAGATGATGACAATGAAGATATTGATGCAGCCAATGGGTTTTCGCCCAATGTATCTTTACTGGATAGTGATATGACCACTGTCGAAAAGATGATCGTGATGATTGGTGCACTATTGGCACAAGGAGAGAGAGGGGCTGAATCCCTTGAGATTCTAATATCACAAATGCAGCCAGATCTGTTGGCTGATATAGTAATTCTTAATATGAAGCATTTACCAAAAAGTCCGTTGCCTTTATTTACTAGGCTTGGAAGCTATGCATCTCAGATTCCTTCATCTGATTCTTCCCTTCAAACAGGGACACCAATGACTGTTGTCACTGCTACTGAAACTTCTGATATGTCTTCACAAGTATTCTCATCCTCTCCTAGTGTCTCTGTTTTAAGTACATCAATTACTGATGTGCCGTCATTTCCCATCATCTAGCAGACACCAAGCGTGACCCACGAAGAGTAATTACCCATACATTTTTTATTATATGTGCATATTATTCTGATTTTTCAATCTGCAAACTGGAAATTTTTAGTCCTTACTGTGTCAACTTTTAGGACCCTCGTCGCCTTGATCCACGTCGAGTAACTTCTACTGTAGCACAACCGATGACCTTGAACCTGGAGAATGGCAGTGATGTGCAATCTGTGCTTGATGATTCATTGGGTAGGCCAGTTTCAACAAGTACCATAGCGACAAAGGTTCATAGCAGCTCAGTGCCATCGACCTTCACAAATGAAGCAGTGATATCAGAAAGTTCTCAATCAGTTGAAATTTCAACTCTACAAGAAAGTCCAGCTCTGCTGGATGAGCCTCTGGAGAAAGGTCCTATTTTAGCTGTTGAAGCAACTTCAAATGTACCACTGTCCCCTGTTCATGGAGACCAAGATCTGGAGCCATTGACACCCTCAGAAACCACTGGAGATGATGGTGCTGATATCCCGATGGCAGAGTCTGATCCACATTCTTCATCTGTCACTAGTGCGTCAAGCGCAGAAGAAGAATCTCATGAATTGCCTTCACTTCCACTTTTTATTGATTTGACTGATGATAAGAAAAAAAGAATGAGTAGATTGGCTGTGTCCCGTATTGCTGAATCCTATAAACAAGTACGGGCTACAGGCTCTGCTCATGCTCACCTGTGTTTACTTGCTCTCTTGGTTTCACAGGTAAGCTTTGCTTAGTTCTCTCTGAAACTATATTCCTAAATCTATATCTACATCTACTTGTCCATCTTCAGATGTGCAATTGAACTATGAAGTGGTTTTCGTTGCCACATATGGCAAAATAAGGAGTCTCAGCTATTCCAGAACTGAATGATTCAGTGTCCGATTTCAAGTTACACCATAAAAAATTATTTGTTGTTGATAACCTAGCATTAAATAAAAAGATCATTCAGATCTGTCATCAAATGATCACATATGTTAGTGAAAAATCACACTATCTGAGCCAATTGATTTTGTATTCATCCTTTGTTGAGAAATAAGCTTCAGAACTAAATATTTTTTGATCAAGAAATAGTGTGGTATAGTGGAAAAATATGGATGGTGTAGATTGAAAATTGTGGAGGCTGAATCTTGTGGTGTACCATGGATCATACTGTTTTCTTATTTTTGTCACCGGTTGGAATGGAATCCTCGCCTCTCTCTATCTGGGTTTTGTGCTGATTCTTTGAAAAATTTTGTTACTAAGTAGAGGAGGTACAATTATAAAGAGAGGAGAGATTCCTCCCTCAAACTGCAAAGTAACACATCTTGGTAACACCTTAAAGAACAAAACCAACTATACAACAATGCAAGAAGGATTCTAGCTAACTACAAGCAAGTGAACTACTAGGCCAACTAGAAGGATGCTGACATGATTTTCCTTGCAGTGCTCTACTTCCACCAACTTCTGACTGCTTTCTGCATGGAATGCAGAATCGATTGATCTGGATTGGCATTGCCGTTGGATTGAATCACCACGATTCTAGGGGATATACGTCTCGGGTTAAAAATGCAAGTGGGAATGCCGGGGATTTGCCTGAATCAGCTTGGAATCACCCGGATTGGCCGATCCAGAATTGATTCAGGCTGATATGTCCAATGATTCATTTTTTAGTGTTCTCACACAATTCATTTCCATGTTTACCTTGGAATTAGTGGCAACAAAACTTCAAAATCAATGCTTAGAGGATTAATTGATTTTTTTTGTATTTGAAAATCCTACTTTTGAATTATTTAACTAATTTCTTGTTCTTACACATGCCACCTCATCTACATGAAATTTAATATGTTATAAGAAGATAAACTATTACGTATTTCTTAGTTGATACCAGTAAAAGAGCTAGGGGAAGACTTAAAATGAGATGGTGCCAATACTTGCCATATCGGATCTCGGCTTCGTCTTGGGGTGTCAAAGAGAAGAGATCTCGGCAAGATCTCGGGAGATCTGGATAACATATAAGTGTGGATCACATAGGTTCACATACATAATTTCTTAAGGAATGTAAATAATTGCATACATTCTCAAGTCTGAACCATGGATGACATAGGTTCACATATATCATGCAACAAGAGTGTAGGAATTGGGATTTGGGATGTGTTTTCATTTTTCTCTTCATAGGGTTTTACTTTAAGCATAAAAGTTTAATTCATGACATGGGAACCCATGGTAAAAATATCTTATTTATCTGAATATCACAGTAGACTAACTGACTAAGTACTGTAAGTAGGAGAGTGAGTTCCTTAGAGAAGTCACATGCACATTTGACTTATTTCACCGGACTTTGAATTTTTAATATTGCATGTGGTTTATTTGAATTATGAACTTTTTATTTAGGTCAAATTATGAGGGATTAGAAAGTCGTCATTTTGATGGAATCACCAAAATCGTGATTTTCTTCTTAGTTCAAATGGGGGTACTTTCTTATTTACATGTATTATCTTAAGTGAATGTATAACATTTACGTAAATGATGTTTAGGTAAATAAGGGGATCCTGCCAACCCTGGCTTAAGAGGATCTTGCCAACCCTAACTACTCATCTCGACCTTCTCATTTCTCAGGGAGGCGTTGAGGCCGAGAATTTCGCGAGATCTCGCGAGATTGCTTTCCATAGATGGTGCGATGTTATTAGGATGGGCTTGGACTTCTTGAGTTTAAACACGAATATAGCACTTGATAGAAATCTTTGGCGGAAAAAGATTCATGTAGTCGACCCCAATAATGAGATAAGGCTTTGATGATGATGATAAGAAGATAAATTATTGTAAGGAGCATTATCAAAATCTTATTTAGATACATAAGTGTAGTTGTCAGATTTTCATTGGCATTTCGATTTTTATATTTAAAATTTATCCTGTCATTGTAATAATTTATATTTCTCACGTAACCTATATGGTGTTATATTTAAAGTTTTTATGAATGTCTAGATTTTCCATGTTTTTTTAATTTTCCCTTATTTTCCTGTTTTTATTTAATTGTTAAACTATTTAGCAATTTTTTAATCAGGCAGGTCTAGGATGGGACTGATTTCCATTGGATTAACAATTTAAATAATTTTTTAATCAGGCAGATCTAGGATGGGCATAACTTCCTTTGGATTAGACAAGTCGGCTAATCTGATCCAGATAGGATCAGGATGGCCATGGTCGATCCTGAATCCAATCTGGGTCAGAATTCCATGCCTTTTTGTGTTTTGCACTTATATTTGTGTATACATATGTAAGTGCATTTGCAAGTATCACATACATATGCATCCACCGAACTGTGCTACTATCTGTCCATTTCTTCATGTGACATCTTTGAGGTGATATGTCATTATCTTTGATTAAGTTAGCAAATGGAAGAAAGGAATTTGCACTTACATCATCTAATGGCTGGATGAAGAATAACTGAATAACATTAATCTCTTCGCATCTTTATTCTAAATTTCTGATTGACCAAACTAAATAGTTGGATGTGCATTATTTCTGGGGAGGAGGTTTGCCAGAAAAGGTGAAGTGTATATTGAGTTTAGTTGAAGGACATATAAGTCACATTCAATTGTTTTTTTTTTGTAGTATGAAGGAACGAGACTTATCTGTGTTTTTGGTTTAGGAATGAGCATTGTCATACTGTTTAAAATGGGTCAATATCCTAAGAAAACCTGATAAACGGTGAAACATTTTGGTATTCCACTGTAACATAACTACGTAATGCATGAATGTGATCTCATAGAAAGACAATGGCTCAGTTTCTCAACTACAGGTGTCAGATCCTTGCCTCAAAGGGTTTGAAACCACATATGATCTATCTAAAATATTATGGTGTTAGATAAGCAGTTATCATCTGTATTTCCTCAGCACGTATAAGTAGTTTCCCCTGGACTTACTGGGCAATTGCTGATGTGTAATATCCATTTCTTTATCTGCCTTTTCCTACAGTGATCTTCTTAGATGCTGCTTCTTTTTGTGTCTCCAGAAATTGTTCCTATAGATGGCTGGTTTGTTTGTTTTAAGGTTGAATCTGTGTTCTATAGCTCACCATTAATTTTTCACAGGCTGATGCCGATGTTGATATGGTTGAAATGCTGCAGAAGTATGTTGCTAAAGATTATCATCATCAAAAGGTATCTTGTGGCTATTGATTCACTATTGTTGCTTGGAGTTAACATTTGCTAGAGAAAGATTTTTAGTTTAAAAAGGCTAACTGAAATGTTACTGTGGTTGTGCCTTGTCAGGCCAGCTTGTATCCTGATATGTGAAGATTCGGTCTATGATCATGTAGTTTTCTTTCTTCTTCTAACTTCCTAATAATGTCCTATTTTACTTTATGGGGAGTTTGAGAATGCTGTCCCTTTTAAAAGTAGTTTATGCTATTAAGAATCTTGTACGAAGATTCGAGATATGCATTCATATGTTGTTCTCTCTCTAGATTTTTCTAGCGTGAGCAACTCTGGAGATTTGGGGGTTTGGGATTTGTGTGCAACGAGAGGGCCGCCTGCCGGAGATGTCCTCCGGTGGTGCCTTACAAATGGGGAGAGCTTCGGGCTCCTCTTCCGGTCCGACCTGCTTTGGCTATGGAAGATGGGCGCCGACTGCTCAAGGAAATAGGTTTCAGGGAGATAATCTGTTTTATGCAGAGGTGGTAAGGAGACGACCGATGACAAAGGCCATAGGTAGCAAGCAATGTTTGGACGCGGGGTCTATTCTGACGGAATACCTACAGCGGAAAGAGGAATGACTGAGGCACTGTATCTGTCGCTCGTTGGTGGAGGGGTCGACGGAGGAGGGACAGGTGGTGCGGCGGCTAGTTGAGATCACCAGAGCTCATTGGGAGGAGGTGTGAGTGGCCAAGCCTTGCTTCCTAGCGGTGTGCCAAGATGGAGGGGCGATCAACATGGTGGTCGCAACAGGATTTCTGGTGGTGGCTGACGCTCGGCTTAGCATAGTTGGTAAGTTCGCCCATAACCAAAACGAAACCGGGTCAAAGTACTGTAGCAATTCCGAAACTGAAAAAATAATATTTTAATTGGTTTTGACTAGATTTGGCCGAAACCAGACCGGAACTGACTGAAACCGGCTCCCATAAAGCCACCCGAGACTGGCTGAAATGAAACCAAAACGGTTTTGGTTTTGGACCCAACCGAAACCGAGTTTGCCATCCTTGCTGCTCAGGATCCAAAGATAGCCGGAGCACAAGGGGACCCTTTCCAACCCGCAGGGGAGGAAGGTCCGCGTCATGGTTAAGGGAGTTCCTGTTCACTTGTGCGATGATTACCTTCCTAGTGAAGGATTTTGGCAGGATGGTTTGGGGTCCATGGCTTTTTGGAAGGGGGGATCCTGGACGTCGGTGCTTGTGGATCTGCTGGTGACTTACTCAATGGCGATACCGGTGGTCATGACAGCGGATCTAAATGGACTCACCATCGTCCTCTGAGTCTGGGTGCAGGTGGCGGCTGAAGACCTCGGGCAACCACCTGCCCAGTGGAAGGAAGAAGAAGGGTCGACGCGGCCTTTGAATTCAAATGCTGGTCCACGTGGGTCAAACGGACCGGTTCAACGGGTGGCTGGAGAACTGGCTCGACAAGGGTCGGGTGGTGTCTTTGGGGTTTCTTCACGGGTTTGGGTATATAACTTACCTGGATCCAAACTTGCCGCGCCTAGCGGGTATGCAGGAACTGCGACGGGCCATTTTCTCAGCTCGATTCCATTCCCAACTAGGCGAAGGATCAGTTCGTAAGACGGTACCCTTCTCCGGCAACTTTGCCTAGTTGTCGGAAGCTTGCCTCTCCCCGCCTATCTAGACGGCCAAGGAGGGACCCTCGACGCTTGACAGGATGCCTGTTGCAAAAGATAGAGAGTCGGAAGGGCCTCTAAGGGAAGATCTGGGTTTCCAGCATAAGCCGTTGGCTTGGTCAAGCTTTTTGGAGTAGGCCCCCGCTCTTGCTCTCCCCTGGAAGGTGCTGACGGAATGGAGGATGTGGCAACGGAGGAGGGCCACGAAACGGTTGGAGCAGTCAACTGCTCTCCATTAGTGATCAACGGAAGCACCCGCGGTGGAAAGGAATAGGAAATCACGGCAGTCTTAAGGGGACCCTTAGAGTCTCGCAGTGACTCACAGGGAGACAACCCCCCCCCCCCTCTCTCTCTCTCTCTCAAATGGAGCTTGGAGGCGAAGGTCCCCGAGTCACCCAGCCCAAGGGGGGACGTTGGTGGCGTGTCGGGGAGATGGAGGAGGGAGGATTAATAAGCAAGGATGAGGGAAATGAGCTACTGGAGATGGTGAAAATGGTCTCTATGGAGCACTTCAAGGAGTTGGCAGGGAAGTTGGGTGTATCTTATGAAGGGGTAGAGAAGGGGCTCAAGGGTTCTCTATCCTTCACTAGAAAAAGATGGAGGGTGGCTTGGGCAGAGGAGAGAGAAATCAATCCCAAGGGTAGGGAAGAACAAGGAGGGGGGGGGGGGGGGTTGAGGGAGGGACTGGAGGAGGTAGAGGGAGATGTTCTTCAATCATCATGATGATCATCTGAGGGGGTTGCAGAGGAGAGAAAAGAGGAGCTTGGTGAGGGGTAAGGAGCTGCAGACATGACATCCTTTGTTTGCAGGAGACTAAATGTGAGGGCATGGTAGAGGAGGTGATGTGGGAGATAGTGGGAGGTAGGTTGCTTAAGGGGGTGACTTCGTCGACAGTTGGCAGACTCGGAGGCCTTATGGTGTTATGGAATCCATTTGAGGTGGAGGAGGATAAGGTTGTAGGCAAGTGGGCCATTTTGCTTCATTTCAGGAGCTTGAGAGATGGCTTCTCTTGAGATTTCTCCTGGTGTATGGCCCTCAATCTACAGAAGGGAAGAGTGTGATGTGGAAGGAACTAATTAACTTCCACGTGGCGTTCAGGCGGCCATGGTGTGTAGGAGGAGACTTTAATGCAGTGGCAGTGGCTTCCAAAAGGACGAGTCCTCTATCAGCTGCAAGGGAGACAGGTTTTTTGTGACTTCATCCACCTTGCTGCTCTTATTGATGTTGGGCTGGTGAACCCTCAGTTCACTTGGTCCAACTTCAGAGAGAGATCTTCGTGCCCCAGATTGGACAAATTTCTGTGTTTGTGGATTGGGAGGACCACTTTCCTCAAGTGCAGTCCTCTTGTTTGGCTAGCGTGGGATCTGATCACGGGCCTATTTTATTGTCTTCTAATTGCATGCATATGAGGAGATAGATCTTTAGATTTAAGAGGTTTTGGCATAGAGAGGCAGGTTTTATGGGTACAGTCAGTGAAGCATGGTCCGTTTCTGTTTGCCAGGGTGGGGGAATGATAATGCTGGTTAGAAAATTGAGACATACTCAGGTGCTCTCAAATTAGGTCAAGAGCAAACACATTCTTGGAAGACAAGCCAAGGACAATCTTATGCAGCGGATACTGGCGATGGACTCCCTTGAGAAGGCAGGGTTGATGGATGACGAGGACAGGAGAACTAGAGACTCCTTGAAGGCAGAGTATGAAGTTCTCATCAGGGAAGAAATCCACTGGAAGCAGAGGTCAAAAGAAAAATGGCTAAGAGAAGGGAATAGAAATACAACTTATTTCCACAGGCTTGCATTGACTAGGAAGAGGTTGAACTATATATCTAAGGTCAAGGTGGGTGATCAGGTGCATGGTTGTAGGTTTCGCCCGAAATCGAAACTGACACGTCGAAACATGTCGGTTTCGACCTTGGGCGACACGAAACCGGACCAGAACACTGTTCCGACCTGAGACTTTTTTAAAAAATAATATTTTAATAGTTTCAGGCGAAACCCGAAACCGGTATCGCCTCGAACTGCCAACACCGGGCAAAACCCGACGCAACCCCCTCAGATCTGAGATCTGAGGCAGAAGGGGGGGGGAGTGGTTTCGGCTTTGGGTGGGGGGCAGTGCTGCAGGGACTTGGGGGGGGGGGTTCGTCTTTGAGTGGGGGAGGGATGGATTTCGCTGCGAAATTAGGACTAGTACCCCTGTTATAAACAAAAGTAGAGGAAAAGCAGTCAATCCGCGTGCGAGGGCGCACATTTGAGAGTTCGGGCTCCACATTCCAACAATAAGTACATATGTTTGACTGTTTTAGGTTCCAAGCATGCTCCTACTTGTCTTTCATGTCATTCTACTTACAAATCTTTATGCTTTATTTTCTTATTGTAGGACCATGGCTAGAAGATCACTCCATGTTTATTGTTTTACTCTTTAATATGCATCTAATATTCCATTAACATGTCACCCACATATATCTATCACTTAATCCAAAATTTTTCAATCTTATATGCATGTCCATTGTTTTTTTTTGTGTTGTGATGAATTTATATATATATATTTTCAGATTTATTTGAGTTTTTTTTACATTTTTTGGTGGTCTTTTACTCTTTTATAGGTTTTGGACAGTTTCGGCCGAAACCGAAACTGTATCGGTTTCGGTTTCGGACCCACCCGAAACCGAAACTGACTCCCTCATCCTTGACCAGGTGTTTCTCAAGAAGGAAGACATTAGAAACTAGGCTAAAGGGTTCAATGTTGGTCTTTTTACTGAGGAGTAGTTCTGCAGGCCAGTGTTTGAGGATGATTTGTTGCCCCACTTGTCCTCAGCTAGAGTGAGGCATTGGTGGCTCCTTTTCAGGAGGAGGAGATCAGTCATTCAATGTTTCCTTTGGTAGGTGATAAAACTCCGGGTTACGATGGCTTTCCTGTCATCTTCTTTGTTCTTTCAGCATTGTTGGGAAATAGTCAAGGACGACTTGGTGGGGGTGGTGATAGATTTTGAGGCAGGAAGAGCTCACGTGAGGGGTATCAACAAAACCCTTCTTGTATTAATCTCCACGAAGCAAGGTACTCAGGAGTTTGCAGAGTTTAGGCCCATTAGTTTACTCAACAGCTCTTACAAAGTCGTCTCTAGGGTTTTGGCGAGAAAGTTGAATAGGGTGATGGATGCTTTGGCAGATGGATATCAAGGGGTCCTTCATCAGGGGAAGACAGATCCAGGAGAATTTCCCTGTCACGCATGAATGCTTCCATGTTATGAAGATGTAGAGGAAAAGAGGTATAGTTCTCGAGCTAGATTTTGAGAAGGTTTATGACAGGGTTAACTAGAATTGTGTCTATGAGGTGCTAAAAAAGATGGGGTTTCATCAAAAGTGGATCATGTGGATCAAGGAATATATATTGTCTGCTATGTTCTCTATGCTCATTAATGGGCAACCTTTGGCCTCTTTTGTGAGCGAGAGAGGGCTCAGGCAGGGAGACCCTTATCTCTCCTCTCTTTGTGATGGTGGCTCACATCCATAGTAGATTGTTCCATAGAGTTGAGGTGGAGGGCATTGTTCATGGCTTCTAGATAGGTTGGGCTAGCAATATTTATCATTTGCAATATGCAGACGACACTATTTTATTCCTAGCCGACGATGATCAGCAGCTCATTGATGCTAGACTGGTGTTAGAGATGGTACAAGATATCACAGGGCTGAGGGCGAATCATAACAAGAGCTAGGTGGTCGGGATCAACATGGAAGAGGCAACTGTTGCTAGAGTAGCTCGTATGTTCAGGTGTCATATCGAGTCCTTTCCCTTAGCTTACATTGGTCTGCTTCTTTCTCTTGGTGGCATTCTTTATAGGGATTGACAAGGGGTGGTTAGTAGATTTGAGTCTAGATTGGCGGGGTGGAAGGCTAGACTCCTTTCTTATGGGGGTTGTTTGGTTCTGTGCAGATCAGTGCTAGATAGCTTGTCGATTTATTTCCTTTCTATCTTCAGGATCTCGAAGACAGTGGCCAAGAAGCTAGAGGGCATTTAGGTAAGATTTTTTTGACATGATAGTGGCAACAGGGAAAGATGATGACATGATATTGCCTGGGGGAGAGTATGTCGGGCCAAGGAAGCAACGGGGGTGGGTATCAAGAATATTAGAAGTTTCAACCTGGTGTTGCATAGCAAGTGACTGTGGAGGTTGGGGGCAGAGGATGATGGATTATGGGTCCAACTTATATCTCAGAGATACTATAGTTCTACCAGGGTGTGGGATGTTTTCCCCACACTTGTATCTGGTTTCTCCTATTTGGAGAGATATATTGCAGAGTGCGGAGTTTGTCAGAGCCAATGTCAGGTGGTAGTTGGGGGACGAGCAGAGATGTTTGTTTTGGTAGGATAGATGGTGTGGGGATCGCTCTCTTGCAGAGACATTCCATCCTTATTTGTGGTTGTAGGTAGGCCTGAGAGTACAATGGCTCAGGCTTATGATCACCAGTTGTTAAGGGGTGTTTGGGGCCCCACATTTAGTCTCTTTTAGCTCAGGAGATGGAGCAGTTGCAGATCCTCTTACCTCTTCTGCTGGACTTCACACCTCAGGTTGGTATGTCTGATTCTTGGGTATGGAGGTGTGTGAGAGGAGGTAGGTTCTCAATACGATCAGCTTACCAGTCCCTTTTAGATGGTGGCTTTAGATACCCTTGGTTTTCTCATGTATGGGCACCAAAAATCCCACTAAAGGTGAAGGTGCTCATATGGAGGATATCTCATGGTCAACTACCTACCTGTGATAGGGTGGGTGGCTCATTTTCTTCAGAACATTCGCACCCTCTGCTGTTTGTGTGGGGAGTCTGAAGAGGACATGGGCCATATCTTCACTTCTTGTCCTTTCGCCATAGCATTGTGGGAAAGGATTGGCCAGCGGATCCGGAAGCCTCTTGGGCAGTTCTCTTCGGTGCAGCAGCTCTTGACAAAGTGGCATAGGAGGTGGGGGGCTTAAAGGGGACAGAATTATCTAGCGACTCATCCTTCTTGCCACTCTTTGGGCTCTGTGGTCCAAGAGAAATAACAAAATATTCAGAAGAGAAGCAAGGTCAGAGGAGAGGATCTTGGCTTTTGTTTGTGAAAAAGTAGTTTTTGGGCAGTCAATTATTGTAATGTGGGGGGGGGGGGGAAATTCACTTCTCCTCTATTGGGGAATTAAGGGGACACACTACTTTGGTGTTCTCTCCTTTTGTGGTGAAGAGCTCTTTGTATAGTGGTTTTTGTGGTTATACCTCTTCACTTGTACATTAATTTTTTATAAATTTATACTGTTCAATTATAATTTATTGTAAACTGTTCAGAAAAAAAATGTTTTAAGAGAATTACCTCCCTCTTCTATGCTTCACAAATGTTTCTGCTAACAAGTATGGTAGCATCTCGATTCTTATGAAGAATTCAGAAGATTGTGATGCAAGAGGAAGTGACTCATCCTCATGCCCATGTCCTGCATCTCTGTGTCCTTTCAGATCTCCCTTTCTCTCTAGTCTCTACTCTCTAGGGCTGTGACCAAACCTCCGACATAAATGTAAATTGCCAAGACTGAATTAATTAATATATATGAACCAGTATTATCGGACATAATATATCTTCTGTAACATGTTCTGGGCCCCAAAACAGACTGGTCCATCGCAAGTCCATGAGTGCCAAAGCATGCAGATGTGAGACATTAGGTTGGAACTAAGCCACCAGATTGTAATATAGATCCTTGGTATTACTTTCATTTGAACTTCTGCTCCCTGCACTGACTGCCATTCAACATGCTAGTGCGCCACATACTGTGGGAATGATGCAAGAGGTGGCTCCTAGAAGGACAAACAACTCATAATGTGAGCCACCAACACAAAGAGAAGGGGAGACAAAGTGATGCGGCACAGAGGACGTGGAGGGAGAAGCAGACAGAAAACAGGGAGGGGTGAAGCGTGAAGGAGGAAGAAGGAGAAGGGGTTGGGCTTCCACCTTGTGGAATCCACCCTGCTGAAGGAGAAGACAAAAGGCTGCACACCAAAAAAAATTGTCTTCAAAGCTTCATTAATTCCTAAAAACAGGTTATTACACATTATTTATAGTGAGGGAACCCTATGGTCCTCACTAATACACCCAAAGACTGAAATACCCTCAAGCCTAAAAAAAAGGTCCAAATTCGGACCCAAAAAAACAGAAAATAAAAAGAGCTCTAATGGGCCATATATGGGCCTTATTACATCAACTAAATGCTCAAACTCATAAAATAAACATGCTAGGCCTGACGGCAAGTCGCCAAGCCAAATGGACGCCGTCGTCGCTACTCATCGCCTCTATCTGGGTAAACTTGGACCTGGTTGGCCCGATCCCAGGCTCGGATGTCCCCACCAATTCTCCCCTAATTTGAGAAAACTCGTCCTCGAGTTTTGAAATAGCGCAATATCCAAGAGGAGATGAGGTAAGGAGCAAACACAAACACATCTCAAAAACATGTAGGTCCATCAAGCAAAGAACCGCATCTGGAGTTGAGAAATGTGCCTTTGTTTCACTCCATATGTGATCAAAGTCATCCAAATTGATGATATCCCGCATATCCTTCGACTGTTCGACCACAACTCCAATTATTTCTTCCATTGTCAAACGCATTCCTTAATGAAATCATCCGCTCCAAACATCTCAGACTGAAGTTGTGTATAATACTCATCTATCAATGATTCATCTGCTTCATAGGATACTTCAACTAGTGAGTTTTTAGACTCCTTAGTAATCGAGGAGCCAGCCTCATAGACAATCTCCTCTTGTTTGACCAACTCGTCACATAAGCACTGCAAAAGATTATCTATTCTAAAAAAATCTTGATCCCATTCGCGTCTAAAGTTGGTAAGTGCTTCAGACAATTCTCGAAACATCGTGGGTTCATCTGGCAATAGGGACGTCGTCGGTGGCACGTCAAGAACGGCTGCACAGGGGCAGCGTGGGCCGCGAGTCGAGAACAAAACAGAAACAGCAGGTGCAACGCACTGGCAGACTCTTCACTGTTCCTGTGTGTGGGTCAGATGAACATGAGAGCTGGACGACGGAGAGGCCGGGGTGCTGAGCGACAAGGCGAAGAGCAGGCCAGGTAGTCGCCGCCAAGGTTCAAAAACTCGGTCGGATCGGGATTGGATCGGCCGAGTTGGCTCGTTTTTGGCCCTCCCGATCCGAGCCGGGGTAACCCAGCCAGACCCTGCACGCGGATCGGCCCGGCTCGGCTGCCCGCCGAGCCCGACCCGATCCGCCGCGGATCGGGCGGACCGAGCCGATACGGCTCAACGGCTAGTTAAAAAAACTCACCGTTTCTAGCCGTTGGGGGGCGCTCCCCAACGGCTAGAAACGACTTTGGCCTTTGGAGGCCTTGGGGGTCTATATAAACCCCCCAAAGACCCCCATTATGCTCCAAACTCAAGTGTTAAGTTCTCCCCCCTCCTACCAATTTTTGGGCATTCTCTCTCTCTCTCTCTCTCGGGCGCTATTTTGCACTATTTGCGAGGCGATCTGATCTTTCATGCTCTTGCGCTTCGTCTTCGACTTTTCGGGCTCTCTCACACACACTCTCGGCCCGAACTCTTGGCTGCGATTGATCTCCCTCTCTCTCAGCCGCAAAAAAAAATATTTGTTTTTTATTTGTTTATTATTTAACTTCTTTTTTTGTGTTCTAAGTGATGGCCACCGAAGGTGGTGCTGCTCCGCTCCCCAATCTTCAAGTAACCCTCCCAGCGCCGATCCCGCTTGGGCTCATGGTACCGTTGTGGACATGGCTCGAAGGAAGGTCCAATGCAAGTATTGTAACTGGGTCTTATCGGGCGGCGTTTATGGCGTTTGAACAACATCTAGCGGGAATTAAAGGTGAGGTGGCACCATGTTCGAGAGTTTTTGCTGAAGTTCGAATACAATTTTGCCAATATATGAAGAAGAAGAGACATCCAAAGCAAACATTAGTAGAAGACGCCAAGAAATCCGGAGAAGAATTGTCTGCCCCTCCTCGAAGGTCCATGGATTTACCAAGGGGGAGACAAACAATTGATCTTGATGATGATGAAGAAGGTTAGTAATTAGTTAACTTAGTTTTGGAACATTTATTTAGTTCAAGCTTCAAACTTCAAAGTTCAAACACCTCATTATAATTTATACATTTCAATGTATAACATCATCAACAAGTTTTTTTAAATGATATCATTCTATTTCTATCTCATATTATAGAACAATTTCGTCGGGCATCGCAAGCAAGTCGAAGGTCTTTTGCGGAAGAGGACTATCTCCGACGTACTGGTCATCACCTAGGTCAAGGTAGTGGCCATGGGAGTAGCGGACAAGGGAGTTCAAGTGTTGGAATGAGTACAAATATACCTGAGGTTCCAGTAGATATCCCTAGAGACGGAGATCCTAGAGTGGGACCATTGGACCCATTTCTCACCAGGCGGAGGGAGAAGAAGCACCATCCATTTCTACAGCCTTAAGAATTTGAAAATATGCAAGGAGAAGATAGGGAGAGCGACGTCAAGATGGTTCTTCTTCAAACACATACCGGCTAATGCAGCAAAAGGACCATATTATGAGTCAATGATCGAGATATGGTGAAGTGGGCAAAGGGGTAGAAGGCCCTACTTCATATGAAATCTACAACAAGTACTTGGACATGGAGGTTGAAGATATGAAGGCATATGTTCCACTTTTGAACGCATATGGGATGAATATGGTTGCACGTTAATGTGCGATGGATGGACAGGTATGTACAACTACAAGTGTAGTGTTTGGTCAATTAATTGTTATTCATTAATAACACATAGGTTTTAATTTTCTTATGAATTGTGCAGGCATTACACGAAGAAGTATGATAAACTTCTTAATCTACTGCAAAGCAGGGACTGTTTTTTGGAAGTCGGTAGACGCTTTGGCAAGGTGAAGAATGCAGACTACCTATTTCAGTTGATGGACAACATGGTGGAGGAGATCGGAGAGAAAAGAATAGTCCAAGTGGTAACTGACAATGCAGCGGCTTTCAAGTTGGCGGGCCAAAAACTAATGGACAAAAGGGAACACTTGTATTGGGTTCCTTGCTCCGCGCACTGCATTGACCTAATGCTAGAAGATATTTGTGAAGATCCAATGGTGGAAAATGTGGTCAACAATGCAAGATTCGTAACCACATTCATCTACAATCACAACAACATATTGGACATCATGAGGACGCATACACATGGACGGGAGTTGCTTCGGCCAACACCTACAAGGTTTGCATCCCAATATATTGCATTGGATAGCATAAATGGGCAACGTAGCAACCTTATTAGGATGGTAGCATCTGAAGAGTGGGAGAACTATATGTCCCGACATGCTCCTACACGGGTGAGGGAGAAGGGAAAGAAGGTGACCGACATTATCCAATCAAAGCCATTTTGGAAGGGGGTCCAAAATGTTTTGAATGTAGTAGAACCGCTTGTTCTAGTCTTAAGGGCGGTAGATGGGGAGAGGAGATCCGAGATGGGTTACTTGTACGAGGCTACAGATCGAGCAAAAGAGCTTATCCAAATGAACAACAAAACGACGTATGCCAAGTGGTGGGAAATCATAGATCGACGATGGGAGCACACATTGCATCATGATCTTTATGCTGCAGGTAAGCATAACACTTCAACTCTTGTGAATTGTGATTACATATATTTTAATTTAAGGAATCATATAATGTTTTAACATTTTTCTTCTATATGTAGGGCATTTCTTCAACCCCCAATACATGTATAGGACTGGTGGGAGGAATGAGAACTATGACAATGCCTCCGAAGTGTTGATTGGGGCAAAAAATGTAATCAAACGCATGCTAGACAATGAGGATAGGGCAATCATAGCATGCAAACAAATGCATGATTATAGACTTCAACTCTACCACTTTGGTACTAGCACGACACAAAGAGCTGCTCAGATTTTGAGTCCAGGTTAGAAGTTACTCATCATATTTATTTGCCTCTGGAATGAGTTGGTTCTACTTCTATTTTCTAAAACACTATACATGCTTCATTTACAACGGATTGGTGGTTGGATCATGGAAAAACTTATGGATATGAAGACTTAGCATATGTAGCTATTCGGGTGTTAAGCCAAACAACGTCTGCCACAGGGTGTGAGAGGAATGGAGCACATTTGGCTTGATCCACACAAAGCAAAGAAACCGCTTGAAGTCTGCACGTCTTGAGAAGTTGGTGTTTTGCCACTACAACATGAGATTGAAGCTTAAAAATCTCCAATTAATCAAACAAGTTCAAGATAGAGAAAAATATAGAGCCTCGGGCCAACAACAAGCTGAAGCAGCAGCATCCGAGACAATAGATATAGAAGAAGTTTTTGAGGAGGAACATCCACTCCATGCATGGGTAAATGCAACCACTTCGGTTGAACCAGAGTTCGACCCGCATGATCGTGCATGGGCTGAAGGTAGATGACCTTTACAATGTACATGCAACATGGCATTATAATTTATAAATTTTTTATTTCTCATGTTAACATGTTTATGTCTCATTTAGGTGAGCTTGATGATGTGCCTTTGCTTCCAGAGTTTGAAACTCCCCAGCCCTTAAACGCCAAAAGAAGACAGTGGTTGCAAGAGGAAGGAGCAAGAAACACGGCATTAGCATTGCAGACTTGGAGACAATCGAGGAAGATGTAGATGATGAAACATCGGAGCCAAGCGATAATGTTGTATACCAAACTTCTAATGACTCCACATCGAAGACAAGTACTCCTAGTGAGGGATCCGATCATGGAGGAGATGTCAGCAGTGTACCGCCACCGGCACCGCTACCAGACCCTATTGTATTCACCGGAGAGGAAGACTTCACTCATGCTACTCAAGATCAGCACCATGGGAGTAGGCAAGGGAGGGAAGCACAAACCTCAAGTCAACATATGCACGGAAGGGGAAGAAAGTGGCATCTCAATTCCAAGGGCAAGGCCAAGGCCGACAAGCATCCAAAGATTCGGGATACAATCCCAACTTCATTCCGCATAGACGAAATTGGTTAATGAAGAAGAAGAAGATGCAAGAGGAGTGGAGGGAGCGTCAAGAAAAGCTACAGATGGAGTTTGAGACTATGGAGCAAGCCTCAGATACATCATCTTATGCTTCCACTGAAGGATACTACCAAGGGCAGGGAGGCTACTTGGCATATCCTCAATACCCGGATGCATCGTATTACAACGGAAGCGGAGCATATGCACAATCCACTGAGTCTGATTCGCATTCACATGACTCATATGAGTCATATGCTCATATCAAGTGCCTGAAATACCTGGATACACCAATTACTATCATATATGCGAACACGGATGCATATAGTCAATATTTGAGTCAATATGAGGCATATTACCAACATTATATGTCTGGACAGATTATGTAAACCTTATGTCCAGACAAATAATGTGCGATTCCAATAAATATAATTTTATTACTTTTTCTCAGTACCAATGATGTATCATGTCCTATTTTTTCATGTATTTCAGTTCATAAATATAATGTTATATTTTTCCTATTTTTCTATTTTTTTTTTTCATTTTTGAGGGGGCCGATCCAGCCCCCCTTAGCTCGGCCGGCTCGCCCGCTCGGCCGAGCGGGGTCGGGATCGGCCGGTCGGATCGGTTTGGGGCCGGCCGATCCGATCCCAATCCCGGGGTTCTTGAACCTTGGTCGCCGAAGGGGTCACCCAGACTCTGGTCCTCGGCGGATTGCGGACGGGGTGAGTGGATGGGGCGGGCTGCGATGGTGGCCACGTGCAACTAGACCCTCGCGCGCGGACGTGGGTGGAACAGGCCTCAGGGCTGCCGCATAGCTGCGCGTCAACGACGGGAGGTGTGGGGAGGGGTTCGCGGGATCTCCGCAGCGACGGGAGGCGTGGGGGCTTCGTGCTTCGCGCGCACTTGCAGGGCGGCGGAAGTGGGTGACTAGGAGGCCGCTGGCGTGGCTCCTCCTGTGCGAGGAGTTACGTTGGGTGGTCGCGGCTGGTCGTGTGGGGATCCTACGCGGGTGTGAGGTCGCAGGCAGGCTGGGACGGCTCGGATGATCTCGCCGCGGGGTGAGGCGGCTCTTGCGGACGGGTGAGGTCGAAGACGGCGGGGTTGCCCACCCGTGCGCGATCGACGATGTGACGGCCCTCGTTACACCGGTACGGTCATACCGACCCACGTCGATATAGCGAGTGCTGCCAGTCACAGTGGGACATTTACCCAACGATACATACAGCTGAGATACACGCGAATATACTAACAGAGTAGCGGAAGTAAAAGAGAACTATCTCAATTCATTCATCATCCACATTAAACATACATGCAGTATACAATTTGCAAAAGGAACTAAAATTCACATGATTTATTTACTGAAATAGAAATAAAAATGTCCACATATTACATTCTTTCATGATAGTTCTAATACAATGTCCAAATACATACGACGAAGTACACAATCACAAAGAAGCTCCAAGTAACTAGTCTCCGCGCTCGGAGTCCGTCTCCACCGTCTCCTCCAACGGTGTCGAGTCACCAACTACACCTGTACGCCGAAGCAAGGAGTGAGTCCAGGGACTCAGCAAGTAACACTATACATGATATACACGTACAAGTCCTAGTGGTTTCTACAAGCACATACAATTAGCAACACATAGCATGCTAGTCCATTTAAGCTTCAACCTATCATGAAGGTTCTACAATTTTACACCTAACACATGCTTTCAGATCTCAAACTATAACATTCACCTATCACATGGTCTCTAATCCATTCACTTATGAACTTTAGCCTTATAAAGAACCAAACATGAGTGCTATCCACATGGACAATTTACATATATGAAGGGAACATAGTTAGCATGGATTCCACATGTTCTTAAGTACCACATAACCTTTTTCACATGCTTTAGGTTGTTGATTTCACATGGTTCAAGACTATAAACCTACACATGAAAGCTACAATGTGGCTTAGAACATAACGATGAACAATCCATCATGCCACTTTGCACACATACTCATTAATTGTTCCTAATCATGGATTCTAAACATTTGCACACATAAACACAAGAAGGATAACATGCATTTTCTGAATTCACATAGTTCAGATTTAGCCTACATGATTTCAATAACACGTTGCACATCTAGATTTTCACATTTTCCTTTTCACAATTTTCTCTTTTCACATGGTTACACTTTACACATACACATTCACATGTCACTTACACATTTACACATGGTCACATACACTTTACACATTACACTTTACACATATTTTAGTGCCGTGACACATAGTCCAAACCCCAAAGAAGGACACATTCACATCACATAACACATAGGCACCATCTAGGCAATGCAATGGTGACTCTTGGACTGCGCAGACCGGGAGAACAAGTCTCCACCCTAACCAGTGGTACTTGTCCACCTCCAGGATTTCCCCCTAATGCCCTTAGGGTCACTTAACACAATGAACTTTCTCAGGGGGACTTTTCCCTGATACAGCTCCACTGCCTTCTCGGAAGCAGTATCACATTGGCACAATTTACACTTTTACACTTAACGTTTTACACATGTTTTTACACTTTACACTTCCATCACATTCACTTCCTCACACATGAACACCTCTGTTTTTACTAACATGGTACTACAGAGTTTTCAAATTCACAACAGTAAACACACCAATCATGCTGGTTTAAACAAAATTTATCACATTGCGATCATATGTACGAATTATTACATTTCACATGAAAACACATAACTCTCTATTTACAGTCCAATTGATCTGAATTTTAACCACATGCTGTTTTCGGGCTCATGATCATACCCTCAATTTTTCAGATTTTTCTGAGCTAAATAGGATTTACAGAAATCAAACACCTAATTAGCATGTTATTCACAATTTACGCCAACATGGAATTAACGCATCAGCAACTTGTCACTTACTGATAAACATAAGCTACAATGTATACACATGAATTAGAGTACAGAATTCCCTAATTCATACATCTATAAATCGTTTACCACAACCATTTTCACATGCTTTCATATTACCGTATCAAACTTATTAGCAATTTCACAAGCATGCAAAATTCCAACATTTCAGAACACACATACATGCCCCACAATTCTTCATGAATAGACTGAAACAAGTCATTTAACTAATCCTAATCATGGAACATGGATTTGCAAAGTTGCCTACAAATTATGCTCACAAGTATGAAGACATCATTACCCCACATTCACCATCACACCACATTCATTCACAACCACAATACACCATATACATAGTGTATAAGATATACAATATATCCTAATCGCATGAAACATACCGAAATTAGTGTACAAGAGGGACAGAACAGCTCACTGTTCTGTCCTGAAGAACTAGGCGGCGGTCTCTGGCCGCTGACTCAGAGTCAGCGGCATGATCGATGGACGCCAAGGAAGAACTGGGCGTCCAGGGATCCTGCCGTCTACTCAGGTCTGTGCAGAAAACACAGACCCGAGCTCCAAAACTTGGGTGAAATGGAGGGTCTAGGACTCGAGATAAATTCCATAAAAATAATAGAAACATCCTAGACTCATACGGGGACATCAATGACAGGTTACTTGCCTTTAGAAAATCACACCAAAGGGTCTAGGGCTTGGAGAAGCTCTCCTTGGGCAGTCCCAAGAAGTTGCAGAAGCACCTCCAAAAACGCCTTCCTCCGGGCTCCTGGACGATCTCCACGCGAGGGGATGATGGGGAAGCCTTCTCCTTGGCTTCAGCTCCCTCCTTGATGCAGTAGATCTCCAAACAAATCCAAGGGTCGGATTTGAGGGTTCCAAAAGTGGGTTTTCTCACAGAATGCTCTCTAGGGTTTTTCTCTTTCTTTCCTCCTCTCACAAGGTGAAGGGAGAGTGGGGAGGAGCCATTTCGGGTTGGACCCTAAGAAGAGCCCCTCCCACTCCCCATACCGATCTGACACCTCAGAGCCGTTGGGGGACATCCCCCAATGGTTGCCATGCCTTTTCAGAAGATAGCAGCTCTGCTGCGCATGCAGGGCAGAGAAGTTGGCGTCCAGATCGCTGGACGCCGGAGTTAGTGTGGCGTCCAGGGCTGGACGCTGACACTGCTCAACGGCCTGGGATTGACGCCAAAAGGGCCTTCGGCCAGAACCCTAATTATGCAGAGAAACCATACACCCAAGCTTCTATACATGCAATATGTACATGATATTATATTCACACTATCACATGCAATACATGCATTATTTACATTTAATATAAACACATGTACACGTAATTATACTACTTTGATACCTACGTAAATACGTACATAAATACACAAGCACAATCATACACATGTAAATACGAAAAATACGACGGAAATTCGAGGGGTTACACCCTCTCCCCCTTAAAGAAAACTTCGTCCTCGAAGTTAGAACGACACTACTCAAACAAAAGGGGATACTTCTTCTTCATCGCATCCTCAAGCTCCCACGTAGCCTCCTCACGTGAAGTTCCGCCATAGAACTTTCACCGACGCAATACTCTTGTTCCGGAGATGCTGCACCTTCCGGTCAAGAATGGCTACTGGTTGCTCAATACGAAAGATCTGGCTGGATCTCCACTGGCTCATGACTAATCACATGAGACGGATCTCGGACATACTTCCTGAGCATAGATACGTGGAATACCGGGTGAACGCTAGCCAAAGCTGGGGGTAAAGCTAGCTCGTACGCCACGTTGCCCAAAGTCTGAGAATCTCATATGGGCCAATGAACCTAGGGCTTAGCTTGCTATGCCTGCCAAATCTGACAACTCCACGAGTAGGCGATATCTTCAAGAAGACATGATCGCCAACCTCGAACTCCAAATCCTTCCTCCTGTTGTCGGCATAACTCTTCTGCCTATCCTGTGCCGCAACAAGCCTTTTCCTGATAAGCTGAATCTTATCCGAAGTTTCCTGAACCAACTCCGGTCCGATCAACTGCCTATCACCAGTCTCCTCCCAACATAGCGGAGATCTGCAGGGCCTACCATACAACGCCTCGAATGGAGCCATTCCAATACTAGCATGAAAGCTGTTGTTGTATGCGAACTCCACAAGAGGTAAATGACGCTCCCAATCATCCTTCCATCCAGAACACACGCTCTCAACATGTCCTCGAGCGTCTGGATAGTCCTCTCGGACTGTCCATCGGTCTGGGGATGAAACGCCGAACTGAGCTTAAGCTCCGAACCTAACGCATCCTGAAGACCCTTCCACAG
This sequence comes from Colocasia esculenta, assembly GCA_014218235.1. Classification (NCBI taxonomy): domain Eukaryota; kingdom Viridiplantae; phylum Streptophyta; class Magnoliopsida; order Alismatales; family Araceae; genus Colocasia; species Colocasia esculenta. Next base: position 17,694,409 of record CM024753.1, on the reverse strand, counting down.
TCTCGAAGTAAATTTCGGATCTCGATCCGAAATGATCGACTTCGGCACACCATGCAATCTAATGATACCGCTAACATACAATCTAGCTAAACTCTCTACTGACTGCTTCTTCTTCATAGGCAAGAAATGAGCAGTCTTCGAGAATCTATCTACAACTACCCAAATCGAGTCATTGCCCTTCTAGATCGAGGCAAACCGATACGAAATCCATAGTGACAGCTTCCCACTTCCATACGGGGATATCCAACCTCTGCATAAGGCCGGATGGTCGCTGCGCTCGGCTTTCACCTGCTGACATACTAGACATCTAGACACATAATCCGCAACGTCCTTCTTCATGCCGGACCACCAAAATGATCTCTTCAGGTCTTGATACATCTTAGTGTTACCCGGATGAATAGAGAATCGCGATCTATGAGCCTCCGCTAACACATGCTCACGGACATCTACTACATCGGGGACACAAACACGGTGCTGAAATCTAATCACACCGTCCTCATCACGAGCAATGCCCGCCTTACCCACTAACTCTAACAATCTAGGATCGGCTTTCTGCTGCTCAATCACCTCATCCAAGACTGAGGATCTAAGGGATAGCTGAGCTACAAAAGCCTGACACAACGATGGCTCTAACTCGGTCATAGAGCACGCTGCATCCTCCAACATCTTCCAATCCTGCTGGAGCGAAGACCTCTTCCTACTAAGAGCATCCGCTACGACGTTCGCCTTTCCAGGGGATACTGAAGGTCGAAGTCATAGTCCTTCAAGAACTCAATCCATCTCCTTGCCTCAGGTTAATTCCTTTTGGGAGAAAAGATACTTCAAGCTCTTGTGGTCGGTAAACACCTCAAATCTGACACCATAAAGATAGTGCCTCCAGATCTTTAGTGCATGAACCACAGCTGCTAGCTCTAAATCATGAGTCGGATAGTTCCTCTCATGCTCCTTCAACTGACGAGAAGCATAAGCCACTACCCTCTCTTGCTGCATGAGCACACAGCCTAAACCAATCCGAGATGCATCCGTATAAATGGCAAAGCCCTCTAGACCACTAGGCAATACCAATACCGGAGCAGAAGTAAGCTTAGCCTTCAATAGCTGAAAGCTGCGCTCACATGCCTCAGACCATACAAACCTCTCACCCTTTCTGGTCAGCTTTGTCATAGGGGCGGCGATGGATGAGAAACCCTCAATGAATCGCCGATAATAACCAGCTAACCCAAGGAAACTACGAATCTCCGAAGGGGTCCTGGGAACATCCCAATCCATAACTGCCTGGACCTTTGCTGGATCAACAGCTACACCAGCGCCGGAGATAACATGCCCGAGAAAATGAACCTCGCGCAACCAGAACTCGCACTTGCTGAACTTCGCATACAGCTTGTGCTCACGGAGAACCTCTAAACAAACCTCAAATGCTGACGATGTGTGGCCTCATCCGGAGAATAGACCAACACGTCATCAATAAACAAACAACAAAGCTATCTAAATACGGACTAAACACCCGGTTCATGAGATCCATGAACGCTGCAGGGGCGTTGGTCAATCCGAAGGGAAGAACCAAAAACTAATGTCCATAACGGGTTCTAAATGCCGTCTTGGACACATCCTCACTCCTAATCCTCAACTGATGATAACCAGATCGCAAGTCAATCTTGGAAAAGACTGATGCCTCTCGCAACTGGTCAAACAGATCATCAATCGAGGTAAGGGATACCTGTTCTTCACAGTCACCTGGTTTAGCTTCCTAATCAATGCACAACCGAAGTGACCCGTCTTTCTTCTTGACGAACAATACAGGTGCTCCCCAAGGGGAAACGCTAGGGCGAATAAATCCCTTATCAAGCAATTCTTGCAATTGCTTCCTCAACTCGGCTAATTCTGCAGGGGCCATCCGATATGGGGCCTTCGAGATAGGAGAGGTGCCTGGAAGCAACTCTATAGTGAACTCTATCTCCCTATCCGGTGGCAATCCAGACAAGTCATCGGGAAAGACATCTGGAAAGTCCTGCACCACATCGATCTCTGCAAGAGTCAGTGACGAACCAGCATCGGGTACTAGCATAACGCTGGCAAGAAATGCATCACAACCCTTGTTCACCATGCGCATCGCCTTCATGGCAGAGATAACTAACTTTCCCGCTAAGTTCTTTGGCAAGGGATGAGAGAACTCATCCTCACCAGGAATGCGGAAAACAATCTTCTTCCTACGACAATCCACTAACGCATAGTGCTCCTCTAGCCAATCCAGACCAAAGATACAATCATAGTCCTTCATCTTTAGCAAGAAGAAACACCCATCTAGGAATCTATCCTCAATGCACACAGGTAACGACGGAATGCACTTCCTAGTCGATACCGTACCCGCAGGGGTGTGCACAGACAAAGGGACCTCTAACTCCTCAGACTCTATGCCTGACTCTAGGGCTAACTGCCTAGAAACCGCTCGGAAATGAACGAGTGAGTAGCACCCGTATCAAACAAAACCCGAGCGTGCACACCGAAAAGTAGAACTGTACTTCGGTGACATGCTCCGCCTGCTCGGCGTCCTCACGAGCTAAAGCAAACACTCGAGCTGGGGCTCGAGGCCTTCCTGGTCGTCCTGTAGCTGGCGCGGCTGCCGCTACTGCTGGTACTGGCGCTCCACGCTGAGCTCCTGCTGAAGCCTGGGCAATCCTTGATCTTGTGGTCGCTGCTCCCACACTTTAGGCATCTACCGCTACTAACCAACACTCCGAACCTCCATGGGTCTTCCCACAATGGGGACACTCTTCGCACCGGGGGAACGTACAGAGGGTACCTGATAGTTGCTGACTGCCACTTGTTTCTGCGGTGTCTGGTACACCGTCTTCTTTATCTTGCCGCTGGAATGTCGCTGCCGGCCTCTTCTGCGACGCCTTCTTCTCCCAGATATTGCTCCATTTCTCCCTTCCTGTCTGCAGGCTGCGCTGAGGGCTCGTCTAGCGTGCGGTGGTCGAACGCCACGAGCCTCGTCCTCAGTGATGGTTTGAGACCCATCACGAACTTCTTGGTCTTCCTGCGCTCATCCTCTACTATGTGCGGTGCATATTTAGAGAGTTCAGAAAATCTTGCCTCGTATTCCAGGACGGTCATGATCCTTGCGTCAGGGAAAGGAATTCTTGCTCCATCTTGTCTGGATGTGCTCGGGGACGAACTTGGCTCGGAAGAGCCTCACGAACGCGTCCCACGCCACGACTACTGCTCCGCCTCAAAGCGCGTACGCAGTAGGGAGGACCACCATACATCGCTCTCTCCTGCAACACACCTTCATAAGCACCAACTAACAATTCTAACTTTAACAACAACATTACAATCATAACTAAAGCATACCTGTAGCATGTAGGTGGCTAAGGTCACCTTGTCCTCGTCAGGACACCTGATAGCTCGGAAGATTTTCTCGGTCTCCCTCATCCAGCTTTCTGCCAAAAGCGGATCACTCTCCCCCTTAAAAGAGGGTGGGGTCATCCTCTTGAATCGCTCCATGATGGAAGGTCCACCATGGTCCTGAGCTGGGGCCTGAGCCTGCTACATTAAACAAGCAATATACAATAAACACAATATCATACAACTCAAATAGCAGACTACTTAGTTGTTTTATTAATTTACCTGGGCCTCCAACTGGGCCTGAAGTGCTGCCTGAGTGTGTGCCTGGGTCTGCATGGCTTGCACCAGACCTTGCATGAACACTCCATAATCCACTGGCGGCGGTGGGGGAAGCACAGGGCCTCGCGGTGCTGGGGCCTGTTGCTCCGCCTGATCATCATGCCTCTGCTCGTCGTCGCGAGCTGGCGCACCTCCACGTCGTCCACGGGAAGCCATGGCTGTCATAAAATTTCAGCCACCATTAGAGCTAGGTTACTAAGTTCTCTAACCATTTCTTATCTATTTTTCACTTCTTATTAATGGTTTCTACACATGTGGACATACTTAGCATGCAATGGGGATGATGACTTAGTTATATTCATGTGTAATCTCAACTGGTCTTCTGATACCAATCTCTGTGACGGCCCTCGTTACACCGGTACGGTCATACCGACCCACGTCGATATAGCGAGTGCTGCCAGTCACAGTGGGACATTTACCCAACGATACATACAGCTGAGATACACGCGAATATACATAACAGAGAGTAGCGGAAGTAAAAGAGAACTATCTCCATTCATTCATCATCCACATTAAACATACATGCAGTACAATTTGCAAAAGGAACTAAAATTCACATGATTTAATTTGCTGAAATAGAAATACAAAATGTCCACATATTACATTCTTTTCATGATAGTTCTAATACAATGTCCAAGTACATACGACGAAGTACACAATCACAAAGAAGCTCCAAGTAATAGTCCCGCGCTCGGAGTCCGTCTCCACCGTCTCCTCCAACGGTGTCGAGTCACCAACTACACCTGTACGCCGAAGCAAGGAGTGAGTCCAGGGACTCAGCAAGTAACACTATACATGATATACACGTACAAGTCCTAGTGGTTTCTACAAGCACATACAATTAGCAACATAGCATGCTAGTCCATTTAAGCTTCAACCTATCATGAAGGTTCTACAATTTTACACCAACACATGCTTTCAGATTTCAAAACTATAACATTCACCTATCACATGGTCTCTAATCCATTCACTTATGAACTTTAGCCTTATAAAGAACCAAACATGAGGGCTATCCACATGGACATTTACATACATGAACGGGAACATAGTTAGCATGGATTCCACATGTTCTTAAGTACCTACATAACCTTTTTCACATGCTTTAGGTTGTTGATTTCACATGGTTCAAGACTATAAACCTACACATGAAAGCTACAATGTGGCTTAGAACATAACGCTATGAACAATCCATCATGCCACTTTGCACACATACTCATTAATTGTTCCTAATCATGGATTCTAAACACTTTGCACACATAAACACAGAAGGATAACATGCATTTTCTGAATTCACATAGTTTCAGATTTAGCCTCTCATGATTTCAATAACACATTGCACATCTAGATTTTCACATTTTCCTTTTCACAATTTCCTCTTTTCACATGGTTACACTTACACATACACATTCACATGTCACTTACACATTTACACATGGTCACATACACTTTACACATTACACTTTACACATATTTTAGTGCCGTGACACATAGTCCAAACCACCAAAGAAGGACACATTCACATCACATAACACATAGGCACCATCTAGGCAATGCAATGGTGACTCTTGGACTGCGCAGACCGGGAGAACAAGTCTCCACCCTAACCAGTGGTACTTGTCCACCTCCAGGATTTCCCCCTAATGCCCTTAGGGTCACTTAACACAATGAACTTTCTCAGGGGGACTTTTCCCTGATACAGCTCCACTGCCTTCTCGGAAGCAGTATCACATTGGCACAATTTACACTTTTACACCTTTAACGTTTTACACATAGTTTTTACACTTTACACTTCCCATCACATTCACTTCCTCACTCACATGAACACCTCTGTTTTTACTAACATGGTACTACAGAGTTTTCAAAATTCAATACATGGTAAACACACCAATCATGGTTTAAACAAAATCTAATCACATTGCGATCATGTACGAATATTCACATTTCACATGAAAACCCATAACTCTCTATTTACAGGTCCAATTGATCTGAAATTTTAACCACATGCTTTTCGGGCTCATGATCATACCCTCAATTTTTCAGATTTTTCTGAGCTAAATAGGATTTACAGAAATTCAAACACCTAATTAGCATGTTATTCACAATTTACGCCAACATGGAATTTACACATCATGCAATTGTCACTTACTGATTAAACATAAGCTACAATGTATACACATGAATTTAGAGTACAGAATTCCCTAATTCATACATCTATAAATCGTTTACCACAACCATTTTCACATGCTTTCATATTACCGTATCAAACTTATTAGCAATTCACAAGCATGCAAAATTCCAAAATTTCAGAACACACATACATGCCCCACAATTCTTCATGAATAGACTGAAACAAGTCATTTAACTAATCCTAATCATGGAACATGGATTTGCAAAGTTGCCTACAAATTATGCTCACAAGTATGAAGACATCTACCCCACATTCACCATCACACCACATTCATTCACAACCACAATACACCATATACCTAGTGTATATAATATACAATATATCCTATCGCATGAAACATACCGAAATTAGTGTACAAGAGGGACAGAACAGCTCACTGTTCTGTCCTGAAGAACTAGGCGGCGGTCTCTGGCCGCTGACTCAGAGTCAGCGGCATGATCGATGGACGCCAAGGAAGAACTGGGCGTCCAGGGATCCTGCCGTCTACTCAGGTCTGTGCAGAAAACACAGACCCGAGCTCAAAACTTGGGTGAAATGGAGGGTCTAGGACTCGAGATAAATTCCATAAAAATAATAGAAACATCCTAGACTCATACGGGGACATCAATGACAGGTACTTGCCTTAGAAAATCACTCCAAAGGGTCTAGGGCTTGGAGAAGCTCTCCTTGGGCAGTCCCAAGAAGTTGCAGAAGCACCTCCAAAAACGCCTTCCTCCGGGCCTGGACGATCACCACGCCGAGGGGATGATGGGGAAGCCTTCTCCTTGGCTTCAGCTCCCTCCTTGTGCAGTAGATCTCCAAAACAAACTCCAATGGGTCGGATTTGAGGGTCCAAAGTGAGGTTTTCTCACAGAATGCTCTCTAGGGTTTTCTCTCTTCTTCCTCCTCTCACAAGGTGAAGGGAGAAGTGGGAGGAGCCAATTTGGGTTGGACCTAAGAGAGCCCCTCACCCACTCCCCATACCGATCTGACACTTCAGAGCGTTGGGGGACATCCCCCAATGGTTGCCATGCCTTGTTTCAGAAGACAGCAGCTCTGCTGCGCATGCAGGGCAGAGACGAGAAGTTGGCGTCCAGATCGCTGGACGCCGGAGTTAGTGTTGGCGTCCAGGGTGGACGCTGACACTGGCTCAACGGCCTGGGATTGACGCCAAAAGGGCCTTCGGCCAGAACCCTAATTATGCAGAAAATCATACACACAAGCTTCTATACATGCAATATGTACATGATATTATATTCACACTATCACCATGCAATACATGCATTATTTACATAATATAAAACATGTACACGTAATTATACTACTTGATACCTACGTAAATACGTACATAAATACACAAGCACAATCATACACATGTAAATACGAAAAATACGACGGAAATTCGAGGGTCTTACAGACGAGGAGACCCGCGGGGGAGGCCCGTGAGCAAGTGGCGAGTTGGTGCCCTACGGAGATGCTGGGGCCAAGGCCTTGCGGACTTTAGTGGGAGGCGTGCCCTCGCGCTGGCGCTGGCGACGTGACCGGGCGTCGTCCACGGGCGGGGAAGGATTGCCGAAGCGTGGCCGGGCTGCGGCCGCCGCAGAAAGAACCTGCGCAGGTCGCGTGCTGCCAGCAGGGACGCTCCGGGCAAGGGTCGCGGCGACGAGAGGGCGTGGGGGCCTCTTTGCTCAAGCGCCTGTGCAGCAAGGAACGGAAGAGGTTTTGGGGGTTGTGCACGACCGCGGACTCTAAAAAGAAGCGACCTAGCTCAGATACCAAACTGATCGGAAACAGGGGCTTGGAGGGACAAGAAACTAGAAAACAGGAGGGGTGAAGGGGGGGAGGAAGAAGGGAGAAGGGCTTGGGCTCCACCCTGGAACCAACCCGCTGAAGGAGGAAGACAGAAGCTGCGCACAAAAAAAATTGTTCTTCAAAGCTTCATAATCCCTAGGAAAAACAAGTTATTACACTTATTTTAGTGAGGGAACTCTAATGGTCTCACTATACACCACAAGACTGAAATACCCTCAAACCTTAAAAAAAATAGGTTAAATTCGGACCCAAAATACACAGAAATAAAAAGAGCTCTACTGGGCCTCATATGGGCCTATTACATCAACTAAATGCTTAAACTATAAAATAAACATGCTAGTGCCTGACGTGCAAGTCGCCAGCCAACATGGACGCGTCGTCGCTGCTCATCGCCTCCGTCTGGGTAAACTTGGACCAGGTTGGCCCGATCCCAGGCTCGGATGTCCCCACCACAAAGGGTCCTCCTGCCGAAGTACTCTCCCACTAGGAAAGTAAGAAGAGGGCTGCCCATTGATGAGCACCAAAAAGCAAGTGGAAGAGATACACTCTCATATCCACTGAATCCAAGTCTGATGGAATGCCATCTTCTACAAAACCTAAATAAGACAGTTCCAATTCACCAGGTCGCACCCCTCTTTCTCTACTGCTTCATATCATATAAGCATTCATGTGCAAGAAAAAAATTCTCCTGGACATGTCTTTTCCATGAAATCCCTCTAGTACCCACTAATCAAACCTCCAATGACCCCTTGTAGCCTCTTGGCTAGCAACTTAGAAATAGTTTATGAGTGCTATTCAACAAGCTAATAATGGGTCTAAAATTTGGAAAAAAAAAACATTAGCACCCATCTTTTTAGAAATCAAAACCGAGAGGGTTTTATTAATACCCCTTAAATGAGCCCTGCCTTCGTGGAACTCTTGCATTGTGTCAATGAGGTCCTACTTGATAATTTCTCTACTATGCTGAAAGAACACCATGGGGAAACCGTCGGGCTCGGGTGCCTTATCCTCTACAAGGGAGAAGACCACTTGTTTGATCTCTTCTTTTAGAAAGGGGCTCGCCAGGGCCTCCCTCCCAGCCGAAGGGAGAAGTGGAAGCAAATCATCTAGGAAGTCTGACTTGCTCCTCTGCTCCTCTGTGAAGAGCCTAGAGTAAAAGTCTATGGCATGATGTCAGATGCCTTCCTCGCTCTGAGTATGTTGATCTCCAACCTGAACAGAAGCAATATGGTTTGTCCTCTTCTTGCCCGAGGTAAACTTGTGGAAATAATTTGTGTTATTGTCACCTTCCTTCGGTCATTTCTCCCTAGATCTCGGCTTCCAATATATCTCTTCATTGGTAAGTGTCTCATCATACTCTGCACGAAGAGACTCCCTCCTTGACCTGTCGGCAACATCCAACAAACCACCCTTCTCCAGCTGCTCTAGGGCCTCAAGCTGAAGAATAATCTTGTCCTTTTCTTACCTGCTGAGAAGTCTTTTGCCAACGCCCCAACTTCTGAGCACAAAGGCTAAGTGCTTGCTTCAATTTCCAAATTTGATTGGTCATGAAGGAACTATGGGGCTTGCGGCCTGACACACACTCCTTACTGTGTCGAAGAAGTCTGTTGTCTACCTCTTTAAACTTGAACCTCTCAAATCTGAAAACCTGTCTCCTCTGATGACCACTGGTGGGTGTCAAGAGAATAGGTTTATGATTAGAGGTCGGGCTAGCCAAACAGGAGACCTTCATGTGAGGGAAGTGGTCCTCTCAGTCCACTGAAACTAGGATTTGTCAAAGTCTAGAGCAAGAGGGATTCTCCCTCAAGTTGGACCAGGTGAACTGAGCACTCATCAATCCAACATCAATGAGGGCCTCTTGCTGGATGAAGTTGTAGAAATCCTTGATCTTCCCCAAGAGAGAATGAGCTCCTGTCCTCTTTGAACTCTCCACCGACGCACCAAGGCTGACTAGAAGAAAGGTGATAAGCTAGAAGCTCCTACGAGAGAAAACTCTTACCTTCCTTGGTTTGAGGGCTGTAGATTCTGGAGAAGTCCCAGGAGAAATCATCCCTCAGACAGCGGAAATGAAGAGAGATTGCCTACCGATGAACTTGCCTCCCCTCCTCCACCTCCACCCCAAAGGGGTCCCACAACACCATCATCCCGCCGGCCCTCCCCACTGCCGAAGAGACCACTCTCTTCGAAAGTCTACTACCACCAATCTCCCTCATCAGCCCCACACCATCCCCTTCACACTTAGGGCAGGTTTGATAACCAAATAAGTCCTGATAACCCCTGATAAAAGGGGTTTATCAGCCCTGATAATTGTTCTGTCGCTTTGGTAAACTAGATAGCTTATCAGACACTTATCAACACTTATTGGTGGTAAGTCTTGACAAGTCTAACTCTCATTTTTGAGCTGATAAAGTTATCTGGACTTATAAGGGACTCAAAACATCTCAAAGTGGAGATAAACTTTATTAATGACCCTGATGTGACATAAAGTTACCCCATTAATGGCCTTGATATGACATAAAGTAATCTATGTGACATAAAATTATCATACCTTCAAATATTATACCAAATAAGGGGTGGCTATCAGAGGTTATCTTATCAGCTAATATCTGCCTTATGGATAGCTTATTTGGTTATCAAACCTGCTCTTAGTCTCCTATAAGCAAATGATATCAACCTCATACCTTTCACAATCTCCCTCACCATCCTTCTCTTCTCACCCCCCTAGACCCCTTACGTTCCATGAGATGACCCTTATGGCGAGTGAAGTGTAAACCCCTCACCTTCCTCCTGCTCCTCACCCACCACCTCTTCCTCTACACCACCCTCTCAGCCTTCATATGGGACTTTTCCTGCCTAGCCTCCCTCACCAAAGCATGGTTGGCAGTATCGGCTGAAACCGATACCTTTTGGCTTAAACGTATCGGTTTCGGACCTAGTTGATATCGAAACCATGGTTTGAAACCGGCCAAAATTGGATGAACTCTCCTCTTAAGGGGAGTGCAAGTCCGCCTAATATGCCCGAAACTATCTGTTCCGAAACCGAAACCGACGTTGCCATCCTTGTGCCAAAGCTGGCAACCATATCTCTTGGATCAGGAGAAGAGAACCCCCTAACTCCCTTTTCCACTCCCTTATAGGAAACACTGAGCTTCCCCACTAGATATTTGAAGTGGCCCTCCATCAACCTCTCCACTTCACTCGGAATGCCGCTGTCTGCAAACTCCCTGCAGCCCTCTTCCAGAGGGTACCCTGACCCAGAAGGAGTGCCGGGGATGTGTTCGTCAGACGGTCCGTGGAGAGGTCCCACCGCCTCCACAGGGAGATTACAGCCATATGTCTCTGCAGTTGGAGTGTCCACCACTGCAGAATCCTTCGGAGTCAGCAGCCTTGGGAGCTTGGCCTCCTCTCAAAGGCTCCCAAATCCAAGGCGGGGGGGGGGGGGGGGGATCTGGGGACTGCATCGGGGGAAGATGTCGGGCAGGGGATCGAATCCCTCAGACAGCTTCCCTGGACTTCCGCCACTAGCCTGGGCCAAATTCAGTGTAGAGGGAGCCCGTGCCAGGCTCCCATTGAGATCATCACGTCCCTCCAGCTCTGCTACATGTGTTAACTAGTTCTATGCCCTTGCATTGCACGGAATATTGTTAGATTTGAATTAATAAATGTTATAAGTAGTATACATGAGGGTAATATGTTTTATTATTTATGAAAGTAGATTTTGAATAAAGACGTGAGTTTTTAGGAATGGAGAGATGTTTAATGAGAAATAAAAGAGGGAAATTATATTAGCAAGTTTTTATTAGTTTAGAAGGGTGAGAGTGAGGTTGAGAGTTTTTTGAACATTTAGATATATTTTGGGAAAGTTTAATAGGAGAGAAAGTTTGAGAGAGAGAGTAGGAAGATAATTATTTAGTTCATTTAAACTACCTGTATTTCTATTTTTAGAGAGGGAGATAAGATTGTCCTGGTGCAGCCACGTGGCAGCACCAAGACTGAGTTATATTATATTAGTATAGATTAGGGTTGAATTCGGTGTGCTAGCACAATAGTTTATAACTAACACAAAATGTTTTGATAATTGGTTTAAATTGGTTAATACCAAACCAAACTGAAAATTTTCATTTTGGTTTGTTCAGTTCCTAGAGTGAGTTTTGGTTGATTCAACGTGGAGAAATTTTTTCAAAACCAATGGAAAGAAATACCCACCTCTATGTAGTCTCTATCCTTTTTCTCAATCTTCTGCGGACACAAAAAACAGAAAGGTGGAGATGAAAGGAAGCTCCCTGTCCCCCACCCTTCCATCACTTTTCAAAAGTGAGGAGTGTCAATATAAACCCTTCCCCTTCTTCTCCCAAAAGAATGGTGAAGGAAAGAAAAGTTGATTGAGACACAATCTTGAGATGGCTGGGATTCCCTCCCTCACTTGTGGATCTCTGACTTGGGCCAGCATGTGTCTGGGTAATTCTGTGCCAAGGATCCCGACCCTTGGAAGCTCGATGCACACAACTGAAGACTTCTTTTTCTGTCCTCTTGGTCATTGGCCGAGAACCAAGTCTCTAGTCCAAATGATAAGAGGGAGCCTGGGGTCTTAATCTATCTTATATTTCCTCAACAGTTTCCCTTTACCTGTGTATCCTTGAGGACCCAGAAGTGTCTAGATTTGTATCTGATTTAGTGAACCACTTAGGATTCAGTAAAGGACTCATTTAGTGCCCAGGATTATGTTTAAGAACCAATGAATTTGCTTCGGTGTCTAAGTTGTAAGGTATGGGGTATATTGTTACAGGTCCATAGCACATGCATTAAGGTACTTTTGCTTGACCTAATAGTCCAATAATAAGTGAATTCAGTGACCAATGGGTCTGAAATTTTGGGCTATTAAACATCTGACATGTAAGCCGTTGGCCCATTATGTCCTTTCAGAGGGCTGGACAAAGCCATGAAGTTTAACTTTGTTTAAGTAAATTTTTTTGTAATGTACAAACTTACAATATTTGATAATATAACCAGGAAGTTGGATTTTTGGAGCCTTGATCCCAAGTTAGGTTATATCTTCATGGAATTGCAAGTTATGGTGTGTAAGGGTCATCAATATTCAAGTTTTAAGTACTTGAGGGCAAGCCATACAGAAGTGAGTTGAAGGGCTTCTGTTTCCGCTCTTCTTAGTTTGGTTAGGATAAGTTCATAGAGGAAAATTTTATTGCACACGTTCTTCTCATTGGTGTCTACTTTTACCTTTGTTCAGATTTGTAATTCTTTATTTCTCTTTTTCAATGTTGGTAAAATTTATCAATAGCACGGCAGAATTGGTGTGTCTATTGTTTATTCTGCATTGCATCATTGCGTGTCTAACATATTTCTAGAAATATTTCTCATCTACCATAGCCAAGACTGTTGGGACTTTTTAGCAGAAGAATATACATATTTTTCATAATTTTGACAAACTCTTAAATCTGCTAATGCTTATTATTTCAGGGGCATGAACTGGCAATGTGTGTTCTCTATCAGCTGCACTCTGTCATGGTTTCTGGGGCAGAAGAAGAATGCTACTCTTCTGCTTCTTGTACTTATGAGCAGTTTTTCCTTGCTCTAGTAAGTATGTAGGAACTGTAATATTACAATGTAAATATCACAAATTTTACGGAACGTAAAATTTTCCTTGGCATTGTTTTTTTTTTCAGGCAAAGTCCCTGTGTAACATCTTGCCAGCTTCAGACAAGTCATTCAGCAGGCTTCTTAATGAGGCTCCTCTTTTGCCTGAATCTGCTTTGAATTTATTAGACGACCTTTGCCATTCTCCTGGATACAAGCAGCATGGAAAAGATGCCCGAGAAGGTGACCGTGTTACCCAGGGTCTGGGTGCTGTATGGAGCTTGATTTTAGTCCGTCCATGTACCCGACAAGCTTGTCTGAAAATTGCTTTAAGGGTAATCTGTTCTTCCTGCTGTAGCTAGATGAAATCTAATGCAGTGGCTTATGGTTGCTGGAATGTTTCAAGGGGGTTCTAGAGTCATTGATTACCAAGATATGCACTCATAAATAAATTAATAAAGGCATTTAAGGTTGAATAATTGCGTAACTGAAGAAAAGAGGCACTAGGGTTTTCCTCTGTTTCATATAATGAATTATCCAGCCTCCAGTTCTGTCAGTGCATGCCATATCCAATGTGTTGAGAAGTCTTGTTAAACCAAGTTCTTAATGAACGGCACGGGCCTTCTTTTTCACCTTGGCTATGATCTCAGTGAAAGCCACCATATCTATGATCAATATGCAAGTCATGTGGGCACATCGATAAGTCAAATGTCATTAATACACAACAAAAAAAAGAGATGCAACATGCTTCTCTGAGTATCTTCCAGGTGCTCCAAAGTATGTATGCCACATTGAGTAAACCTTGATGCTCAAGGAGAAAATTTTAAATGCTCCGAATTAGCATGTTTTTACCCCTACATCCAGGTAGCTATATGCATGGTTGTTAGTATTGGTTTCGGCCGCAAATAACGAATCGATTTCGGACCTAGCCGATACCGACACTCCTTAGTCCAAAACTGGCTGAAACCATCTCAAGTGAAGACAAAATCACTTGAACTTGCCCGATACACACAATACTGGCGAAATGAAATCATAACAGTTTCTCCGAAACTGAGTCCGAAACCGACACTTCCATCCCTGGCTATATGGAGATTAAAGTCTATTTAAAATTTTATTTTCCTCCTCCAATCTGTAGCTTCATATGGTCCATATGCTTCATAGTATTTCTGGTTTGTAACACTGCAGCAGCAACCAGATCCCCAGATCTGGTTTCCTTCTATTCTGACTGAGGTGCAAAATTGATGGCTATTTTGTTGTAAAACTTATGTTTATTCTTCTTTTTCCTTTGAATTTCAGTGTGCTGTCGATTCGCAAGATGAAGTTCGTGGGAAGGCTATTCGACTGGTGCTGGTCCTTGAACACTAAGACTTGGCATGAATTCATTTTGAAAATTGAACTTCTCTTCCCTTTTGTGGTTTTGCTAATTGCTACTAAAATTTAGGTGGCAAACAAGCTCTATCCACTCAGCTATGTGACAGAGAATATTGAGCAGTTTGCAAAAACTATGATTTTGTCGCTCATGGATGAGCAAGTTCCAGACAAAGAGGTGGCTCTTGGGACCTCTGATGATCAGAGATCGGAGGTGAGATAAAAATATTCCTTTTGTTTGTATTCCAGAAAAAGAGGAGTCAGTTTGAACTGATTTGTTTCGTTGTGTGTAATTGTCTGCAAAGTAAGTTAGGTACTCTAATTTATATCCTTTCACTTAAAATAGAGATAACCTTTTGAACTGGTAGGTCAATCGTGTATGCTCTAGCCTTTTGGCAGAAGAATTGTCATGTTTGTGTGAAATCTGTTAACTTATTTTCTAAAAGTGGAGAGTTGCCAATGGATATTGTCTTCCTCATGCCGGTGAGTTTTTGTACTAGTACATTGATCATCCTCATCTACAGTAAAGGCAACAAGGCTATCCTGCATCTTTTCCATGAATTTAGGATTAGCCAATTGTGATCATGGACCCAAGGATTTGTTAACTAACTACTTCTGAGCAGCTGCCTATGTAGTTAGATGCAACCGAACGCTCACCTTAGGGTTTGATTTGGGGGGGGTGATCAAATGATAGAAGATGGGGAAAGGTATCAGGTTTTGCTGGTGGGGAGGGGGTTTTGTAATTGCAGTATTGGGCTGGTAGGGTGTGAACAAAGTTTGGACAAAAGGAGGTTTTACCTGAGTTTCCCTGAGACTAACAGGTGGACAACTAAAGGTCATGACTTTGGGGTGGGAGTCAATGATAGTTACCACCGAAGTGTGAATGGTATGGCTCAGAGTCACTACTGTTTGCATGATGAAAAGAGACTTCTACAGATTCAGCTAGTTTAGCATTCTCCATTGCCTATCTGAAAGATACAAAATTCCAAAGCAGTTGGCTAATTTAACAATCTTTCTCCAAAGAGGTAGCAGTAAGGTCTTGAGTTAGTAAATCTGATTCACCAGCTCCTTTACAATGCCTGAAATATTTTTCTCCTTATTATCCCTGCTCACCCTAAATGCCTCCTCGCTTGGTCTCCAAAGACCAAGTAGCTTCTTGATTGACCCATTGACAGAAATATGTTTGCTTCTTGATTGTTTCCGTTCCTGCGGAAAATAGTTTTGCTCTCCATCATTTTATTCCTGATTCAAACTTCTTAGTTACAAAATTCCACCTTCACCACTTCAGAAAACATTGGTAAAGGAAATTCCTACATACTTGGTTGGGAAGCAAGAAAGTTATTAGTCCAGTATATCTGCATTATCACCTACCTTCTCATGCAAAATGTCAACGCCAGTTACTTCATTTGATTAGCGAACGACTTGTGGTCAACTGGTCATTACTTCATGCTTGGTTGATTTTGTTACTCTACAATCAAAACTTTTTTTAAGGTGGTATGAATGAAATTAACAGATTTAAAGGGGATACTGGAAAGGCCACAGTATTGGTTTATTTGGATGTTAATGTTGTTTTTTCAATAATATGTTTTTTTATGTCGTTTCTCATCTACCAGTTGGTGGTGGCAGAAAGAGGGTACTCGAGGAAATATATGGCAGCATTCCTGTAACATTTTTGTTGTCCACAGCTTGGAGGCTCGTATTGTTGCAGCTGTCTATTTTGAGTTTTTTTTTTCTTTGTTGACTCCATGATTGTAAGTCTGTCATTGGGGAGGAAACACTCATCACATCATATTTGTGCCTCCTCTAATTCAGCATAAAATTGGTGGCATAATCTACCATATTTTGAAAAAGAATAAATTTAATGGGCAATGAATAAATTTGACAGAAATATGTTTGCTTCTTGATTGTTTCTGTTCCTGCGGAAAATAGTTTTGCTCTCCATCATTTTATTCCTGATTCAAACTTCTTAGTTACAAAATTCCACCTTCGCCACTTCAGGAAACATTGGTAAAGGAAATTCCTACATACTTGGTTGGGAAGCAAGAAAGTTATTAGTCCAGCATATCTGCATTATCACCTACCTTCTCATGCAAAATGTCAATGCCAGTTAATATGCATTCATTTGATTAGCGAACGACTTGTGGTCAACTGGTCATTACTTCATGCTTGGTTGATTTTGTTACTCTACAATCAAAACTTTTTTTAAGGTGGTATGAATGAAATTAACAGATTTAAAGGGGATACTGGAAATGCCACAGTATTTGGTTTATTTGGATGTTAATGTTGTTTTTTCAATAATATGTTTTTTTATGTCGTTTCTCATCTACCAGTTGGTGGTTGGCAGAAAGAGGGTACTCGAGGAAATATATGGCAGCATTCCTGTAACATTTTTGTTGTCCACAGCTTTGGAGGCTCGTATTGTTGCAGCTGTCTATTTTGAGTTTTTTTTTTCTTTGTTGACTCCATGATTGTAAGTCTGTCATTGGGGAGGAAACACTCATCACATCATATTTGTGCCTCCTCTAATTCAGCATAAAATTGGTGGCATAATCTACCATATTTTGAAAAAGAATAAATTTAATGGGCAATGGGTAAAGGGGTCGAGTCTTGCGTTTGCTTTTTCTTCTTGACATTAAATGTCTAGTGAGCCTGAAAGGAATTCACCAATTGTTAACTGTGAAATAGAGGACAAATATGATTGAATTCAGGCCCAAATTTACAGAAAATTGTTCATAACTTCCTGTTGCATGTTTATAGATCTGTTAAGGGTAAATACGCATGCCGGACCTATGATTACTGACTCTTCATGGGTCTGGCAATCGGTCTTGGCCTGTTTGAATCCCTTGGCACCCCTACTTGACACTTTTCTTGACATTTACATCGAATTTGATTGACTTTCCTTATAAAGCTGGATTTAGTTCGAGTGTACATTTTAAAAGAATGATCAGTATATGAATATTGATGTCAATGTGGTTATTTGGACCATATGATTAGATGATGATATTCTTTGATTCCTAAGAATTATTCTCTCATGCTCTTTATCAAACTTGTAGCATGTCTGTTAAGGCAAGAGGGTCACTATGTCCTATTTTTTAGGTCAATGTATATTCGATTGGCAGAATGACTATCTTAATATCCCTTTCATGTTTTTGAGGAAAAAAAATTCATTTCTTGTTAATGTTTATTTGTTTATTTCTTTCCTCTTGAAGGCTGAATGTCAGGAAGCATCTACATCCGATTCTCAGTTAGATCCTAGTCCTGTTGAAAGACTCAACACAAAAGTTGCCCAATCTGGTTTACAGAGTGCATCAGCTGTATCCTTCACTAAAGCTCAGCAACATTCTTCATTATTCTTTGCTCTATGCACTAAGGTCTGTCATAACAGTTGCAACTTTATTCTATTATTCAATTGTAAATTAGTTCCAACTATTTATTGATGTACTACTTTGGTGGCATTGGTCTCCTTTTGCAGAAACCAAATCTTCTTCAATTCGTTTTTGACATTTATGGAAGGGCTCCAAAAGCTGTTAAACAGGTATTATGAAAATTTCTTCTGTAACCTGTAATTGTTTTTCTTCACTTGTGACATTGGTAACTAATGTTGTAATCTTGCAGTCAATAAATTGGCATGCCCCTGACCTTGTCAGGAAGCTAGGGTCATCTTGCCCTGAGCTGCTGAATATAATCTCCAATTTTCCAGAAGGAAGCGAAAATCTTTTGATGCTGGTACATTTCTTGATGAAATCTTGTTATCTGCATTTTCAACTTTTATATGTAATTGACACAACACCATCTTGTATTATTCTCCTTCAAGGTACTGCAAATTATGACTGAAGAAATGCCCCCCTCTGCAGAGTTAATAGCCACAGTAAAAAAAATGCATCAGACTAAGTATAAGGTTACGGGCATGATTATCTTTTTTTAACTTAGATTTCACTCCTGCCCTTTAAAGAAATGTTATTGATCTCTTCAACACCTTGTCTTCCCACAGGATGCTGCTATCGTCATTCCAATACTGTCATCACTCTCAAAAGAAGAGGTTCGTTTGATTGCCTTTTATACATTGCATACTTTATATGTTTGATTAACCATTTTGCTTAGAATTCCATGAGGCTCATAAGGTGAGTTCTCGTAACCAATGCATCGATGTTGAAGCTCCATTCTTCCTCTAAAATTTTCATGATTCCAAGTGCTTTGGAAAATTTCTTTCATTTTTTGCATTTTATTGGCTGTAAGTGGGTAGGTGAAGATCCAACTCTTAAAGCAGTGCATTGGATGCGCTGCTTTGCCTGGAATTTTCCAATGCCTGCCATAGTTATCCTCATCATAAAAAGGAAAGGGAATTCAAGTTCTTTAAAGTCCTTGCCAGGTAATCTGGTACCCAGGATTGATTAATACAGATAAAATGTGTAACTTACAGGAGGACATGAATAGATACTAGCAAGAGAGTATGATCCTCGTGTCAACTTGTAGCCCTTGCACCTACTGCATACTATGCACATCTAGTTGATATATATTCTGTTACCATTTTGGATACACAAGGCTGAGTTTGTAATCCATGTTGAGAATAAGATGGCTATTTCTATGTACTTTAGCATGACATAGATACATGGGATTAAAAAGCCAAAGCCATCTTGATCCTTGTCCAACCTGTCTGGAATGGCTAGAATCAGAATCGTTCGTGTTGTCCAGACTCCAGACCTTGTCTGGTTCAGGCACAAAGTTTTTAAAAACTGGTTTCAGGAACCGGATTGGTGCAGGCCAGTCCCACTTCATTGTGCAGTTCATGGTTCTGGCCAGTTCCAGCCAGTTTCTGACCCGTGGAATTGGAACTGGTCCAGTTCACCCATTCTGTCCAGACTGACTGGTTTTTAAAGCATTGTTCAGGCAATTCCATTTTATTATAAACCGTTCTTATGCATGATTTAAATAACATGAAGACCCTAATATTATACTTACTTTCCTAAATGTGCATGAGTGCATCTCACTTCTTTTGGCTGTATCCAACCTTTTTTCCTCTTTGCATCAGGTTTTGCCTATATTTCCCCGACTTGTTGATCTTCCAATGGAGAAATTCCAGACGGCACTTGCTCGCATATTACAGGTATTACTTAATAATTTTTTGTGTATTGTTAATGAAGTTATATTCTTGTTCATTGAGTATCTTTATCAAGGTTTGTAGGGCCTCTTTGGTAATGGGTTAGACTAAAGTTAGCTCAGAGTTAACTCAAAACTAACTCAAAAAGTAGTTTGGAAAGGTTACAAAGTTAACTCAAGTGAGTTAGACTAAAGGTGGGTCAAATGTGAGCTAACTCACAATTTTCCAACCCACCTCTGGAGGTGGGTTGGAGTTAATCCACCGAGTTAACTATCTATTTGCCCTCACGGTACACAACATTAATTTCTACTTTTTCTTTTCCCAACATAGGTTAACTCACTTTTTCTTACCAAAGTACATTTGAGTAAAATAAGTTAACTCACTAAAGTCAAATGAGTTAACTCAGTTGCAAAACAAGTAAAAGTGAGTTAAAAGCATGGAAGGCAGGATCGGGATCGGGATCGGGATCGACCCTGTCGATCCGATCCTGGATCGGATCGAAGGATCCGCTGGATCCCAGGGAAGTCTGGCCGATCCTGGATCGGCCAGACTATAAAATGTTATTTTTTTTTGGAAAAAATGCAGGAAAATTCAGGAAAAATCAGGAAAATTCAGAAAAAAATCAGGAAAAACAGAAAAAATCTGATATATTGAAAGAACTAAGATTTGCATCAAAAATCAATTATACATGCATTCATAGTACATAAAACATGAAATTTAAGACATTGTACATGTAACTTACATTTGATAGAAGACTAATAATCTTTCCATCCACTTCTAGACATAGATGAGCCATCATCATTTGGGTTTTGGTAGCTATAACCAAAGAGGGAATTTGCTAAATCATGCATACCCATTTGAATCCCTCTTGTGTAAATTGTTGACTTGAGCTTTCTCCAGATTGTGATGGAGCTGGACACCATATACCAAGCGGTTTGTATGTACTTGTTGCTTCACTAGGGCCACTAGGCTCTTGTTCTTGTGAAGGCCAAGGTCCCCATCCTCCTTGTACTCCATAAGGTGAGCTACTAATATCTGAGTACGGTAAAATGGGAGGCTGAAATGCAGGTATATGAGTAGACCCTGAACTATAGTTTGGCTCCCAAGGTGGCCACTCATAGGCTGCATGATGTTGTTGTCCTTCATATCCCCCTTGTCCATGCCCTTGTCCTTCTCCTCCGCCTCCCTGATGTTCTATTTCTGGTACATAACTTTCAGTAAGCCCTACACCTGTGGCCCCAGTATATCCTGCTCCTGCATATCCCTGGCCAACTCCTGTGGCCCCAGTGGCAGCCCATCATCATCATCATCATCATCATCATTTGGATCTTGTGTGGTGTCATCACTACGAATTGGTTGTGCTGCACTTTCCTCTTTTTTTGGGTATATGTTTTTTTTCTAGCTCTATGGCTTTTGAACTCTTCTTTTTTGTGTTGCAGCTCTTCTTAATGCAGGCTGAGTGGGAGGCACTCTAGATGTCTCTGGCAAGATAGCTGAGTGTCGTGGCTGAGAGAAGAGAGGACCGAGGGTGAGAGGTTGGTCCTCACTTACCCTAAGCTCTGGATCTCGAGCCTCTACTCCATCCAATTCTCCTTCCGCCCATGAGCAATCGCGAGGTCAAATTCTGGAACATCCTTTCCTGTCTTGTTTCCACCCATGCATTTAGTAGGTGTTCCTCATCAAATAACTCATCAACATCAATTTGAGATGATAATGCTTCCCTCTCTGCAAAACGTTGTTCCCAATGACTACCTGCAAAAGTCATTAGCCTTGCCTCGCTCTTCTTTTGTCTATCTTTAATGCATTTCAGCTTCAACCTCATATTGTAGTGGCAATAGACCAACTTCTCTAGCCTAGTTGCACTCAACTGTTTCCTCACTTTTGTGTGAATAAGTGGAAAGTGCTCCAATTTCTCTCACACTGGCTAGATAAAGTGGTCTGACTGAGTACTCTAATAGCAATCCTTGCAAGTGGACTCTTTGACCAGTCTTGTAGTCTAACATAACCCACCACTCACCTACAAAAAAAAAAACATACAATGAATTAGCACATAATACAAGTGATTTGTCATTTTGTTATGAAGTAAGCATGAGCTTAAGTCTGAGGTTCTTACCCGGACCCATTCTGGTCACTGCTTCTTTAACATCATAATCTCTGTAGATGTCCAACTTCAGTTTAAATCTGTCCATCTACAGTAATACAGTTGCTAAGTGTAACTCCAAAAGTATATTGAATACATGAAAATGGAATGAAGTTTTTAACTTGGCCGTACCTCTTTCATAGCATCTATTCTTTCGTCCATGCTCCTAGATAATCTCCGATGACATTGATTGTCCCCTGGAGCACCTCACCATCATTGTGAGGGGAATCACTATATTGATGCCTAGGGTTAAAGAAATACCCTATATGTACAAAACATGTGTAGTAAGTTAGAAATTCAACTCATGCTAATAAGAAATATGCACAATAAGATATAATACATTTACCTGCTGCATGTAAATCGTGGTGGAGTGTGGACTCCCATCTTGCATCAATAATTCTCCACCATTTTTGATATGCCTGCGGATGCTTCTCTCTCAACCTTTCCTTGGCTTGATCCATAGCCTCATATAAAGTAACCATGTCATTCTTGTCCTCTCCATCAACCATCCTCAGCCATGTACTAGAGGCTCTATTAGCTCAAATAATAGTGGATTCTCTCCCAAAAATGATGGTCACTGACCAAGCAAGAAATCTCATGTGCCACATCTCTGGATTCCTCTCTCAATGTAGCCACATGTGCCAAGTACTCGGAACTGTGTATGAGAGTGCCCAACTCATGTCTAAACTGATGCAGACTCTCCAATGCAATAAATTGTGAGGCAAATCTTGTTGGGCCAGGACGAATTATGTCATGCCAATCTGTGCACTCTCTCATCATATGTAAGATTCTATTGTGTCCATAAATAAAAGTAGTAATCATTTGCGACTTGGACACCAAGTCATGCACATGTTTGTCTTTGCCATATCCTCCATCATCAAGTCTAAGGAGTGGGCTGCACAAGGGACCAATAAGTGATGTCGTTTTGCCATCAATTTCTTCCAGCTGCCTTGTAACTTGGTTCATTATCAGTGACAACTTGGACTACATGTTCCTCGCCAATTCATCAATCATCTCATCCATGAGCCTAAACAAGTAATCTGCTTTTTTTATTTGCTCACTTGCATCTACAGATTCATGAACATTGTACTCACTGCAATATACAAGAAAGTTAATCATGGACCTTCTTGTTGTTCCCGTCCATCCATCAACATAAGAGTACAACCTCTTGCCATCCATATATCTTTGAATGACGCCACCCAATTCCTTATCTCAGTCAATTCATCTTCAAGATATTTGCCATAAATCTCCTTTGGTGTAGGAGCTTTCAAACCTGGGCCTGCCTCACCAACTGAATCTATCATCGTTTGGAAATAAGGACTAGATGCTGTATGGGCGGGACCCCCTGCAAAAATGCACATTTTACAATGTTTTTAACTGCATGTTTAGCGGAAGCAGCTGTGGCTTTAACCCTTTCATTGCATGCTTTTATGCCAGGCTGTTTTGATGAAGATTTCCTTCCCAAAAATGTGTCAACCCCACTAGTTGGTCCGTTCCCCTCATTGAACCACCTCTCTGATAGGTGGTGCGGTGGCCGTGTGACACTAGCCCCTGATGAGGTCCTTCTCTTGTACTATGGAACCTCCACATGTCCACTTTCCAACATGGCAGCACGCCGACTCTGCCGTAGTCCTTTCGCCATTCTCTCTCATTAGGTGAGAGATCCTCATAATCTGTATCATCTGAGGTCCTCAACATCAACAGTTCTTGTAGCTGCCTTACTTTTTTTCCCTTCCCAGAAATCTCTTCATGCAGTTCTTGTTGATGTTGAATAGTATGCCTCTTTGTTGTTGTCTTCCAGCCATGTACTCTTTCATCTCATTCACTAACTCCCGTGGACAATGCTTGCATTTTACTACATTTGTTCCAATGCCTGCAATGTGTTGTTTAGGTGGTATACACCTCCATTCATTTCCTTACCACAGTGGTTACAACGCACTCTCTTAGAGGCAGCATCAATAAGGACACCGGTTTCATCCATGTCTACTTGTGGTTGCTCTTCCTCGTGTCCCTCATCAGCCATACTTGCTAACCTATAACAAATTAAGAATACAAACACATTCATGTGTAAGTATACATTATAACATAATTACATCTAATATTAACCCTAATTAGGGTGAAATTTAGAGATTTTCTCTAATTTCCCGAAATGAAATAGTTACATTATCAAACAAAGGCATGATTAAGTCAATTAAGTGATTGAAACACTTAATTGATCTCTAATTGTGCTAATACAACATAAGCCCCAAATTTCAACCCTAATTAGCCAATTAGGGTGAAATTTGGAGATTTTGTCTAATTGACAAAATGTAAGGGAAGAATAAGAAGATATAGAAGATTAAACATGTGTACATGTGTTTTCATTTTTTTCAGAATTTATAACTGAATTTCGAAATTAAAAAATTAAATATACCTTAAGAAGAACAACTTCTTCCTTGCTTGAGTAAGATCTTTGAGATCTACTCAAGAAGATCCCCCTTGGAATCTGTCCTTCTAACCTCTTTCAAAACTTGAAAGAGAAGATAGGGTTAGAAGAAAAAGTATAGAGGAAGGAGAGAGAAGAAGAAGAAGAAGAAGAAGAAAGAAGAAAAGAAGAGAAGAGAAGAGGAGGAGGAGGAGGAGGCCGGCTGGGAGGAGGCCGGCGGCGGGGTGGAGGAGGCAGCCGAGCTGGGGGGGGGGGGGGGGGAGCACCTCCTTCCTTCCTTGACACCAAAACTGCATCTTTTGGTGTCCTCGGGTGGGAAGGGCCGAAATAAGGGGGATCGAGCCGGATCGATCGGGATCGACCCTTATCGGGTCGGATCGAACCAGGATCGATGGATTCGACCCGATAGGGTCGATCGGCGGCTTAAGTTCAAATTTGAACTGAAACCGGCGGATCGACTGAATCGAGCCGGGATCGATCGATCCCGGTTCGACTCGAGCGATCCAAATCAGATCCTACTGAGTTGGGTCAATCCAGCGGAAATGTGGGTTTTGGGGGGCTTCAAGGGGGAATCGGTCCTGGGGGGGTCGATCCGATCCGGGATCGAGCGATTCTGGCTCGATCCACGGCGATTCTTCCTTCCATGGTTAAAAGTGGGCTAACTTTAGCTCTGGGTTACAGTTATTTTAACCCAACCCATCACCAAAGAAGCCCTAAATACTTGAGGTGGTCGATCATAGCCTCACCTCAAGCGTACCAAGGTGTAAGCCTCAATAATATAAAAATATTATAAAACTATGCAAATTAAATTAGAAAATATTATATATTAAATAATGTCTTAGCTCACGGGTAGAGAGTGTGATTGATAGATTGTCAAGTATACTGGTTCAAATCTGCAAACATGCATGTGTATGATGGTAGTTCTAAATTATTAATCTAAGATTTGAGACAAATCAAGCATGGTAACAAGAAAAGAAATTACAAGCATAGAATAACTCAAATGGCAAAGTCACAAACCAAGCATACAATAGCTCAAATAACTCAAATGACAGTCAAAAGAAAATTGCCACACAGCCTCACCGCCTTGGCGCCTCAAACTGTCTCTCCTCTAATAAACGTAAGCCCACTAATTTGTCCCAAGGCGTAATCCTTGAGGCTGTAAGTGGGCACCTCGCCTTAAGGCGTGCGCCTCACAGCCTTAAGGCGGCTCTTTTTTAAACCTTGATTTTATGTTGAAATTTCCGGCAAGAACTTCTTTCTCATCTAAATACCTAATGCCTTGAACATAAATACAGCTGTCTCCAATTGTGGGATGTCCTGAAATGTGCAATTGGTAAACCCAGAGCAAAATCTTTAGTTAGTATGGTAGTGAAGTCGAGTGTGAGAAGATGGTGAAGAGAGATTAC
Organism: Colocasia esculenta; assembly: GCA_014218235.1. Taxonomy (NCBI): domain Eukaryota; kingdom Viridiplantae; phylum Streptophyta; class Magnoliopsida; order Alismatales; family Araceae; genus Colocasia; species Colocasia esculenta. Next base: position 17,668,717 of record CM024753.1, on the reverse strand, counting down.
ATGTAGTTACTTGTCTGAAGTTGGCTTGTGGAAAACTGAAGCAAAATAAAAAAAGCAAATTGATGACTTGTGCTACTGCACTATCTACCTGGCAAGGGGACTACATTTTCCTTCCTGTTATGTTTCGTGTGCAGGTGGTTCAGAAGCTTACTTGATCTGTTTTAATTTACATTTTTACTGTTGTAATGTAAAGAAGCCATTTATCCAAAACTTCTACCGGAACTTAGATGTTTAGTTCATCTCAATTTTGACTCAGTCAAAGTGTACTTAGGTTGATTATTGTTCTTATATTTTCAATTTTCAATGCCAGGGATCCGCTCATACAGGTCCAGCGTTAACTCCTACTGAAGTATTGGTTGCCATTCATGATATCAACCCTGAAAGGGATGGTGTTGCACTTAAAAAGGTTTGCCCTTATGTTCAAGTTTTGGTCTGGCATCCATTCTTTTGTCATGATTTAAGTTTTAACAAAATATATCTGCAGATAATGGAAGTTTGCACCACATGTTTTGAGCAGAAAACAGTTTTTACTCAACATGTATTTGTCAGGGCTCTAAATGAACTGGTAGGCGCCTGAAGATTCTTTTTGTAGAATCTTGAACCATTCACCTGATGCAAATTCTTCATAAGTTCTGGGACTGAATCACTTCAGAGGAAAATGAGTTATTTACTAAAATTTCAAATGCTACATTTTCAGATTGAGCGAACTACTGTGCCTCTGCTCTTCATGAGAACAGTAATTCAAGCAGTTGATGCGTTTCCTAGTTTGGTAATTTTCTATGTGTACAACATTCTCTGGGCCAATGTTTTTCCTTCATTTCTTGAATATGAAAAAAACTTGATGTTTTGTAAAATAATACTGCAAATAGTTGGAAGTGCAGTGTGTATCCACCCCCCTCCTTTTGCTGTATCATGCTTGGGGTCCAACAAAATTGAACAGATTTGACTGTGACACATGCTGTTGGTACATCTATCATCTATGAAAACTGCAATATCTTACTTTGATTTTGTTCAAATGTATCTAAGGAGGTACAGGATGTTTTTTTAATGTGATTACCTCCGGCATGTTTTATTGGTATTTGTGTTGCTAAAATTTTGAGTGTTTAAATTTCTGCATAGAACAATCATTTTACTTCTCTATCTAATGTCATGCGAATATAGAGATATATCTTGGCAAATGTACGGAAGTGTATGCTAACTGTGTCTATCAGTGCAGTGTTGTAACTCTTGTTATTGTTTGTCTTTATCTGTTTGTAATTCTTTTTTTTATTATGTTTAAAGGAATCAGTTTTTCTAGGAAGTGAAACCATGTGTATGTTTTTTTTGGATGCTATCTTATCAAATTACACATGCCTGTTATTTCATTCTTTTTTGGGATCTTTCAAGAGCTTGCTTTTCTTTGTTGCTGAACAATCAATTTCATACTCTTCTATGCTATGAGAAATACTTCTATTCAGTGAAGCTGTCTAAGAACTCCAGAAATCTTTAAGTAAAACAGAAGTAGAATATGATGCTAAATTTCTATTGTTTTGATACTAAAGAGTGATAGATTCTTCTTATATCTGAATGTTCCGTTTGGAACTAGTGTCCATCTTTGTAACTGATAAGGTTAAATGTATCCTTTTTCTTAACTTTTTTCCCTCCATGATTTCTATTCATGCATGCTAATATGAAATGGTAAACCATCTAATGTGAATATTGCTGCAAATGTGAAGAGGGGATTCTTGAGAACAACCATGATAAATTTTGGTTTTTTACTTCTTTCTTGCAGTCAAGTCATGCGTCGGTGTACAATTTTGTCTAGACCTTTTGGAGGACTCATCATCATCAGAGCCTTATCCCATTATTTGGGGTCGGCTACATGAATCCTATTCCACTAAAGATTTCTATCAAATGCTATATTCGTATTTAAACCCGAGAAGTTAATGTCTTTTCTAATAAAATCGCACCATCTCATTTTAGCCCTTCCCCGAGCTCTTTTACTAGCACCCACTAAGATTTTGTCACATCTTTTAAGCGGTGTCGAGTTGGGACGACGATGTATCTATCCAAACCACTTGAGCCTATTTTCTCTCATTTTACTATCAATTGTAGCTATCTCCAAGTCCTCAACATTGCTAATCTTATCTTTCTTAGTTTTATCGCCCATCTATCTCAGTAACCTCATCTCTTCTACACACATTTGTTAATGTGTTCCTTTCGTACTGTCTAACACTCGGTACCATATAACAAAGCAGGCCTTACAGCTGATCTATAAGACTTCCCTTTAAGTTTAATGAGTATACGATGATCACAGAGGATGTACTTCTCCATTTTAACCATCCTGCCTTAATCCTATGTGCAACATTGTCATAAATCTCTCCATTCTCTTGAATGATAGACTCTTAAGTACCGAAAGTTACTGCTCTTTGGAATGTTTTGTTCATCAATTAGAACCATATCTTCCTAGAACATCCTCTCATTACTATAATTACAATGCATAAACTCTGACTTGCTCCTACTAATTTTAAAACCTTTAGACTCCAAGGCATGCCTCCAATTTTCTAGTTTAACATTTAAACTATCAATACTCTCATCAATTAAGACAATATCAAGGGGACTATGTTTCAATATTTGTTTGTTTGTTTGTGTTCAGAAAAATGACTGTTTTATTAAAAAAAGGAAAAATGACTGTTAAATATGCATTCATTTCTGTCTAGAAATGGAAAATGAGTGCAGAGTTCAAACACAATCATGTCTCATGCTCATGGAACTTTAACATGTTTCCATCTCTCTTCTCATCTCTCCTTTTTTTATATTGATCAGGTTGCATGGCTAATTTCTCGTGTTCGTTTCATTTCTCATTGAATTACTTACTTCGTGAATAGCTTGAAAAAGCTTTTATTCACGCTGATGTGAACTGTTTTCTCTTTTCACAGATAGATTTTGTTATGGAGATTCTATCGAAACTAGTTACAAAGCAGGTATGGTTTTTACATTCACCAGTTTTGGAATTCTTTCCTCCTCTGATAGACTTCATTTCTTTGTTTATGTCATTGATATTGATGCTCTTGAACTTGAATTGTTGAAAGTTAGGTAAAAGTTGTAGTTAAAAGATGCATCTTGTGGTGAATATCTTTCACCTTGTATTTCACTTGACTTTTCTGTTTAAAAGCACTTGCGGTTTTCATGCATATTTCTTGGTTGAATACCTGCCATAATATGGTGGAAGGTGAGCATCAGGGGGTGTAAGTCAGGTTGGTTATATCTGGATCCCACCCTATCAGACTTTCCCCCCCAGTTTGGGTATGGGACTTTCCATTCACCCAGGTAGAGAATACGGTGAAAGCCAATATCCATATTTTAGATATGGACCTTCATTGAATCTCCAAAAGCATGCTTTTTCTCCAAACCTGCTCTTCTCTTACTGCAGCCCTTTTGGAGCAATTACCACCACCTTGTCTCTTCCTGTAGCTTGCAGTGTTTTGCAAATAGGCTCTTCAGTCTGTGGGTCACCATGCTTTGCAGATCAAACACCATTGTTGCTTCACCATGTTTCCAAGGTCCATAAAAGTAGATGGGTAAAAGCTCTTAGATACCCAAAAGTACTTCAAGGTGAGCCTACGCCAAACAGGGTCTAATTGTCAAAAATGAAAAGGGAAGTTGCTAGGTGGGTTTCAGGTGGGTGAATTGGCAATGGCGACATCAGGACTAGTGGAACAGGCTACAATAATATATGGGCATTGGAACTGGTAGTAGCAATGTGATCAGCTTTTAGTGTTAGAGGTCTGTGAAATCTGCAGCATACCTAATACTTGAACTACAGCTGAAAACCATCCAGGAAGGAACTGGTAGTGGCAACCTGATTAACTTCTAGTGTCAGAGGTTAGTGAAATCTGTTGCATATTAATACTTGAACTACAGCTGAAAGTCATCCAGCAACATGCCTTTGCGTACGTCCACCTAGAACCTTGTTTCATTGCACTGCCTATCAGCCAAGACCAATCCCATCTTTCTTGTATTGGAATATTGGATCAACGGGGGAGGTGCACAGAAACTTTCATTTGCCAAACAAAAATATGCAAGGCAGAAAAAGGAAAAAAAAATTAGGCACAAGACACACCAGAGAACTTTCACCTCAAGAGTCATTTTGGGATTCTGCCATAATTCATGCTGGTCAACTCCTTCCTTGTAACTTTCTTTGCCATGAATGTTGGGACTTGGGTGGTCCAAATTTGGAGTTTTTAATGGTAAAGCAACAGATTGCAGCTTAAATCAAGTTCAGTCAGGAGTCCAAAAGCTGTTTTTCACATACTGCTGCTGTTTCTCTTGTTCTCCTAGCGCATGATTTCAACCTTACTGCATGCAGCTCATGTAGTGCTTTTTTGTACCGTTATCCTTCTCTTGTAACAGTGATATATCCTTTGTCTTTTCGATTTTTCCCGCAACCAAACTGGGTAAAGGTCATGGTTGTTAAGGTGACTAAGGTGGTGGCCTAGCATCTTACTGCTTAGGCACCAAGGCGAGGCGCCTAGGTGAAGCCTAGTTTATCATTGTTCACTATTCTATTTTATATCATGTCCATTCGTTCAAAATAATTAATAATAATAAGACAATCAAACTGAACATAACTGTCAACTTGGATGAAAACATGTTTGATTAACCTGAACTATTACTAAGTAAATAATGAACACACTAACATAGTACCGTATTAAACCATCACTTGTCAATTGTCAAACGTAGTCATTGCATCAAAGTAGTTCTAAAAAGACAGAAAATGATGAAATAGAAATAACAAATTAAATCTTGAAGTCCAATGGTCTCTTGACTTCCTTTCTATAACAACTTTCTCTTTTTACAAATAAGCCCTCTAAAAATATGTTTAGACCTTTTTACAACAAAATCACATGCTAAAAAGGCACTGGATTTTCTCGCCATGGTGGGCAAGGGGGTCTCTAGGCATGCTGGGCCATGGAAGGCAGGATCGGATCGGACCCTTGAATCGGCCAGGGTCGATCCCGATCCGATTCGGCCGATTCCCGATCAGAATTGGAGGAATCGGCCTGGATCGGCCATGGCCGATCCCGATCCAGATCGGCCGATTCTGCCTTCCATGTGCTGGGCGAGCCTAGGTGACCAAGCCAAGCACCTTTTTGGGCTCCTTGCCTAGGCGCCAACCCGCCTAGACATTGCCCAAGCGCCTTGTCACCTAGGCGATGCCTTGAAAACAATGGTAAAGGTCAATCCTAAAACCATGCTTCCCACCTAAGATGCTAGATGCCCATGAGTGCAGCAATGATTCCCATCCCCTCTATGCTGCCAAATCCCAATGGTCTATATGATGGCTCGTTTGTGGCTTACATGGCACATGGTCTTCAGAGTCTCGGATTCCATGCTTCTTTTCTTTTAGGTGTTGGGTGTTGTGGGGGGGGGGGGGGGGGGGGGGAGGGGGTTGGGAGAGGTAACACATGTCATATCCCCATTTCGTGCATCTCACATGGCATAATGGTGTTTTGAGTCTCAGATTAGGTGTTCTCTCCAAATGGTTTTTTTTCTTCTTGAATTTCCATTCAGCATCGTACATGGCACATGGTGTTCAGTCCTCAGATTCCATGCTTCCTTTTTTGGGGTGTGGGGGGGGGGGCGGGAGGTAACATTTATTGTATGATTGTTGTGTGCACTTCACATGGATAGTGTGCTCTCTTGTGAAAGGAGCATGCCTCTCTGATGAAGAGGAGTTTGGTGCTGGTCAGAGGCATAGTTGTCAAGGCGTTAAGGCGACCAAGGCGTAGTTGGAGTCTCGATCGCCTAAGCGCTTAGGCGCCCGCCTAAGCGGTGCCTAGGCGTTTAGGACGGAATCAAATATGAGTTATTTTCAAGTGTCCCTCTTACATGATATTTATGTATCTATTAATATATATAATGATGAAAATTCAATAAAAAATATCATAATATGACAGACATAAAGACAATGACATATCATAATATGGCAGATATATTATTAAAATAATACATAAATTTGAAAAATATATATAATAGCTATGTATCACAAAAAAATACTTGCAAAAAAATAAAATGTCACAACAAAAAGGTCAAAATTATATGAAAGCAACAAAAATTAAACTACAAGTAAACAAACTCACATTATATATCATAAAGTCATAAAAAATCTAAATTGACATCTTCAAATAAATAAACACACTAAATAAGAACAAGAAGTGCAAATATCATTCTATCATCAGAAAACTAATTTCCAACTTTTAAAACAAACCAGTAAATTCAAATACATGTAAATATGTTAATAAAAATAAGAAGTGCAATATCTTAACACACTTAAAACAAGTAAAAACTAAATGAGTTCATTACATAATCCCACAATGTCTAAAAATTGAAAAGAAACTAGAAAATGACAAGTCTCATGTGTTTTTGGGTGATGATAGTTTAAGTTTGACCAAATCTGAGAGATCTCAAGCAGAGTAAGTGTTGTCAGTAGGAGAGCGGCTCCTTGGAGAAGTCACATGTACGTTTGACTTTTTTTACCGGACTTTGGATTTTTAGTGTTCCATATAGTTTATTTGAATATCAAATTTTTAGATAGGTCAAATTATGAGAGGTTAGTAAGTTAGCATTTTGCTAAAATCACCGAAATCGTGATTTTCTTCTTCGATGGGAGAGTTAACTTTTTTTTGGTAAGAGATATGATTTTTTTGATATTTTATTGGATTCAAATGGGGGGTACTTCCTTATTTACATGTAATATCTTAAGTAAATGGGGGTTTCCATTTGTACCCGAATAGTCAATCCACAATATTATGATCAACTTTATAAAGATACTTTAAAGTTTAAACATCATATATAACGATACAAATGTTTTTTGCTTTTGAAATGTGCATAGTACCATAAGTATATTAATGAAAAGAGAGAAGGAATGTATAAGTAATAATAATAAGCAAGGTTCAAAAACTAGGGGATCGGGGCCGGATCGGCCAGCCAAAAACCGATCCGATCGGCCGATCCCGATCCGGGCCGATCCTGGCTGAGCCAGAGGTGGTTGGATCGACCCCTTATACAGGTGTGAAGTGTATACTAATGTACAATATCTTATTTATCTGAACATCATTTAAGTAAATGTTATTATTTGTAGTTTCATTTACTTAAGATATTACAAGTAAATAAGGAAGTACCCTCTATTTGAATCCAATAAAATATCAAAAAAATCATATCTTTACTAATAAAAAGTCAACTCTCCATCAAAGAAAAAAATCACGATTTTGGTGATTTTAGCGAAATGCTAATTTTCTAATCTCTCATAATTTGGTCTATCTAAAAATTGATAATTCAAAAAACCATATGGAACACTAAAAATCCAAAGTCCGGTAAAAAAAGTCAAACATGCATATGACTTCTCTAAAGGAGCCACTCTCTTACTGACAGCACTTAGTCTGCTTGAGACCTCTCAGGATTGGTCAAACCTAAGCTATCATCACCTAAATTCATGATATTTTTCACTTTTAATTGAAAAGAAACTATAAAGTGACAATTTTCATGACTTTGAGTGATGATAGTTAGGTTTGACTAAATCCTGAGAGGCCTCAAGCAGACTAAGTACTGTCAGTAGGAGAGTGGCTCCCTTGGAGAGCCTATGCACATTTGACTTTTTACTGGACTTTGGATTTTTAGTGTTCCATATGGTTTATTTGAATTATCAAATTTAAGATAGGCCAAATTATGAGAGATTAGAAAGTTAGTATTTCGCTAAAATCACCGAAATCGTGATTTTTTTCTTCGATGGGAGAGTTGACTTTTTATTGGTAAGAGATATGATTTTTTTGATATTTTATTGGATTCAAAGGGGGGGTACTTCCTTTTTTACATGTAATATCTTAAGTAAATAAACATTTACTTAAATGATATCAGGTAAAAAGATGTTCCTGAAATCGGGCTGGATTCAACCCTGAAAATCGACCTGAATCTGCTGTCTAAATAGGTCTAGGCGCGCCCCTGCCGTGCGCCTTGGCCGCCTTAGCGGCGCCTTGGGGCGCCTTTTCTACTCTTAAAAAGGCGGGGTGTTTTAAAGCGGCTAAAGAAGCGCCTTAGCGCTTAAGCGGCGCCTAGGCGTCCGCCTTGACCACTATGGTCAGAGGTCACGTATCATCATCTGATCCATATCAAAATTATTTATTCTTTCAGTAACAAGTGCTTTATGATGGTATAGAATGCGTAATTGTTTGGAAAGGCATAGTTTCATGGTTAATGGGGAAGTCTACTTCTCTCCCACTGGTAATAAGCTAGTTATACACTTGTACTGTTGTTTTAGTTGGGCATGTAATATGCATATTTCTTGGGGGAGGGAGGGGCCCGCACATAGGTTGCATTATAGATTTACAATCGATAAGTCTTGTGTGAGGGTAACCATGTAGAAACAATTGGAAAACATATTTAGATGGGCATGACATAATCATGTCTCAAGGGAGAGAGCATTAAGGCTATCAAGTGGAGGGCTTCGAGTTGTTTCTGTATAGTTACACTAAGACTTATATCATTATTGAGTCAAATATTTACAAGTCATAAATCCATTTCTTTATCTCAAGGACATGGACACAGCTTGTCTTTCTCGTATTGTACTTTTTTCAATTCAAAGAAATATCTTTTGATTATTTCTTGTACATTCTATTGGTCATTTGTGTAACTTTATTTCTGCGAATTTCTATGAATGTTTCCTGTGCAGGTGTGGAGGATGCCAAAACTATGGCCAGGATTCCTAAAGTGTGCATCACAAACAAAACCCCACTCTTTTCCTGTGTTGTTGCAGGTATTCCCTTGTCACCTCCTTGGATGAGTTAGCATTTGCTAGTATTGTTATCTTTGTGCATTTCCTTAGAAGATTGATTTTCCTTGCAGTTACCCCCTACAATTCTTGAAAATGTTTTGCAAAAACATGCCATTCTCAAAGCTCCTCTTGCTACTTATGCCAACCAGGCGCACATAAGAAGCTCCTTACCAAGGTATTCATTTATATGAACGTCTGTTCTGGTATTCCCAATCGAGAGCTTGCAAAATCCAATATGCTATGTTTGTAATACTGTTCTGGTTAATGGACATAATCAATGATTTTTGAAGCTAAGAAAACCTCTGCTAAAAAAGATTGACCTAATAAATGTTGGTGCAACCTTCAGGTGTTCAGGCATACGAGGATATTCTATGGTTCTGCATGTTATTATTTACTGTATCTTGCGTTGGTGGATGGCCCTTTATATGGCATTTTCACTGCATTCAAACAAAATCTTGTCTCCTTATGCAAGTTCTTTTGACCGGTAGTAGCATAACAAACCTGGTAATGACGGTATACTGCTTTGGAGTTTGTATATGAGGGTGAATTTCTTATGTAGAGACAAATTGACTAAAGAATTCCCTCCCCCAACCAACTTACCCATCAAAAACAAATTGACTAAAGAAAAAGTCTTTTTACATGTGAATAGTGGTAGAGAAAATTAATCAAAGCTCTCGAATGATTTTGATTGAAAAGGGCCATAACCCCACTAGTAATCTTAGAAGGAATGGCATTGGAACCTGTCTTGAACGGTGTCTAGTGTTGAGCATAAACTGAGAACCACAAATTTCTTTTCATTTGATGCATCATTTCTCACATTTGCTTTCTACCCACTTTACAAACTGCCATCAGCAAAAGAATATTTACATAGATATTAAAAATATATGAATAGAATGGTTGCAAGTCCTACTTTGTTGTATGGTATTGAGTGTTGAACAGTATGAAAGGAACACATTAACAAAATGTGTGTAGCACAATGATGTTGGTACCGGTTGTGGGCGGGTCTGAAACCAGCCGAAACCTGTAAAAGAACATTAAAAAATGTAGAAAATTAAAAAAACTAGAAAAATCATAAAAAATCTAAAAATTCATCGGAACACAAAAAAAATCAGTGGACATGCAAAATATTGGAAAAAAATGGATGAAGTGCTAGATATATGTGTTTGACATGTTAATAGAATATTAGATGCATGGTAAACATTTAAACAATAAACATGGAGTGAACTTAAGTTTTGCACTACCATAAACATTTCAAACACAATAAATGCTGCAGAAATAAATATTCGTACCCAAACATTACAATGTACTAAGATGAATAATGTCGGAAGAATCTTCTCTTTCATCGTATGACTGTTGTCCTTGATACCCTATAAAGAGGGTTCATATATTTAAAATATTTACTATAACCAAACAAGATGCAGCCAACTCATTCATCCCTCTCTAGATCCCTCTTGGAGTGAATGGTTGTTGGGTTGACTTGGAATGCAAAATCATAGTAAGAAGAAAAAAACCCGAGCATGAGAAGAGGATGTTGGGCGAAATTGGAATTCGAGTTCATGAGCCCACCCATACATTCTTATCTCCTATCGGCCACCTCCATAGGGACCATAACCTAGATCATGTCTATAGTGCCATTGTGAATCATATCCATATTGCCCTTGTGAATCACGTCCATAGTAATCTTGTCCCTGTGGACTATCCATAGTCACCCTGTGAATCACGTCGATAATCACCTTGTGACTGTTTATATATGTCACCGCCAGTAGTAGCACTTGCAGTTGCACTAGGATCATCATTGTCATCATCATTCTCTTCATAAGTATAAGAAATCAAACGTTTTCTTCCAGTCTTGACTCTTTTTTCTTTTCTATTGGTTGGTCCATTCATGTATAGAGTCCTTTTCCTCTTGGCGTTCCTCTATTGTTAACCATAATCCATCTTCTCCGACAGCAAAAACAGCTCCCCCAAGTCCCCCCTTAGCCCTCCTCCACCTCCCCAGTCCCGAAACCCCTCACATCTGAGATCTAAGGGGCTGTTCGGACGCAAACTTCCCTTAAGAGGGGAGTTCACGTCCGTTTTAGCTGGTCCATTATTTTATTATTATTATTATTAGTTTATTTTGGATCGCCCGGGTCTAAAACCGAAATGTTTCGGCCGAAATTCACATCCATGGTGTGGCAGAGATGATGATGTTGAGATAGATGTGTGGTAAAATTAAGAAAGATAATATTATGAATTAACGTTTCCGTGAGAATTTGGGGATGACTCCAATTGATAGTAAAATGAGAGAAAATAAAATCAGGTGGTTTGGATACGTACACCGTCGCCTTGACTCAGTCCGGGTTAAAAGATGTGATCAAATCTTAGACTCTTAATAGATGCTAGTAAAAGAGTTCGGGGAAGACGTAAAATGAAATGCTATGATGTTATTAGGAAGGACATTAGTTTTTTTGAGTTTAAGCACGAATATAACGCTTGATAGAAATCTTTGGTAGAAGATTCTTCATGTAGCCAACTCCAAATAATGGATAAGGCTCTAATGATGATGATGATATTAAAAATACATGAAATTGAAGTTCTGTTGGCCTAATTGTTACATATTTTACAATGTTTTAACTTACGTGCCACAAATAATATACATTGGAAATATAACTCTATTCTTAATGAGGTAAGCTGACGAGATTTTGTTGATGTTTTACCTTAGTGATCACTCGGGTGTTATTATACTTTTGAGCTTATTGTCTCTCTTAAACTGCTGTCCTAAGCTTAGTATTTCGAATTCCTTTTGTACTGTTATAAGCAGACAGGTTTTGGAAGTCTTGGGTTCCGGCAATGAACAGAAGCAGCCATCACGGTGATTTCCTCCTAATACATTACTAACTCCAGAGAAGTGAGATTTCTACATGATTCCCGCTCCAGCATGCATGGTGCTATAGAAGAGGCACGCTCGAGTTCCCAACTTTTACAGAGTAGACGCTTAGAGCAATGGAAGCTGGCTCTTGTATGCATTGCCGCCCATGCCATGGATCCTCGTACAGTGTGCCAGCAAGTGTTGCCAATCAAAACCATGTCCCACCAGCTTGAGCTCAGATCTCTGTGGTGTCGCGATGCTGCCTTTCATGATTCGGTTCCGGTAGCAAATATTTTGGCTACGAGGGAATGAGTAAAAAATCTCACACAGAAGCGGGCTCTCTGATCAGCCTTGGAGTTGTGTACGATAGCCATGTCTATAGTCTGATTGGAGAAATTTCCTCCAATTTATCCTAGTTAATATACATGCATTTTTTTGTTATTTTTGTTTCTGGAGATGGGCTGATTTGTTCATCGCATGTGTACATTATTGCCCCGTGTATCCTTGTACATTTGCAAATCTCCATGTCCTGGGGGCCAATAAAATCTTTAGGGTTTCCAGGGTGAGTTTTATTTTACGGCCCTTTGTTGTGCCGTATGCTGAAAGGCTGTGGCTCAGTAGCATACGTCCCCTTCCCCATGTTAGAATCTTTTCTCAGTTTGTTGATAGCAAGGTGTTTCATGCTTCAGCATCTCATTTGAAATCTCATCTCGTTCATGAGATGTATCTTTCGTCAACTTACGACCTCTGCTATGTGGTAACTCCCTCTTTTGGTCTTGTTCTTCTTTTCCCCTAAATGGCATCATTGGATTCCATTGTGAGTCTAGTTAAGTGGCTGTGGAATGCCACATGTGGAGTAAGCGTGAATTGCCAACGATTAAACACAACTCAATCATAAAGACTTGGTGCAGTTGCTGTCGGCTGTATGTTCTCAACTATCGATCATTGACCCAATGCTGAATTTTGGGTTCTAGATATTGAGTAAAGGTTGTTTGTCACATCACATTTTATTATGATTGGTTCACATGGAATTGATAAAACTCATGGAAAACTGGAGGTGATTATGTGGATCTTCATGTAGAAAGTCTTGAATTTTGACATTTTTTGTAGATCAAATATTGATGCCTAAATATTTGCTGACCTAATAAGACATGCTTAACCAGCCTAATATCAACATTGCCCGTGCGGAGAATACACTAGTAAGTCCTGTTGATCTGGCAAAAGAGAACCAAATCGATGCAAGGTATAGTTTTTGTTTTGAATAGATTGAGCACATACTTGTGTTGCCCATTAACCTGTGGGACAATTGTGCAAGTTCTTCTGTTTAGGTGGGAAAAGAAATGTTCAAAGCATACTAGATGCAGTTTTTATCGCATAGATTGGGCAGCTGGTTGTCTAACCTGTTGAAAGATTGTGCAGTATTAACTCATGGATCGTTGGTAAAACACTGGCTATGTGGCTTTGGTTTTTGACAAGCTGATGGGAATGGCCACGTTATGTACTGTAACTTATCTCGTTTTCGTATTTATTTCTATCAAGTTAGTACCATATAATGAGTCCTTAGAATCTGCCATCGTTGGAGGACGACTCGTTCTTGGTTTCTTCACCTCTGAATAAGGAAACAACTCTAGTTATATATAGTACATACTAGACATAGTCCTTTTATAACGTAGACATAAAGCTAGTCAACATGGATATAGACTAGTTAATGTAGGCTATTGACATTTGAAAAGGACAAAACTGAACGTAGGGCTAGACATAACGTCACAGTTCTCACAACTCTGAAAGAGAAAAGAAGGGTAGACAGAGAGGAACGGAGGATTCCCAAAAGAAATCCTGCTTTTATTGAGGTGTGTTAACCACAGAGGTGTTAGCTTCAGTATGGTTATAAACTGTAGCGAGTTGTCCTGTTATATTAGAATTAGATTAAGTTAATGAAGCCATAATCCCTTAGAACAAATCATTAGGAGATACTACCACTCAGTATCTAGTATGTCCAAAACACTTAAGCTGATTTTGACATGCTCAAGCTCAACGAGATTAACCTGCCACCAACATCACAGGGTGAATTCTGAAACTTATGGGGAATATTCCTTTTCTATCTCCAATATATACACAAGAAACAGTACATAAAATGAAATAAAAAGCAACAAAATACACATATATTCCATATCAAACCTTGCGCTTGCTAATTCCAACCATATCACTTGTCACTCTTAGCTATATGAAAGGGACAATCCTCCCACGGCCATCCCTGCCGTAGGGCTCGAGCCCCATGACTCGAGCGCCATGAGGGCTCGGCACCATGCTAGCTATAGCATAGATCCATGCCTAGATAAGCTTGCACCCACGGCAATATTGCTTGCGTACTCTGACAACGAATCCACCATAAGATCATGTGCCCCCCCGAGCGGGTGGAAAGGGAAAGGGAAAGAACAACCCTCGATAAAGAGGGCTGCACCAACTAGCTAGCTATGGACCATGCATGGCTCGGCTTTTAAACCTCTTGCTACCCTAGCAAGTGAACAGAGTGGATTAGAAGGTAAAACAGCTGGCGCCCTTCCTCGTTGAGACATATAAATATAGTACTGACGCATGCCTATTGCCTGTGGTTGTTAATCTATATATCCACTTCTTAATCCCATGCAACAAATAATACTTGAGCTTTCCTTCCTTCATGAGAGGAGGTGTGTATGTGTGTTCGTGTGGGACAGTTCTCTGGCTGGCCACTAGCCCTTTGGGCTATAGCTAGTAGCTAACCTTGAAGGTTCACTTCCATGTCGTACTTGTGGGAGCAAGAGCCAGATCACATTGATGGCCTCAAAATGGACTACTCAATTCTTAAAGCTAATCAGTGTGCGGCATAAAGTAATGGTTGCATGGATCACACACACTTCCCCCCCCCATCCCCACGCACATGGTTTGTTCCCCACCACCACCTCCACCTCCACCTACCTGTGGAGTTTTTATTTTTATATATATGTTTGCATCGATGGTTAATTGGAAAAGAAAGAACATAAAGGTGAAGAGAGTGCACACAAAGAATCTCTGTGTATTAGGAGGGGAGCAACTAGTACTTTTCTTGAATTGTATAGCAAACTGAGAGGAAATAAATAAATGATAGTGATAGTAGGAGGGGGGCCATGCAGAAGAATATAAGATTATCAAAGCACACACATACACTATTAAAACAGGCGTACATATCAAGTCTTGATCGGAAACCAGTATTATTTGCTTCATTTTCATAGACACTAGGACAGGGAAAGAGAGAGAGAGAGGAGGTTGGGGGAGAGATTAAGAAAGGGTGGGAATTGATCACAATATGTAATTATACACTCAGACTAATTATATATAAGAATACAGTACAAACAGCCCAGACACATATATGATCCAGCTATCACGGCTCCTGTCGGCACTCGGACCTCGGTAGTAGGTTGAGCAGGTCGAGGAGGTTGCCTCCTTCAGCTCCTGTTCTTGCATTTTCCATGGCTCTTGGAGCTGAAATCAAGGTAGAAGAAAAAAAAATGAGTACGTACATTAGTTTAAAATTTGTAAAGCTCAGATCTGAGTGCATAATATTCATGCCCATCCTCAGGATCATAGAGGATCAGACGTTGGACTATAATAATCATATTGAGAAATTTTGTGCATGCTGTAGTCAACTGTGGATTTTTTGGAATATTGGATTAATGCTTGAAAGGAAAAAAAAAAAAAACTAGTCAGTGTTCACAATTGAAGAACCATGTTCTACAGATTCGAGCTCAAGTTATGCTGGATTCTACAGGAAGATAATGGTGTCCGGACTTCCTACATGAGACAAAATATTTCTCATACATACATACATACATACAGAGAGAGCAATAAGAAATAAAGGAAAAGTAAGATCGCATGAGGGAAGCTACTAACCGAGGCCAATGGCTTCAGACCCTTTCATTATCCTCAGACGCTTGCATGAGTCCACAAACATCCTGGATCACATGAAACTTGGTTAGAAGTTCTACTCCATCTGAGAAAAAAGATAATATATATATATATATATATATATACGAGCTTCATGTGGTTTTTTGAAGCCAGCTGGTGGGTGTCAATCCTGCTCATCATGATATGAGTACATATGAAGAAAAAGGAAATATAGCGGTTCCATGCCATTTTCTGAGTCTATATATAGGTCAGACCTGCTCATCATGCTATATATATATGTAGGAGTACTGCGCAGGAGTTCTATTCATCAGAGGAGGAGGGAAACGGTTTGTGTGGTGCAATTTTGTGGGGTAATTAGGAGGCATGTTATTCCTGCTCATCGTGATCATATATATATAGAAGGAAGAGAGGGGGGGGAACCAAAGGGATTAGGAGCTTACTCCCAAGGGACATCTCCCACGAGCATCCAGTCCCCATCCTTGTCCTCATAAGTTGGCACATACTCCGACCCATTCAGCAGGTCCACCAGCTTGTTCTCGTTCATGAAGTCCCTCAGTTGAGAGTCACAGTTTCCTTCGCAAAAGCGTTCAACAGCACAAAATTAGCAAAAATGTTACATGTCTGATGTATATTCTTAATTAATTTCGAGGCAGAGTACAACTATCTTCATTTGATCCATGCAACCTTCCTGTTAACAGCAAGTGAAGTGAACCGATGGAACTCCATAAGACACTAGAGATGAGCATATCTCCTATAATATGAGGAGTACTTCTTCGTGGGTACATAAATAAAATATATATATATATATATATATATATGGAGCTCTGTATCAAGTTTATTCAATTATATATATTTACTCGTCCGGGTAAATTAACCTGTTCTTAGGGGTCAGAACCTAGTTCCTCCCCTAGCCTGCCATGCGTCCCTTCTTGCCTTGCATGCACTGCATGCTACAGTATTATCAGAGGCACCACCATGTCTGAATTGTATTGGGTTGTGTAAATGGTGTGGTAGGGAACAACGTCACTCACTGTTTCAGCCACCCAACCAACCAAAGAGAAGGAAGAAAAAAAAGTGTGGCAGAGGAGGCATGGCAGCAAACATGTGGGGAGCACAAAATGCCGACAGCCACATGGTTAGGATATTAGGTATTCTCTGCAGCCGCAGGCGCAGCAGTTGATCTGGGGGCGCATTCATGGGCTGGGCTGGCTGGCAACCATGGGGCTGTGCTCCCCACTGACCACACCATCCCACCATGGCTGATCTGCACAGCAGTAATATCTTATTCTGGAGAGGGAGGGAGGGAGGGCACCAATATATTTTTTATATTGTACGGATTTGTGGGTTGGGGGAGGATCCTACCAGCAGCACTGGTGAAGGAGCTGAACATCTTCTCCAGGGCCATGGAGAGCTCCTGGTAGCTCCTGTACATCCTCAGGTCTACCTTGCGAAGGTAGGGTGCGCCATCCATGCTGACCTTCACGTAGGCGGCGCCGCCGGGCTTCTCCGCGTCCTCCTTCCCGCTGCTGCCGCTGCCCTTCGCCGACTGGACGGAGAGGATGTTCTTCCTGAAGGATCTAACCGGCGGCCAGCCCACCACCTGCGCCCTGAGACATACATCACAAGATGCTTTCTTTAGGTCACAACACTAGAATTCTAGTGCATGAATTCTAGTATATATATATATATAAACCATGCTTCAGAATTTTGGGTTGTCTTCTTTCTCTCTCTTCTTTTTTTGAAAAGTGGGTTGTCTTCTTTCTTAAATTCCTTAATTGCCGCCGCAGTAGAATAATTGAAGAGATGTTAGAGACCCATCAAGTGTTTTCCTTTTTCTCCCTATCCAAGTTTTGTTTATTTCAACTTGGGCATAGTTACTTAGCTGCCTAGTCTCTTTCTTTTCTTTCTTATTCCATTCCATGTGCATCTCATGAATAAGATGCTTAATATATGCTGTATTATTAATTTATTTTGTTGTTTGTCCTTGCATTCTTTCTTCTGTGTTACTTCATGTGGCCGCTCGAGAAAAAAATGGCCACCCAGGTTGTATCAGAGGAAATTAAAGCAAGCAAGTGGTCTCTCGTCTCCTTTCTCAGTTCTTTTTGGGCTCCTTCCACATCTACCATAAACATGCTGTCTAAGAAAAAGTAAGATGTGAGAAGGCATGAAAAAACAGGAAATAAAGGACATGAAAGGAAGGAAAAAAAAAGCTCTTAGCTTGGGTTTAATTAACGAGGAATTGTGCAGAGATCTTAGGGTTCTACCTTGCCCAGATCTTAGAATATTCTCTCACTAATTTTTTTTTTCTCTTCAAATACTTCGTTGGCCGTCAAGCTAATTTATACTAGCTTCCAATATATATATCAGATCATACCCGAAGGAGGATTTTGTAAATCTTTAAAGAGGAAGGAAACTAGAAAGTCAAGAAATTTTTTTTTTTTTAAATGTGACCCATTTCTATGTTCTACTCGTCTGCGGCTAATTTCCTCATAAGATTAACATGTCCTGTAAACTTGCACTAGAGGGACGAAGGATTATTTATCAGATTCATCCCTCATCAATTGTTTTCAAGGAACCACATGAACAAAAGGTAGCTAGAAACCCCAGCACACATCTTCCTACCTCCTAGATGGAAGCTATAACGTGTGCTTATGCTCACAAACTACTCATGAGTCACGACGTGAACTTGGGCATATCTCTCACACGTGAAAACTGCTACCAATTAATGGCTCACAAGCGCTGATGCATGCCCCAACCTCTCGATAGTTGCTTACAAAATTAAGTTCAGACATACGTACGTAGTTACTTCATATTATTAACATCAAACCACGCGCAAAAGAAATTTTGTAGATAGTAGTAGCAGTAAATATATTGTCTACGTACCAAAGAGAGAATTCAACAGGTGTTAAGATAGAACCAAGATGAGGGAAGACATGGGGGAGAGGAGGAAGGAGGAGGAGCTCACTTGGGAGCGGGGGGCTTCTCCGGGTCAGCCGCCTGAGAGACCAGGATGCTCTTCTGGGCCGCTGCCTTCCTCGCCTTCTCGGCCGCCTCCGCGGCACCGCCGCCGTCGACCTTGGCCTCCACGGTCGGCAGCTTCAGCTTCAGGTCGAGGGTCTCCGAGAACCCCCTCTTGCCGGGGTTCTTGGCCGGCTCGCCGTCGCCACCTGGCGGCCCGAGGCGGAGCTCGGTCTCCTCCAGGCCCAGGCTGTAGCCGCCCTCCCTCTCCGCTGCCATCAGTAGGCCGGGCGCCATCTCCCCGCCGGTGACCCACTCCACTTCGCACTGCAGCACGATAGGGGATTCCTCCTCGGTGTGCTCCTCTCCACCTGGTGAGATTCCAAGCTCGATGGGTATGGATCGTAGAATGTGGCGAGCAGGAGGGGGCAGGTATATGGGTTGGGGGGGTGTTGCTGTCTTCCTTGTGGGGTGTGTGTGGGGATATCACCACTCACTCTTCTCCTTCTTCTCGTTCTTTTCAAATCTGGGTATGAGAGCAAGGGAGAAAATAAGTAGCAACAGCTTAGGAGAAGCTAGAGAGAGAGAGAGAAAAACTGGATAGAGAGAGAAGGAAGTTAGAGAGAGGGGGAGAGAGAGAGAGAAACTAGAGAGAGAAAGAGAAGGGGCTGAGTGGCTGGGAGGGGTGCGTGCATTAATACGAAGGGCGCCGGGAGAGGGAAGAGGACACGTGGCGGGAGGTGAGCTGGATGCGGCGTGGATTCGCCGGCGTAGGGTGACGGCAGCAGGCTGGAGGAGGGAAGGCGCCGAATGATTGCGGCGGGCGGAGTGGGGTGGCCATTTCGGGCAGTGCGGGCTGGCTAAAATATTGGGCTTTTTAAAATCTCTTTATTAATTTTTCTTTTTTTTTATAGTATGACTGAAGAGATGTTGGCACTTGATATTTTACCTTTTTTTGTGTCTTGATGCTCGCTGGTAGTGGCGGTGTGGTGGTTGTGAGTCTTGAGGCCTGGGGCAGCTACATATAAGTTAGAAGGAGCAAAGATGACAATTAAGTCATGAGTCATCACCTTTTTTTTTTTTTTTGTAACGAGGAAATTTTCGTCTCGTGTGATTTTGTGGGTTCAGAAATGATATTCGTGAATTTCAAGATCAAGACTTAGCAGTTTCTACTTTTCGTGTACTCGTATTATTCTTACCTCTCACTTGACCGAAAAAATTCCGATCACACACACCTGAGGAATATATGTAATTAGGTAAACCCCCTCAAGAATCGAACTCGAGCTTAGTTTTGAGATAAATATTTGTAGTAAGATTACTCTTATAATAAGAATAATAATAACGTGAATTACAAAAGGCACTCTTATTAACAAAAAATGTGTCTTTCTCTCCTCCTTAACTAGCTAATGGTATAGTTTCTTATACAAGATACTTCAACATTATCGTTAAAATTAATTTTAAAGATACACAAGCAAACGGACCCAAGTAATAGGCCATCTCTCTCTCTCTCTCTCCTCTCCTCTCTTCCTCTCTCTCTCTATGTGTGTGTGTGTGTGAAATCAACTTATAATCATCTTGCAGCCATCCTAATTAGGTCAGTCTCTAGATCTCCAATTAACTTTTCTTCTGAAGGGGTTAAGTTTAACCTCATTCACCGCAATCTAAATCTCCTAACTTTTCCTTTGCGTGGAAACAATTGCATGAACGATAACTCCCTGAACACATCTCCCTATCTCACCAACAATTTTGTTTCCATTAGTTGTGAATCTAGCAATCAATTTTATCTCAAGTTCACACTCCCTCTCCCACCTCTTATATCAACGAAGATGACAATCTCTTCCTGTCCCATGCTGTTTCTCTCCTTTCTCTCGCCACCCATCTCTGAATATGATAATTTCTGCTCTCTCTCTCTCTCTCTCTCTCGCTCGCTCGATCGAATGTCTGGGAGGGGGAGGCTGGGAGTGGGGGTTAACCAAAGCAAAAGCCGATTTTCTGGACGCATTAGGGTGGACACACACGGCCACCCCTCACCGCTGGAGTGTGCGGCTGCGGATCGACGGTGTCAGAGACGAAGCAGAGACACACAGAAAGGTGGGCGACCTGCCCTCAGGTTCCTCCTGAACAGGAAGGAAGGAAGGAAAGAGCCCCCCATGCACTTCTCTCTCCGGCATTTAAGACTTCCCAGGCCGGCCGGGCTGCGCGGGACCGGGTGGGTCTGTCTGCTCTCTCTCTCCCGCGCTCGCTAGCTCGTACCCTGACGATGGCTGCCCAAGGGGTGCATGGGAGGGGCGCACACCGTCTCGGACGGGCGGCCGCAACGGAGGCGGTGGGGGGGGGGGGGAGATGGTGGGGACAGGGTCAACGGGGAGAGCACATGCTCGGGTGGGGAGAGGTATCAGGGGAGGGGACCGCCGCGCCATGTGGGGGGTTGTCGGCATGTCGACGGGCGACGAACCAGAACACCCATGTGCGCCGGCTCCGGGGCATCCCCCCCCCCCCCTCTCACCCACCGGATCTCTCTCTCTCTCTATCTCTCTCTCTCTCTCTCTCTCTCTCTCTCTCTCTCTCTCTCTCTCTATCTCTCTCTTTCTCTCTCTCTCTCTCTCTCTATTCTCTCTTCTCTCTGCACATACCCGATTCAATATCAATCGAGGGAATGATACCAAATGTTCGTTCATGCCTGGTTAGTAAAGGTGTAGAGTTATGCAACTAATTAATCATCTAATTACTCCATTTCTTTTTCTTGGTTTTATTACATATAATAATATTGCACTGTGATCCTTTTCTATGATCCATCCTTAATAGTTTGGATTCTTTCTAAGTAAGTTAATCATTACTGACTCATAAAAAATGCATTCTTATGTTTTATATTACGTAAATTTCTTTAATATAAGATTGGATAAATATTACAAAATTTTTATCAAATATTTAATTTATTTTCTAACTTTTGATTAGAGTTGTAATTTATTACAGTAAATGTTATCTTCTGTTACAATATATGTTAAGTCATGTTACATGTTACAGTAAAAATCTTCGTATTACAGTCATAAATTATTAATTAATTTACTTATAAGATTTTGTATTTTTTTGGTGCAGGAGGGGGGAGCTAGGGAGGGAGCCTCTATCCCTGCTTGGTTAGATTAGATGATTAATTGAGGACATTAATCATGTTTTCATTAACAGTGAGATGGGCTTGCTCAATTGTCGAAGTGGCTCATTCCTCTTGTCAGTAACAAGGGCATCTCCACCCGCAAATTACGGCCCGAATGGGGATTTCTTGCAAAAAACAATATGAATACACCTACTGATTTCATCTCTACGTACGGTTTGGTACTTATGCTTTGGAAACTTTGGAAAAAAAGGGTGCTGCTAGGTATGAAAATAGGAAATCTTCAATTAGGAACATTATTAGAAATATCAACTTCATATTCGGTTTGCACTCACCAAGACCGAAGTCCATGTTTCCCATACTCAGGAGGAAGATCGAACTCTTCGTAGCTATGGTTTCCATGCAATGTTTCTATCAAACAGGAAAGCTAGTTCGTTGGATTCTGCCATAGATGGATTCTGGTGAATGTTGATGGCACTGCTAATGGTAATCCTGGAATGTGGTGGGGGTGGTTTTATCAGGGACAAGCAGGGCAAAATTCTGGTGGCTTCGCTCACATATATGGGTGGGGGTAACAATTTTATGCAGAAACTCGCGCCCTTTATGATGGCATTCGTCTGGCTCATACCATGGGAATAAGATTATCGTTATTTATTCAGAATAATACCAAAACGGTTCCTCCTGCGGGCAACATATGCAAGGAGACGCTACAAGTCAGGAGTCTTCTCTAGAGGCTTGGGGTTTCTTATAAAGTGTGGGCTTCTTCTCAGGGAATATTCAGAATAATACCAAGTGGATCTATGGTAATGGCAATGATATTGACGTTCTAGATGATGTCTGGAGAGGGGACGACTCTTAATCAACAGTTGAATCTTCCTTATGAGGGAGATAGGATTACTCTCAGTGAAGCTGTCTTAAACCCTCAGCATTTTATCCATGACTTACTTCCTCCTGATACCTTTCATGGGGTTGTTCTAACCAGGATGAAGACAAGAGAGTGTGGGGGTCTTCTCAGAATGGGGACTTCACTGTAAGGTCTACTTATGAATTAGTTCGGTCTGTGGGATTAAAAGAAGCGCTTTGTGTAAAATATGGCATAACCGGTTTACAAAAGGGCATCTTTATTCTGCTGGAAACTCCTTCACAGGGCGGGTGCCAGTGGACCAACGTATTGTGAAGCGGGCATTCCAAGGTATCTGGTTGCTCTTGTTGTTCATAGCCTAAGGTGGGGAGGATATAAACCATTTGTTCATCACCAGCGGACCTAGCTGGTCCCTCTGGCACTGGCTTTCGCCACTATATAAATCTTAATGTTTTCTTCACAGCCACATTACATCAAGAATCTGGAGCTTCATCTCAACCGTTAGCATTACTCTCCTTTAGGCTAGTTGCCTTGCACTGCCTTCTACTTATGATGGGGAAATCTAGAAATGGAGATGCAAATCCAATTTGAGGGAACAAAAGCTTCAGTTGGGCAGGTTATTAAAAACATCAACTCTATGGTGGCACATTCCCTGACCATGGTTCACTTTAACGTGGAACCTTCTACTGTTGACTTGAGGATTCTACATCAGTTTGGCTACTCCCCTCAATTCTCCATCAAGAAGATAAAACTTGTTAGATGGATGCCTCATGGAATGGTTACTGCTTGAACATTGATGGTGCCTGCAAAAGTAATCCGGGGTGGGATGCGGAGGAGGTGGGGTATCAGAGATAGTGGGGGTTCGGTGTGTTAGTGGCTTTTGCTCATTTTTATGGCATGGGAAATAGCATAGTCGCTGAGTCTAGAGCTATGGTGATGGTATTCGCCTTGCAGATTTCCTTGGCATTCGTTTAACCAGTCATCTATTCGGATTCGCTTGCCTTGGTGAACTCTCTCAATTTTGGTAGGTGCCCGGCGTGGCAGGCTCTCAGGTGGTGGCGGGAAGCTAATGTTAGACTAAAAGAAAGAACTGTGGCTGTGAGACATTGCTACCGGGAAACTAATAAAGTGGCTGACGGTTTGGCAAATTTGCTTGCTGGTCTATGAAAAATTTGTTTTTTGGGGGCCTACGATTACCTCATATTTGTAAAGGCCCTATTGTACTGGATAAAACCGGTCTCTACAATGTTAGTTATTCTAACTGGGCAAATCTATTGTACTCTTTCCCTCCATATATATATATTTTCGGCCCAGATTGGGATCTGGTGGAGTGAGAACTTTTTTCTCTCTGAGGAAGGGTTGCGCCTCTCCTAGACTCCAACTGAGGACCTATTTATCCAAAAAAAAACAAAAAGTTATTATTCAGACTCCTTATCTTTGGTTACATCGCTCCAGCTAGGTTCCTGCATTGCTTGGAAAGCTCATGTTGGTGGAGGGCGGTTAAGAACTGGTTGCAAGAAGATATGCAAATCCTCTACATGTTTACCGTGAGGCTAACCAAGGGCTGATCAGCTAGCAAAACAGATTTTCTTCTATGAGTATGAGGTTTTTTGGGGTTTCATAGTCTTCCAACTCTTGTAAGGGGCCTTTGATTATTGACAGATATGGTTCCTAATATTGGCGGTCGACGGGGCTTTGTCCTCTTTTGTAAATTTTTTCTCATTCATATAATTTCGGCCCAGATCACCTCACTGGTGGAGTGGTTTCATTCGTCCCTTTGGGGAAGGGTGCTCTCCTGATTGAGTTTTCTGAGGACCAGGTTCTAAAAACACAATACATCTTATCTTTACATATATGTGTATGAGACGGTTAAGTATATATAAAAAGATGAATACTATCCATATTATGCTATTAATATCAATGGAACACACATGACATATTCTTAAGTCAGTGAATATAGTGAGGACTCTATTATTTTAAAGAGTAATGATATGCTCCCGGCTAGCCGGAAGCATAATATGGCTCAAAAGCACCTCCCCCTCCTCCATTGGTCCATATGGGAGGGGGGATCCGAAGGTGCATTTAATACACTTACTTTTTTTTAACCCTGAAACAATGCGCATAAATACTCATATAGTGTACACAAATGCCCATGTAGTGCACATAAATAGTGATTTAGTGCATACAAACACTACAAGAATGCACAAAAATAAAATTATTTGTGTATTTTTATACTATCTGTATGTATTATTGTGTTATTTATATATGTACACTAAAATAAATATTTATGTGCACTACATAAGTATTTGTGTATATTATTTTAAAGTTTTAAAAAAATAAAAGTGTATTAAATACACCTTGGGATCCCCCCTCCCACATGAACCAATGGGGGAGGGGCTTTTGAGTTATGCTCCGGCTTACTCTACTTTAAATATGTTCTTTTTTTTTTAAACCTTCGTGAAATGTCAGATATCCTGACATAAGGAATGTTACAATATTGCCTTTTTTTTCTCTTCATGCTTACTAATTTCTAATAGTGGTTTGATTATTTGAGATTAGACCGAGTTACAACTTAATTATGCCCAGTGCTTCTAAACCCAAGAGCCATAATTAACTTAAAGTTCATCACATCATTTTCCACCATCGCACTTTGGATAGAATTATATAGACCAAAAAGAAATAAATGTGGCGAATAGGATAATGAGAAGTATGTGATCCAGACATCTATCCTAACAATGATATCTCCACAATAGATCAAAGTGTGAGTAGAACTTTCTTAACCTGTTAGTAATGATAGGTGGAGGTAAATTGATCATATCTTGAAGTCCATGTGCTACCAATATCTGCACTATTACTTCTTTAACCTTCACCATCTGGCTTCCATTACCGGACAAGAACTAATAATAAACCTAAAATCGAAAGCCCTGTCCACTTCGAGATACAAATGCAGATAAAACAGTGAACATTAGATGCATCGTCATCCTCTATGCATGCTTGTGCAGGCCCCCTAGCAGATATATATAGCAGTGCATGAACTCGAGAATAGCTCCTT